>CM056055.1:21562666-21649540 GCA_029574335.1 Rana kukunoris | reverse complement strand
GGGCAAACTGGCGGCAATTGATGGGCACACTGGCATCATTTGATGGGAAAATCTGGTGGCAATTGATGGGGCAAGCTGGCAGCATTTAATGGGGCAAACTGGCATCATTTTATGGAGCAAACTGGCGGCATTTGATGGGGCAAACTGGCAGAATTTGATGGGGCAAACTGGCGGCAATTGATGGGCACACTGGCATCATTTAATTGGGCAAACTGGCATCATTTGATGGGGCAAACTGGTGTCATTTCATGGGGCAAACTGGCTGCATTGATGGGGCAAACTGGCATCCTTTTAAGGAGCAAACTGGTGTAATTTGATGGGGCAAACTAGCCGCGTTCAATGGGGTAAACTGGCATCATTTGATGGGGCAAACTGGTGGCATTTGATGGGGAAAACTAGCGTTGTTTGATGGGGCAAACTGGTGGCAATTGATGGGACAAACTGGCGGCATTTGATGGGGCCAACTGGCAGCATTTGATGGGGCAAACTGGTGGCATTTGATGGGGCAAACTGGTGGCATTTGATGGGGCAAACTGGTGGAATTTGGTGGGGCAAACTGGCGTTGTTTGATGGGGCAAACTTGTGGAAATTGATGGGACAAATTGGCGGTATTTAATGGAACAAACTGGAAACATTAGATGGGGCAAACTTGTGGCATTAAATGGGGCAAACTGGCAGGTATTGATGGGGCAAACTGGCAGCATTTGATGGGGCAAACTGGTGGCAATTGATGGGCACAGTGGTGTCCAGAGCCTCGTGTGCGGAAGCGAGGCAGGCTGGGACCGGGACCGTCAGTGCTGTTTAGAACGAAGTGAACTGGAGGGACCGCTTGGCTTGGAGGGAGACTGAGAAACAAGCAGCTCCTAGAATCTCTGGTGAGAACATTTCATCAGTTACTTGGATCTAATAAGAATGAATGAAGTATAAGGCGGCGTACACATGACCGAGAAACTCGTCAGGCGAAACTCATTGTTCCGCCCGTCGAGTTACTAGTTCAGCAGTCAAAAAGCTTGTCGAGCCAAATTTTCCCATTGAACAACGAGTAAATAGAGAACATGCTCTCTTTTTGGCTCGACGAGTTTCCCGACGGGTTGCTCGGCGAAAAGTGTACACACGGCCGGTTTTCTCGGCAGAATACGTCTCCCATCGAGGTTCTTGCTGGATTCTGCAGATAAAATCAGTCGTGTGTACGCCGCCTAACTCTCTGGTTCACATTCTCTTTCATTCTCTGTGCAATGATGGCTCGGCCTTAGTAGTAGAGCGCAGACAGGCCCGGATTTACTCCCTTTGCCGCCCCAAGGCTGGGCCCTTCAATGCCGCCCCCGCCTGTGCAGTACAGGGGGGAAATAATTTACAGGGGGACTTTTTTGGCAGGACACTGAGAAGCAGGGGGGGTGATGCTGCTGAAAATTACATTGACATGACAGCGGGGAAAACTCCTAAACAAAATGAAAGTGAAAGTGGTGAAAGTGTCCTCTCCTCTCAGCCACAGTGCCGCCCCTCCACCCACTGCCGTCCCGAGGCCTGGCCTTGTCTGAAATCCGGCCCTGAGCGCAGATCAATGAGGGCAGGAGACGGGCATGGTGTCACTCGGGAGGGTTTTTGTTCGGCTCCACAAAAGGCGGCAGGAGGTCCTCCAATGATGTGAGCTTTTTCCATTTAACTTGGGAGAAAGCTGCGTCCCATCCAATGATGTTTGCCATTTGGAGACCGACTCAGTTTGCCGAGTCTTTCAACCATGTTTAATGTACTGGTAGCAGGGTGTGGACTGACCCTTCGTGCACTGCCCGAGGGGCTGGGGCCAATAGGGGTCCCTATGAGAGGCTCTGTAACGCACAAAGCATTATACCAGTTGAAGCGGCTGTAATAATAGCGCTCATGGCGAGCTTCTTCCCGCCGGCCCCTTCTTCCCTCCCGTCCACCACAGGTGCTTGTAAATGACATCACCTGGGTCGAGAAGAGAAGAGGGACCAGCAAAGAGCAGGGCCACCATCGGGGGGGGGCAGCCAGTACAGATGTAGGGGGCCCGGGCCCCAACATGACCGCAGGCCCCATGATACTCTCCTAGTCCTCCCTTCCACTGAATATTCCTGTGTGCTCCCACCACAGTGTCCACCTATGTTGTACTGCATCCCTCTCTGTCCTCATTGCACTGCATCCCTCTCTGTCCCCATTGCACTGCATCCCTCTCTGTCCCCATGGTACTTCATTCCTCTCTGTGCCCGGTGTCCCTCTCTGTCCCCATCGCACTGTGTCCCTCCCTGATCCCTGTAGTGTGTGGGTGGGATTTGTGCTTCTTGTTCTCAACAACAGAAAAGTAACATTCACTTATATAGGAATATCTATAAAACAAAATGTCTTTTTACAGAGAAAAGATTTTTATCTAACGGTGAAATCTGTGTCTGTGTAGTGCCATAAATAATAAGATGATATTTGGTGTTTTTACTCCAGGAGTGTATAATGAGTAGAGAAATGCTGAAACAATGGATGATGTCACTAAACACATTGGATTTTAGTAGAATGAGATGATTTTGCCAAAACGAACAATGGATTTCATGAACTCGTAATCCAATCCACATAAACATCAAGAACACGGACAGAACATCCCATAAGAGTTTGCGCCCAAGGCAGACGGAAACAATAGAACAATGGGGCACGTGATAACCCCCGTCCTCACCTCAAACTATCTACAATGGCCTATGAGATACTTCTACAATATTCCAGCCGCGTGAAAAGTGAAATTATTTATCTCATATATTTCATGAGGAATATTGTTCATAAATATTATTGTCCCAAGTGAATGAGACTCTCCATTTTTTCAGCATCACATAAGTCGTTTTTCTCGGTCATCTCGTTGCCCCTAATAGACACGGGGGACTTACACATAAGAGGGGTCTGGGCTGCTGAGAAAGGAGTTTCCCCACCTCTCTTAGGTAAGCTGGGTTCCATGGGCCCCCCATCCAAAATGACTCCCGTCACATATCTCTTCTTTTGGGAGGAGACTCGCACACAAAGGAGCCCCCGGACAGGTTGACCTCAGAGTTACAGGGTAGTCCATAGTACCAGTCTCCCAATGGCCATATGCACACAGTACACTAAACAAATTGTCCGAAACAGAACATTACTTACCCAGCCGACCTCTGCCTCTCTCATAGAACATACCTGCTGCTGGGGAGAGCTGCGGACTGGCCCTTCTCCCTGGAGTCCTTTTTAGCCACTGGAGAGAAGACAGGGTGGCTGGGCTCACTCCGTACTACTCTTGGGGATCTGGGCAGTATGTACAGGAGAGGAGTGTGGAGGGTATGACAGTGGGCAGTATGTACAGGAGAGGAGTGTGGAGGGGATGATGGGGGCAGTATGTACAGGAGAGGAGTGTGGAGGGGATGATGGGGGCAGTATGTACAGGAGAGGAGTGTGGAGGGTATGACAGTGGGCAGTATGTACAGGAAAGGAGTGTGGAGGGTATGACAGTGGGCAGTATGTACAGGAGAGGAGTGTGGAGGGTATGACAGTGGGCAGTATGTACAGGAGAGGAGTGTGGAGGGGATGACGTGGGCAGTATGTACAGGAGAGGAGTGTGGAGGGTATGACAGTGGGCAGTATGTACAGGAGAGGAGTGTGGAGGGTATGACAGTGGGCACTATGTACAGGAGAGGAGTGTGGAGGGTATGACAGTGGGCAGTATGTACAGGAGAGGAGTGTGGAGGGTATGACAGTGGGCAGTATGTACAGGAGAGGAGTGTGGAGGGTATGACAGTGGGCACTATGTACAGGAGAGGAGTGTGGAGGGTATGACAGTGGGCAGTATGTACAGGAGAGGAGTGTAACGGCTACCCAAGTAGGGGGAGGGTATGAGCCGTTGGCGACGTCCTTTTCCCTGGCAAGTTGCTATGCAAGTAAGTCCAGTATAAGCTCATTCACAGAGCCAAAGGGAGAGTCAGGTCCAGTTGTAAGAGGCACAGAATAATTCCCATCGCATTCCCTTCCATAAACGAGACAGGCTACGTTTGAAGGGTCAAGTAGACTAACTTTAATGGTACATTTCTTGGTTTATATCTTACAAACTGGTGAGTGCTCAAGGAACAATAAAAGTCTCCGCCCCCTCCCTCCACAGGGGGGCACCTAGTTAGACACACTGTCACCAGGCCAAAAGAAACCACATTTCTTTCTCAATAGACTTCAATCACAGATAATCCCATCAATAGATAAGCATTTCGGCACCGCAAATCCCCGACAAGTTCTTCTGAACACAAATGACATGCTAATTCAATACACAGACAGGAGACTGGTAATTTGTAATACAATATACAAAAGAGAGAAGAGACATTTAGAATTCAGCAGTGAAAGAGTCACTCTACAATTAACCTTCTAAATTCAGAACCAACAAACCCCAAAACAGCCCTCCAGATATCTCAGGATATAATGTGGATAATCCATATCTCAGGTAGTCCCAGATATCATTCATCCTATTGTAACACGTCCTTCGGTTCTTTGTATGTCCCACTGCATGATTATTACAGATGTACAGGCAGAATACATAGTTCCGTTACAGAGGGTATGACAGTGGGCAGTATGTACAGGAGAGGAGTGTGGAGGGTATGACAGTGAGCAGTATGTACAGGAGAGGAGTGTGGAGTAGTGATGAGCGGAATACGCCATATTCGATTTCGCGATATTTCGCGAATATTTCGAAGAATATTCGCGAATATTCGTTAATATCGAATATTCGTGATATAAAAAAAAAAAATAAAATAGCGAATTTTCGCCAATGCGAATTTTCGCTAATGCGAAATTTCGCGTTTTTTTTTTTTTTTTTTATAAAATATCACGAATATTCGAATATTCGATATTTACGAATATTCGGTATATTTTTTATAAAAAAAAAAGCGAAATTTCACATATTTTTTTTTTATAAAAAAAAAAAAAAAAAAAAAATTGCGAAATTTCGCTATTGCGAAATATCGCCATTGCGAAATTCGCGAATGCGAAATTGATTGCGAAATTTGAAAAATATGAATATTCGAAATAGCGAATATTCGCCGCGATATTCGAGATATTCGCGAATACTCGAATATGCAATATTCGTAGCGAATATTCGCAATGCGAATATTCGTGAGCAACACTAGTGTGGAGGGTATGACAGTGGGCAGTATGTACAGGAGAGGAGTGTGGAGGGTATGACAGTGGGCAGTATGTTACAGGAGAGGAGTGTGGAGGGTATGACAGTGAGCAGTATGTACAGGAGAGGAGTGTGGAGGGTATGACAGTGGGCAGTATGTACAGGAGAGGAGTGTGGAGGGTATGACAGTGAGCAGTATGTACAGGAGAGGAGTGTGGAGGGTATGACAGTGGGCAGTATGTACAGGAGAGGAGTGTGGAGGGTATGACAGTGGGCAGTATGTACAGGAGAGGAGTGTGGAGGGTATGACATTGGGCAGTATATACAGGAGAGGAGTGTGGAGGGTATGACAGTGGGCAGTATGTGCAGGAGAGGAGTGTGGAGGGTATGACAGTGGGCAGTATGTACAGGAAAGGAGTGTGGAGGGTATGACAGTGGGCAGTATGTACAGGAGAGGAGTGTGGGGGGGTATGACAGTGGGCAGTATGTACAGGAGAGGAGTGTGGAAGAAATGACAGTGGGCAGTATGTACAGGAGAGGAGTGTGGAGGGTATGACAGTGGGCAGTATGTACAGGAGAGGAGTGTGGAGGGTATGACAGTGGGCAGTATGTACAGGAGAGGAGTGTGGGGGGGTATGACAGTGGGCAGTATGTACAGGAGAGGAGTGTGGGGGGTATGACAGTGGGCAGTATGTACAGGAGAGGAGTGTGGAGGGTATGACAGTGGGCAGTATGTACAGGAGAGGAGTGTGGAGGGTATGGCAGTGGGCAGTATGTACAGGAGAGGAGTGTGGAGGGTATGACATTGGGCAGTATGTACAGGAGAGGAGTGTGGAAGAAATGACAGTGGGCAGTATGTACAGGAGAGGAGTGTGGAAGAAATGACAGTGGGCAGTATGTACAGGAGAGGAGTGTGGAGGGTATGACAGTGGGCAGTATGTACAGGAGAGGAGTGTGGAAGAAATGACAGTGGGCAGTATGTACAGGAGAGGAGTGTGGAGGGTATGACAGTGGGCAGTATGTACAGGAGAGGAGTGTGGAGGGTATGACAGTGGGCAGTATGTACAGGAGAGGAGTGTGGAGGGTATGACAGTGGGCAGTATGTACAGGAGAGGAGTGTGGAAGAAATGACAGTGGGCAGTATGTACAGGAGAGGAGTGTGGAAGAAATGACAGTGGGCAGTATGTACAGGAGAGGAGTGTGGAGGGTATGACAGTGGGCAGTATGTACAGGAGAGGAGTGTGGAGGGTATGACAGTGGGCAGTATGTACAGGAGAGGAGTGTGGAAGAAATGACAGTGAGCAGTATGTACAGGAGAGAAGTATGGAGGGTTTGGGGTGTGACAGTGGACACTATGTACAGGAAAGGAGTGTCTAATAGTGTTGCTCACGAATATTCGCATTGCGAATATTCGGATCGAATATTGCATATTCGAGAAATCGCGCAATATCTCGAATATCGCGGTGAATATTCGCAATTCCGAATATTCGGATTTTTCAAAATGTATTTTTAAAACAGATCACATCCTAGTGATCTCCATCTACATCTAAAAGCATTGCTGGTATGATTAGAGAGAGACCCTGGGCCGAGTAGCTGCAGCGATCATTTTATATTGCCGAAAAATCGCAATGCGATTATTCTGCAATAGCGATATCGCGCGATTGCGCATGAGCGATCGAGAAATTCGTTTTTACCTAAAATAACACATATATTCGATTTCAGAGTGTTACTGTCGAAATTCCGCAATCAATTTCTCATTCGCATTTTTGCGAAATTACGATAAAATATCAAGAATATTCTGAGCCAATCAGAGCGCTCCTAAGCATGTATCGAAATTTCGCAATAAATATCGCAATCGCATTTTTGCGAAATTACGATAAAATATCAAGAATATTCTCAGCCAATCAGAGTGCTCCATTCCGCATTTCTCGAAATTTCGCATTCGCATTCGCAATAGCGAAATTTCGCAATCATTTAATTTCCAAAAAATATCGCGAATATTCGAATTTAGCGAATATATCTCGAATATTCGACTATATATTCGAGATATATCGCAAAATCAAAAATGTCATATTCTGCTCAACACTAGTGTCTAATGCCCACTGTCATACCCTCCACACTCCTCTCCTGTACATACTGCCCACTGTCATACCCTCCACACTCCTCTCCTGTACATACTGCCCACTGTCATACCCTCCACACTCCTCTCCTGTACATACTGCCCACTGTCATACCCTCCACACTCCTCTCCTGTACATACTGCTCACTGTCATACCCTCCACACTCCTCTCCTGTACATACTGCCCACTGTCATACCCTCCACACTCCTCTCCTGTACATACTGCCCACTGTCATACCCTCCACACTCCTCTCCTGTACATACTGCCCACTGTCATACCCTCCACACTCCTCTCCTGTACATACTGCCCACTGTCATACCCTCCACACTCCTCTCCTGTACATACTGCCCACTGTCATACCCTTCACACTCCTCTCCTGTACATACTGCCCACTGTCATACCCTCCACACTCCTCTCCTGTACATACTGCACACTGTCATACCCTTCCACACTCCTCTCCTGTACATACTGCCCACTGTCATACCAGTCCCTTCAGTCCCTTCTCCATGCTTCCCTTACTACAGAGGAATCATTGTACCGTCTCAGGAAGTGAACAGATTCTGTTGAGTAATATTGATCAAATATTGGCAGCTGTTCCTGCGCAAACAAAAAAAAACAAGTTCTGAAATGTGACCAGCAGTGACATAGCTCCGCCCCCTAGTCCTATAAATACAGGGGCCCCGGGGCCACTACACAGTTCATAGCAGAGTTTGCAGAACATCACGATGAAAGCAGCGATCACTTTCCTAATCCTGGGGCTCCTCCTCCTCCATGGTAAGTAAGAATATTTCTTATTATACATTTTGTCTCATTATCTGAGAGTCCCGTGTATAACAATGTATTGTCCATAACACAACATCTATACCAGCAGGACACTGACTTTGTTTTCATTCCAATCTCTTCTCCTGAATATTTCTTACTTTATATTGAAGCTCCTGCCGGGGAGAAATGAAAAGCAGCCCACATTACAC
This sequence comes from Rana kukunoris, assembly GCA_029574335.1. Taxonomy (NCBI): domain Eukaryota; kingdom Metazoa; phylum Chordata; class Amphibia; order Anura; family Ranidae; genus Rana; species Rana kukunoris. The sequence goes on along the minus strand of CM056055.1, from coordinate 21,641,330 downwards.
ATTGTTAGGCACACAGGTAACCCCTTGATTGCCGCTAGACGTTACCCCCCCCCCCCCCATCCAAACCAGTGTCATTAATACAGTGACAGTATACAGTATTAGCACTGATCAGTGTATTAGTGTCACTATTGGTGTCAGTTAGTCAGTTAGTGACCCTTCCAGATAGTGTCTGTTAGTGGCAGATTGTCCAACACACTATCACAGTTACACTATAATTCGCTGATCACCATCATTTAGCGTATATAACCGTGTAGAGCTGCATGATTATTCGTTAAAGAATCGAGATCTCGATTCTACCCCCCCTCACGATCTTATCACAGCATTTTCCTGATTCAGTGCAGAGAGTTCTCTGCTCCAGCCGACAGCCGGCCAATTTATCAGAACACCGCTCAGGCGACATAAAGAGAAACATTGTAAGATTTTTTTAATTTAAAGTTCAAAGGAATGAAGTTCTGTCTGTAGATGAGGGCAGTTTAACCGCTTAAAGCGTAGCTCCACCCAAAAACGGAACTTCTGCCTTTTTTTGTATTTCCCCCCCCCTCCAGTGACACATTTGGCACCTTTCAATACAGGTAATTTCTCCCACTTCCGGGCATTGATCGCTGCAGTATCTGTGGCAATCTACACCATGTCCGGCTCCGCCTTCGTCCCCCCCTGCTGTTTTCTGGGAGACACACAGGACCCAGAAGACAGCAGGGACCAGTGAGATCGCACAGTGCGACTTGCGCATGCGCAGTAGGGAACCAAGCTGCTTCACTTCCTGATTCCCTTACCAAAGATGCCGGCGCCTCCACCCGGGAGCCGAGGGACAGATTGGCTTAGGGCAGGCCCGGATTGGCCATAGGGCAAACCGGGCATATGCGGCTGCCGGGCCACTGTTCTTGCTTGCGGTGCCAAGGCAGGCTGCTCTTTAAGCCCGCACCCTCCACTTCTCCCCCAGTGCTATCCAGCCCACCCCCCTGTGCTCTCCACCTCCCCCTATGCTCTAGGCTGCTCCCCTGTGCCCTCCACCTCTCCCCTTGTGCTTTTTACCTCTTCCTGTGCTCTCCACCTCCCTACATGCTCTACGCTCTCCCCCTGTGCCCTCCACCTCTCTCCCTGTGCTCTCCAGCCCCCCCCAGTGCTCTCTAGCCCCCCCAGTGCTCTCCACCTCTCCCCATGCTCTCCACCTCCCTCCTGTGCTCTCTACCTCCCCCATGCTCTACGTTGTCCCCCGTGCCCTCTGCCTCTCCTCCTCCCCCTGTGCTCTTCACCTCCCCCCATGCTCTACGCTGCTCCCATGCCCTCCATCTCTCCCGCTGTGCTCTCCACCCCCCCATACTCTACGCTTCCCCCTGTGGCCTCCGCCTCTCCCCCTGTGCTCTTTTCAATTCCCCCTAATTCTCTCCAGCCCCCCCAGTGCTCTCTATCACCCCCAGTGCTCTCTTTCCCCCCAGTGCTCTCCAGTCAGCCTTTTCTCTCCACCTCCCTTCTGTGTTTTCCATTTCCCCCATGCTCTACGCTGCCCATCTGTGCCCTCCATCCCTCTCCCCCTGTGCTCTCTACCTCCCCCCCATGCTCTACGCTGCCCCCTGTGCCCTCCGCCTCTCCCCCTGTGCTCTCTAGCCCCCTAGTGCTCTCCAACTCCCCCATGCGCTCTGCCTCTTCCTTGTGCTCTCCACCTCCCCCTGTGCTCTCCAGCCCTCCAGTGCTCTTTAACACCCCAGCCCAGTGCTCTCCACCTCCCCCATGCTATACACTGCCCCACTGTGCCCTCCGCTTCTCCCCCTGTGCTCTCCACCTTCCCAATGCTATACACTGCCCCCCGTGCCCACCGCCTTTCCCCCTGTGCTTTTCACCTCCCCCTGTGCTCTCCACCTCCCCCCATGCTCTATACTGATCCCTGTGCCCTCTGCCTCTCCCCCTGTGCTCTTTTTAATTCCCCCAAATTCTCTCCAGCCCCCCCCCCCCCAGTGCTCTCTATCCCCCCAGTGCTCTCCAGCCCCCCTCTTCTTTCCACCTCCCTCCTGTGCTCTCCACCTCCCCCATGCTCTACACTGCCCCCTATGCCCTCCGTCTCTCCCCCTGTGCTCTCCACCTCCCCTATGCTCTACGCTGTTCCTGTGCCCTCTGCCTCTCCCCCAGTGTTCTCTACCCCCCAGTGCTCTCCACCTCCTTCATGCTCTACACTGCCCCCTGTACCATCTGCCTCTCCCCCAGTGCTCTCCAGCCCCCTCTGTGCTCTCCACCTACTCTTATGCTTTATGTTACCCCCCAGTGCCCCACACCTCTCCCCCAGTACTCTCCAGCTTCCCCATTGATTTTCACCTACCCCCTTTGCTCTCCACCTCCTCCCATGCTCTCTGCTGCCCGCCTTGTGGCCTTTGCCTCCCCCGTGATCTCCGCCTCCCCATGTGCTCTTTGCCCCGTGCTCTCCTGCCCTCCCTGTGCTCTCTGTCCCACCCTGTGTTTTTGCTTCCCCCTGTGCTCTCCAACCCCCACTCCCTGTGCTCTCCAGAACCCCATGCTCTCCGGCCCCCTTGTGCTCTCCTCTTCCTCCCTGTGTTCTCTGCCTCTTTCCTGTGCTCTCTGCCCCGCTATGCTCTCCGCCTCCCCTGTGCTCTCAACCCACCCCCTGTTCTCAAGGTTGTTCCCTGTGCTCACTGCCCCCCCTGCACTTTTCCTGTCCCCTCGCCCCCTGCACCTTTGCAGGGTTTCCCCCTCCCCTCTCCCGGGGGATCAGTCAGGATGGAGATTGGGAATGGGCCGGTTATTCCAAAATGCCCGGGCCTATTTTTTGTCCCAGTCCGGGCCTGACTTTGGGTGAGGACCTCGCGGGCGCCCTGGGCAGGTAAGGGTCCTATTATTAAAAGTCAACAGCTGGAGTATTTGTAGCTGCTGACTTTTAATTGGGATGTTCTGTTGTCCTGGGCGGGGCTTGTCCTGGATGGGGCTTGTCCCTGGGCGGGGGTTGTGATGTCAGTGGATGGGAGGCAGTGTGATGTCAGTAGAACAGGTTGGAGGCTCCCTGTCTGTGTCCTGATAATCTCTCTCTATATTCCTCTAGGGGAAGCTCTGCAGTGCTTTAAGGGATCCTGTACTTTTGAAATAGCATGTATCTTACCAATAGAGACCTGTACAGATGACCAGGACCACTGCTTCCTCAGAACTCCGCTTTACGAAATCAAAGGTACATCTGGCGATCACGCTGGTAAGTGTCTTCTATATTATTAGACCCGTCCTTACTTCTTTATCATTTAAAGTAGCAATCCAGACAACACTTTTTTCTAACCCTCCCTCTGGCACCCCCTTCAGCCTGGCACAGTTGTAGCGGCTCCTCTCCTGTAGTAATGGGGAATATGGAACAAGAAGTGTTGTGTGTATATAAATGTCTATACAGAACAGCAACAAGTCCAACTGGGGCATTCATCGACGTCAAGTGGCGTTCAGGTAGTATATAGTGCCAGGTCAGGGTGGTATATAGAGACAGGTCAGGGTGATATATAGTCCCAGGTCAGGGTGGTATATAGAGACAGGTTAGGGTGGTATATAGTGCCAGGTCAGGGTGGTATATGGAGACAGGATAGGGTGGTATTTAGAGACAGGATAGGGTGGTATTTAGTGTCAGGTCAGGGTGGTATTTAGTGCCAGGTTAAGGAGGTATATGGTGCCAGGTTAGGGTGGTATATAGAGACAGGTCAGGGTGGTATATAGAGACAGGTGAGGGTGGTATATAGAGGCAGGTTAGGGTGGTATATAGAGACAGGATAGGGTAGTATATATTGCCAGGTCAGGGTGGTATATAGTTATAGGTCAGGGTGGTATATAGTGTCAGGTAAGAGTGATATATAGTGCCAGGTTAGGGTGGTATATAGTGCCAGGTTATAGTGATATATAGTGCCAAGTTAGGAAGGTATATAGTGCCAGGTCAGGGTGGTATATAGAGCCAGGTCAGGGTGGTATATAGTGCCAGGTTAGGGTGGTATATAGAGTCACATTAGGGTGATATATAGTGCCAGGTTAGGGTGGTATATAGTGCTAGATTAGGGTTGTATATAATGCCAGGTTAGGGTGGTATATAGTGCCAGGTCAGTATATAGTGCCAGGTTAAGGTGGTATACAGTGCCAGGTTAGGGTGGTATAGTGCCAGGTTAAGGTGGTATATAGAGACGGGTTAGGGTGGTATATAGTGCCAGGTTAAGGTGGTATATAGTGCCAGGTAAGGGTGATATATAGTTCCAGGTCAGGGTGGTATATAGAGACAGGTCAGGGTGGTATATAGTGCCAGGCTAGAGAGGTATATAGTGTCAGGTTAGGGTGGTATATATAGTCAGATTGGGGTGATATATAGTGCCAGGTTAGGGTGGTATATAGTGCTAGATTAGGGTTGTATATAATGCCAGGTTAGGGTGATATATAGTGCCAGGTCAGTATATAGTGCCAGGTTAAGGTGGTATATAGTGCCAGGTTAGGGTGGTATATAGAGACAGGTTAAGGTGTTATATAGAGACGGGTTAGGGTGGTATATAGTGCCAGGTTAGCGTGGTATATAGAGACAGGTTAGGGTGGTATATAGAGACGGGTTAGGGTGGTATATAGTGCCAGGTTAGGGTGGTATATAGTGCCAGGTTAGGGTGGTATAGTGCCAGGTTAGGGTGGTATATAGAGACAAGTTAAGGTGGTATATAGAGACGGGTTAGGGTGGTATATAGTGCCAGGTTAGGGTGGTATATTGTGCCAGATTAGGGTTGTATATAATGCCAGGTTAGGGTGGTATATAGTGCCAGGTCAGGGTGGTATATAGTGCCAGGTTAAGGTGGTATATAGTGCCAGGTTAGGGTGGTATAGTGCCAGTTTAGGGTGGTATATAGAGACAGGTTAAGGTGGTATATAGAGACGGGTTAGGGTAGTATATTGTGCCAGGTTAGGGTGGTATATAGTGCCAGGTTAGGGTGGTATTTAGAGACAGGTTAGGGTGGTATATAGTGCCAGGTTAGGGTGGTATTTAGAGACAGGTTAGGGTGGTATATAGTGCCAGGTTAGGGTGGTATATAGTGCCAGGTTAGGGTGTTATATAGAGACAGGTTAAGGTGGTATATAGTGCCAGGTCAGGGTGATATATAGTGCCAGGTCAGGGTGATATATAGTGCCAGGTCATGGTGGTATATAGAGACAGGTTAGGGTGGTATATAGAGACAGGTTAGGGTGGTATATAGTGCCAGGTTAGGGTGGTATATAGAGACAGGTTAGGGTGGTATATAGTGCCAGGTTAGGGTGGTATATAGAGACAAGTTAAGGTGGTATATAGTGCCAGGTCAGGGTGGTATATAATGCCAGGTTAGGGTGGTATATAGAGACAGGTTAGGGTGGTATATAGAGACAGGTTAATGTGGTATATAGAGACAGATTAGGTTGGCATGTAGTGACAGTGTGCATTGCTCATGTCAGAAGATTCCCAGGCTTTTGTGGTCTCTCCTCCTCTTTCTTCTTTAGCTGCGGGAGGGGGAACGCCTGAGGGGAGGAGTCTGTAGGAGGAGTGGATGAGGCAACCACACCCCAACCCCAGGCGGTCTGTAGTGGGAGGAGTCTGCTGGGCCCCTCCTGCAACTTTGCTTTCTCTCCTTCTACAGGGTGACTGGTCTTGTCTCCGCCCCTCCTGTACTTTTCTACAGGCAGCCTGTAGTGGGTGGGGCCTGCTGGGCCTGACACATTTTTTTATTAGTAATGACGGCGATCAGCGATTTTTATCGTGACTGCGACATTACGGCGGACACATCGGATCCTTCTGATACTATTTTGGGACCATTGTCATTTATACAGCGATCAGTGCTATGATTACAGCGTAAATGACACTGGCAGGGAAGGGGTTAAACACTAGGGGGTGAGGAATGGGTTAAGTGTGTCCTAGGGAGTGATTCTAACTGTGTTGGGGCGTGGCTACAAGTGACACGACAGTTATCAGTGCACCCGATGACAGGGAGCAGTAGATCAGTGTCCTGACACTAAGCAGAACAGGGAAATGCCTTGTTTACACAGGCCCCCCCCCCCCCCGTTCTGCAGCTCCGTGACTCATGCTCATAAGACACCAGCAGACATGAAGTCTGTGCTTCCCGGGGGCAGGTCCATCTTATCCAGTGGGCACACCTGTGCACAGCCCAGGGGCCTCGGGTGCCCATGGGGCCCCATCAGGACAGACATGGGCGATCCTAGGCAGGTGCACCACGCCTTGACGCTGTAAGCTGCCACATAGAAGGGGTGCCAAGCCGCAGAAGCTGTAGCATGCCACTTGACTACACTGGTTGCTAGAATTGGTGGCCGTCTGGTGCCTAGCAACCAGTGACATCAGCGGCCGCCTGTGTGGCTGGAAAACTAGATTGGCTCCACCCACCTCTGCCATCTTCAGACTCAGTCAGCGTAGCATGCCACAGGTCACCATCTTCATTGTTGGGGCCCCATTGCATTTACTTGCCCGGGGGCCCATGATGCTATGAAGATGGCACTGCCCAGGGGCACGGTCACGGAGCTCGCGGTAGGGGCCAATTCGAAGCAACATACCTGTACCTTGCTTTTCGCAGTCGTGCCATTCTGCCGACACATCTACAGTAGGCGGGTGGCAAGCAGTTAATATTATTTGTATTATTATTATTATTATTATACACTATTTACATAGCGCCAACCAGGGGAGGACTGGCAGCCTTAGGCCTGGGGGGCAAGTCCAGTCAAGTGGCCCATTGAACCACGCAGAGAGCGAGAGAGAGAGGGAGACAGCTCCATATTGCCCCAGAGAAAGAGATCATTTGACACTGTCTGCACAGAGAGAGAGAGAGAGGCCACTTGGCACTGCCTGCACAGAGAGAGAGACTGCTTGACACTGCCTGCACAGAGAGAGAGAGAGACCGCTTAAGAATGCCTGTACAGAGAGAGACCGCTTGACACTGCCTGCACAGAGAGAGAGAGAGAGAGAGAGAGAGACCACTTGGCATTGCCTGTACAGAGATAGAGAGGTCACTTGGCACTGCCTGCACAGAGAGAGAGAGAGACTGCTTGACACTGCCTGTACATAGAAAGAGAGGTCACTTGGCACTGCCTGTACAGAGAGAGAGAGACCGCTTAAGAATGCCTGTACAGAGAGAGACCGCTTGACACTGCCTGCACAGAGAGAGAGAGAGAGGCCACTTGGCATTGCCTGTACAGAGATAGAGAGGTCACTTGGCACTGCCTGCACAGAGAGAGAGAGAGAGACTGCTTGACACTGCCTGTACATAGAAAGAGAGGTCACTTGGCACTGCCTGTACAGAGAGAGAGAGACCGCTTGACACTGCCTGCACAGAGAGAGACCGCTTGACACTGCCTGCACAGAGAGAGAGAGACAGTTTGACACTGCCTGCAAAGAGAGAGAGGTCACTTTACACTGCCTGTACAGAGAGAGAGAGACCACTTGACACTGCCTGCACAGAGAGAGAGGTCACTTGACACTGCCTGCACAGAGAGAGAGAGAGAGAGAGAGAGAGAGAGAGAGAGAGATCGCTTGACACTGCCTGCACAGAGAGAGAGAGGTCACTTGACACTGCCTGTACAGAGAGAGAGACCGCTTGACACTGCCTGTACAGAGAGAGAGGTCACTTGACACTGCCTGCACAGAGAGAGAGAGAGAGAGAGAGAGAGAGATCGCTTGACACTGCCTGTACAGAGAGAGAGACCGCTTGACACTGCCTGTACAGAGAGAGAGAGGTCACTTGACACTGCCTGCACAGAGAGAGAGACCGCTTGACACTGCCTGTACAGAGAGAGAGGTCACTTGGCACTGCCTGTACAGAGAGAGAGAGACCGCTTGACACTGCCTGCACAGAGAGAGACCGCTTGACACTGCCTGCACAGAGAGAGAGGTCACTTGGCACTGCCTGTACAGAGAGAGAGAGACCACTTGACACTGCCTGCACAGAGAGAGAGACCAATTGACACTGCCTGCACAGAGAGAGAGACCAATTGACACTGCCTGCACAGAGAGAGATCGCTTGGCACTGCCTGCACAGAGAGAGAGAGACCGCTTGACACTGCCTGCACAGAGAGAGAGGTCACTTGGCACTGCCTGTACAGAGAGAGAGAGACCGCTTGACACTGCCTGCACAGAGAGAGACCGCTTGACACTGCCTGCACAGAGAGAGAGAGACCACTTGGCACTGCCTGTACAGAGAGAGAGACCACTTGGCACTGCCTGTACAGAGAGAGAGAGACCGCTTGACACTGCCTGCACAGAGAGAGAGAGACCGCTTGACACTGCCTGCACAGAGAGAGAGAGACCGCTTAAGAATGCCTGTACAGAGAGAGACCGCTTGACACTGCCTGCACAGAGAGAGAGAGAGAGAGGCCACTTGGCATTGCCTGTACAGAGAGAGAGACCGCTTGACACTGCCTGCACAGAGAGAGATCGCTTGACACTGCCTGCACAGAGAGAGAGACCGCTTGACACTGCCTGCACAGAGAGAGATCGCTTGGCACTGCCTGCACAGAGAGAGAGAGAGACCGCTTGGCACTGCCTGCACAGAGAGAGAGAGACCGCTTGACACTGCCTGCACAGAGAGAGAGAGAGGCCGCTTGTCACTGCCTGCACAGAGAGAGAGAGACCGCTTGACACTGCCTGTACAGAGAGAGATCGCTTGTCACTGCCTGCACAGAGAGAGAGAGAGACCGCTTGGCACTGCCTGCACAGAGAGAGAGAGACCGATTGACACTGCCTGTACAGAGAGAGATCGCTTGACACTGCCTGCACAGAGAGAGAGACCGCTTGACACTGCCTGCACAGAGAGAGAGAGACCGCTTGACACTGCCTGCACAGAGAGAGAGAGAGGTCGCTTGACACTGCCTGCACAGAGAGAGAGACCGCTTGACACTGCCTGCACAGAGAGAGAGAGACCGCTTGACACTGCCTGCACAGAGAGAGAGAGACCGCTTGACACTGCCTGCACAGAGAGAGAGAGACCGCTTGACACTGCCTGCACAGAGAGAGAGAGAGGTCGCTTGACACTGCCTGCACAGAGAGAGAGAGGCCACTTGTCACTGCCTGCACAGAGAGAGAGAGAGACCGCTTGACACTGCCTGCACAGAGAGAGAGAGACCGCTTGACACTGCCTGCACAGAGAGAGAGAGACCGCTTGACACTGCCTGTACATAGAGAGAGAGACCGCTTGACACTGCCTGCACAGAGAGAGAGAGGCCACTTGTCACTGCCTGCACAGAGAGAGAGAGAGACCGCTTGACACTGCCTGCACAGAGAGAGAGAGGCCACTTGTCACTGCCTGCACAGAGAGAGAGAGAGACCGCTTGACACTGCCTGTACAGAGAGAGAGAGACCGCTTGACACTGCCTGCACAGAGAGAGAGAGGCCACTTGTCACTGCCTGCACAGAGAGAGAGAGAGAGAGAGAGAGAGAGAGACTGCTCCACATTGCCCGCAGTGTGAAGGGGTCCCCCTCTGTGGGATGAACGTTTTCCAGCCTATAGCTGCCAGCAGTGATCGCCAAAAAAAAAAAAGAAAGATGCTGGTTGTACTGAAGTCAGTTGATAGATTGAATTCTGTACAACCACATTCTGCACATAGATCGAAATTCTGCTGGTTCAGCAGAAAATTCAATCTGTCTATGGTGGCTTAGACCCCTTTCACACTGAGGGAGTATTGCAGGCGCTATATCGTTAAAAATAGCGCCTGCAATCTGCTCTCAAACAAGCTGCTCCATTGTCTCCAGTGTGAATGCCCGGGGGCTTTCACACTGCAGTGTTGCGCTAGCAGGACAGTAAAAAAAAAAGTCCTGCTAGCCGGATCTTTGGAGTGGTGAAGGAGCGGTGTGTTTACCGCTCCTCCACCGCTCCTGCCCATTGAAATCAATGGGACAGCACGGCTATACCGCTGGCAATGCGCTGCTGCAGCGCTCCACTAAGGTGTAGGAATTCACTTTGAACTCCACCTTGTTTCCAGAACTCTTTAGTAGACATGTGCACAGCAAATTTTTTCGTTTATTTCTGTTTCGTTTCTGTTCGTTTATCATGATTCGTAACGAGTCGTAGTTTCGTAAGACGTTAGTTATCGTATTCGTACTCTTTAGTATTTTCGTAACACTTTTTTTTCCGTTTACGTTTTTTTATGTTAGTTTATTTTTCGTTGATTCGAGATTAGTATTTTCGTTAAATTTTGTATTCTGCCTCGTTCGTATTTTTACAATGAATTTATTCGTTCATTCGTTTTTACGTTGGTTTATTTTTCGTTGTTTTGATATTCGTATTTACATTATATTTTCATCCTGCCGCGTTCGTATTTTCGTAAGAAATAAATCTTCGTTGCTTTATGATCATTCGTATTTTCGTGTCTAATTTCATTTGATTGTAACAACGTTCTTTTGTAGATTTTATTGCATTCGTAATTCTGTTAAAATACATTTTACGTTTATTCGACACACTACTCGTCGTAATTTTGTAAATCGTACTTTACTGCGATTGACTTGACCGATCCACAAAACCGGTGCAACCTACCCAAACACACCCTATCTGCAGTCTAACACAGATAAAGACACACGGTCAAGGAGCCACTAGGTAATAAGAAGAAAGAAGCTCATTGGGGGAAGGAACAAACCTCTTCAGGGTAAGGGACAGTGCTGAGTGGCTATTGGTCACAGTATTAATGAAAGTGAATTTGCATTATTTTGTATATTTGTTGTTTTCATTTCCGTTTTCCGAAGATTCGTAATTTATTTTTTGTTAGTTTTGTTTTTCGTTTTTTATTCTTTGTTCGGCTTTTTGGTTGTTTTCTTTTCGTAAGTTTGCATTTTCGTTTATTTTTCGTAATCATGATTTTTTTTTTTGGGTGTTCGGTATTTTCGTTATTTCTATGTTTTCGTTTCTTTTTTCTTTCTTTGTGTTGTTCTTTTACATTTAGTAGTTTCGTATCTTCGTAGTTTTCCATATTCGTTCATTTTGGAAATATCGTTATTCGTTATTATTTGCGCTAAAACTTTCGTTCATTCGTAGGTTAACGAATCAACGAAAATAACGAATAATGACGGAAAACGTATTCGTAACTTAAAGGGGTGTTCCACCCAAAAAAACGACCTTAGCTTATCCCACTCCTCACCCCCATACATGCCACATTTGGCATGTAATTTTTTTGGGGGGGGAGTGGGGGCTTCAGTAGGAGTGGGACTTCCTGTCCCACTTCCTGCTTCCGCCGAGGGGCTGGTTAGGCGATTAAGCTTAATCGCCTACACCAGCCCCCTCCCTGTAGGCGATCACATGGGACACTGACAGGTCCCATGCGATCGCCTCTCCAATCAGCGGCGAGCCGCGCCGCGCACGCATGCGCAGTACGGCTCGCGCATGCGCAGTGGGTGCCCGGCCGTGAAGCCGAAGGCTGTCACGGCTGGGTGCCCACAGTCAGGATGGAGACGCCGGCCGGGCGGGGGGGAGAGGAGCGGAGCCCCGGTCGGCGCGTCGCTGGAACGCAGGAGCAGGTAAGTGAGTGTTTATTAAAAGCCAGCAGCTACACTTTTTGTAGCTGCTGACTTTTAATAAACACAACTTAGGGCTGGAACACCCCTTTAAAAAATTGCACATGTCTACTCTTTAGGTATAAGATGTGCAAAGAATAAATTACCTACTGAGAGTAATGGAAACAAGGTGGAGTTGAAAGTGAATTGTGCCACTATTTGGATGGATTGGTATTTAGGGGGTTACAATAGACAGGGATGAAATGTGATACCACCTCCTCTGCCTGTCACTTGTTAGTGAAGTGGCAGTGCCCGCTGCAAGTGAATACAGTTGTGTCTTTGGGCTCACAAGGGTTTACTGCCAGTTTTCCATAATCACAGTCCCTCAGATTTCTTTCAGGTTGCACATTTTTGCTGCATTTTCTGGATTTGCACCAAAGATGCAGCATTCGGGACGTTTTGTGCACTTTCAGAATATGCAGTAAAAATGTGCAACCATGGGAATAGGGCTGGCCAACATGTAGGCATACTGTCAGTACATCCCCAGCACTGCAGACAAAGCACAGCATGCCAGACCAGTGTGAGCCCACATCATAACACCTAGTCCTAGGGCAAGCAAGGTACTGGCACAGGCTGCTAGGGGAAAATATCTTTAGCTGCAGAGAGGGGAGGGAGGAGGAGGAGCTCACTTACTTGTATGGTCCCAGCCTCCGAGGACACTCACTGTATTCTCCCCAGGCATGGACTGGCCATAGGGACTACAGGGAGTTTCCCGGTGGGCCGGTTTTAGTGACAGCCTGTCAAAGTAATGGCTGCGCAGCTAGCCTTCCACTTCATGCAGTGATGTGAGAAGAATGAGGAAAATACAGAGGAGAATAAGTGAAATAATAAAAGAGGTGAGTGAGGACTAGTGTTGAGCAGAATATGCCATATTCGAATTCGCGATATATCTCGAATATATAGTCGAATATTCGACAGATATTCGCTAAATACAAATATTCGTGATATATTTTCGAAATGAAATGATTGCGAATTTTCGCTATCGCGAATGCGAATGCGATTGCGAATTGCGAATTGCGAATTGCGAATATTCGAGAAATGCGGAATGGAGCACTCTGATTGGCTCAGAATATTCGTGATATATTACAATATAAAATAATTGCGAATATTCGGCAAATGCGGAAGGAGCACTCTGATTGGCTCAGAATATTCGTGATATATTACAATACACAATAATTGCGAATATTCGAGAAATGCGGAAGGAGCACTCTGATTGGCTCAGAATATTCGTGATATATTACAATATAAAATAATCGCGCGATATCGCTATTTGCCGAATAATCGCATTGCGATTTTTCGGCAATATAAAATGAGCGCTGCAGCTACTCGGCCCAAGGTCTCTAATCATACCAGCAATGCTTTTAGACGTCGATGGGGATCTCTAGGATGTGATCTGTTCTAAAAAAAATTTGAAAACATTCGAATATTCGAAATAGCGAATATTCGCCGCGATATTCGCGTTATTCGCGAATACTCGAATATGCAATATTCGTAGCGAATATTCGCAATGCGAATATTCGTGAGCAACACTAGTGAGGACTCCTTATGTTATGCTACTTATGTTTTTTTGCACAATTCCGTATAGTTTGTATACTGTTTTTGTTCTTGTTTGCAAACATACAGTGGGCCGGTCTGGATAAAGTCCAGGGCCAGATTTTGGTCTCAGTCCATCCCTGATTCTCCCGACCGCTCAGATTGAACTTTCCCGCCCACACATCCTCACACATCCTCGGGCTGATCAGAGTGTGGGCGGGGGAAAGAAAGCAGGTCCAGCCTCTGCCAGCCAATTGGTGTGAAGGAGGGAGGGGCTGGGCGGGGCTGTACTCTGTACACAGACTGCCAGCCCTGAGACATCGCTGGCTCACAGTACTGGATGGAGATGCCGCACTCGGCCAGCTCACAAACTGCGCATGTGCGGTTCTGAGCTGGCGACACAGCGGCCTTTTTACAGCATATAAGAGCAGCCCAAGGGGAGAATGCATCTCTGCCCCACGGCCCAGTCCGCCCCTGGCGCCAACAGTTTATGCAGCGCTTTACAATGTAATAATATAAATACAATGTAATAATATGAATACAATGTAATAATATGAATACAATGTAATAATATGAATACAATGTAATAATATGAATACAATGTAATAATATGAATACAATGTGATAATATAAATACAATGTAATTATTATGAATATTATTACACATCATTCCCAGTACTAGTGTTGAGCAGAATATGCCATATTCGATTTCGCGATATCTCTCGAATATATAGTTGAATATTCGAGATATATTCGCTAAATTCGAATATTCGCGCTATTTTTTTTAAATGAAATGATTGCGAAATTTATTGCGAATGCGAATGAAATTTCGAGAAATGCGGGAAGGAGCACTCTGATTGGCTCAGAATATTCTTGATATTTCACAATACAAAATAATTGCAAAATTTCGAGAAATGCGGAATGGAGCACTCTGATTGGCTCAGAATATTCTTGATATTTTATCGTAATTTCGCAAAAATGTGAATGAGAAATTGATTGCGGAATTTCGACAGTAACACTCTGAAATCGAATATATGTGTTATTTTAGCTAAAAACAATATTGCGAATTTCTCGATCGAATATGCGCAATCGCGCGATGTCGCTATTGCCGAAAAATCGCAATGCGATTTTTCGGCAATATAAAATGATCGCTGCAGCTACTCGGCCCAGGGTCTCTCTCTAATCATACCAGCAATGCTTTTAGACGTCGATGGAGATCACTAGCATGTGATCTGTGTTAAATTTTTTTTTAGAAAAATCCGAATATTCGACATTGCGAATATTCAGCGCGATATTCGAGATATTGCGCGATTACTCGAATATGCAATATTCAAGCTGAATATTCGCAATGCGAATATTCGTGAGCAACACTACCCAGTACTCAGGTCATTTAATGTAATTTTTCCCCAAAATGTGGGGGTTGATGTGTGAAAATACGTTACTATGGTGTGGCCCTCTGGAGGTGTCGGGGGGCCGCATTGGAGACCCTCTATAATTTTTAAGTTGACCATCGCTGCTTTAACCCCTTAAATACCAGGACAGTGATGAACATACCTTGGTAGTAAAGGGGTTAAATGGAAGACGAAATCCCAACTCACAGAATTTTCTCTTTCTTTCTGTCGCTTTTATTGAATCTTTTCCTCTCATTTGTTTCTAATCATCTTTTTATTACATTCTCTTGTTTTTCAGAAATAACCTGGGCCACCGAGGGGTGCGCTACAGATGAACAGTGTCAGGAGAAGGAACACTATCCTTGCTGCTATAAAGACTTCTGTAACTATTGATAAGAAATGTTATGAGATGGAGGGCGGAGCTCACCGTGGGATGGAGGCGGAGCTCACCACGCCAATGCTGTGATCAATCATTAAATTTCCTGCCTGATCTATAAATCTCAATCAATCAATGTTCTATTATCTGCTCATCACCTCCATAATAAAATCACATGCAGTCATATATAAGAGTCACTCTGTTTATTCCTAATCAATATTCTTATCAGATATCTGTAAACTGATCATTTCATACATTTTTTTTATTATTTACATACAGTGGCCCAGATTCACATAAAGTTGGGGGCACATTTACACCGGCGTAGCACACACACAGTACGCTACGCCGGCGCTGCGCGGAGAGGCATGCACTGTATTCAGCAAGCT
The DNA here is from genome assembly GCA_029574335.1 of Rana kukunoris. Lineage (NCBI taxonomy): Eukaryota > Metazoa > Chordata > Amphibia > Anura > Ranidae > Rana > Rana kukunoris. The sequence goes on along the minus strand of CM056055.1, from coordinate 21,626,132 downwards.
ATTGCTCCCAACGCTGCGTCGGCGTGGCGTATTTTTCCAAGGAGCAGGCCAGCGTAGGTGGAAGTGGGCGTGACCCCATACAAATAATAGTCCGAGCAAAGTGCAGTGTTTTACGCCCGGAGTATCACGAACTGCGCATGTGCTGTGACGTAGGGGGGATATGATCTCCATGTATAAATACATAAGGGGGGGATATGATCTCCATGTATAAATACATAAGGGGGGGTATGATCTCCATGTATAAATACATAAGGGGGGATATGATCTCCATGTATAAATACATAAGGGGGATATGATCTCCATGTATAAATACATAAGGGGGGATATGATCTCCATGTATAAATACATAAGGGGGGATATGATCTCCATGTATAAATACATAAGGGGGGATATGATCTCCATGTATAAATACATAAGGGGGGATATGATCTCCATATATAAATACATAAGGGGGGATATGATCTCCATGTATAAATACATAAGGGAGGGATATGATCTCCATGTATAAATATATAAGGGGGGATATGATCTCCATGTATAAATACATAAGGGGGATATGATCTCCATGTATAAATATATAAGGGGGGATATGATCTCCATGTATAAATACATAAGGGGGGATATGATCTCCATGTATAAATATATAAGGGGGGATATGATCTCCATGTATAAATACATAAGGGGGATATGATCTCCATGTATAAATATATAAGGGGGGATATGATCTCCATGTATAAATACATAAGGGGGGATATGATCTCCATGTATAAATACATAAGGGGGGGATATGATCTCCATGTATAAATACATAAGGGGGGATATGATCTCCATGTATAAATATATAAGGGGGGATATGATCTCCATGTATAAATACATAAGGGGGGATATGATCTCCATGTATAAATACATAAGGGGGATATGATCTCCATGTATAAATACATAAGGGGGGATATGATCTCCATGTATAAATACATAAGGGAGGGATATGATCTCCATGTATAAATACATAAGGGGGGGATATGATCTCCATGTATAAATACATAAGGGGGATATGATCTCCATGTATAAATACATAAGGGGGGATATGATCTCCATGTATAAATATATAAGGAGGGATATGATTGTAAGGTTGTTGGTGTTCCTCTATACCCGGGTTGGACTCTTGGGTGTGTGGAAGAACCTTTGATGCGCATCGGATAGTTAAAGGCCACACAGGGGGTTATGGTGGATTTCAACTAACACTGCTTTATTGGTCACACAGCATATTTATGCATTCATCATTAGGAAAACCCCCCTCGGGTCAGCCAATTACAGCAGGACACAATATTTACACAATTCAATAGTATGTTAGGCTTCAAACACATATACTGTTTTGCCTACAGCTAATTCTATTGTCTTCAGTAATGATACACCATAAATACTGGCTTCAGGTACTGTTCTGGTATTTCCTGACAACAAACACATTCTTGTTATGTTTATTTGTGCTAATTGCAGCCTATAATCTTATCAATCTAAGTAAAAATGCCATCTACACATTCTTCTGCTTTCTTCTGCACGTAGGTATATATAATATGTTATTTCTAATTTATTCTAGTTAAAACATAAAGGGGTACTCTTTCAGAACCTTACAAATCCCTCCTTTGATCATACATACGGATGTATTTATTGATCACTCATTATACCATTTCTGATGTATGCTAATCATTGCCATGCTCATAGAAGGATCCTGACCTTTTCTTGCCTTTAAGCTAGTCATTTTGCCAATAGCACAAAGCATTAATTTGATGGTTAAATACACTACAAAAACAACAATCAGTATCATTATAATAATCATCACAATATCTTTTAACCCGGAGAAGATCCCTTTTAAGCCCAAATCTCCTCCAACAAAAGAGGTCCTTGTTTTAGCAATATCCCTGGCATCCTGTTGTAATTTATTTACTTCCATTCTATGTTGCGTGATTATATCATAATAATCAGGCACCTCAACAGATGTGTTATGGATCTATGTTGGGGGAACACTGAACGTGTGGTCAGCCCCAGGAGTGTCCAAAGTTTCTCAGAATCCTGAGCAGTAAACAAAGTCATTTTGCTGTATTCACTTTTCGAGGATTTTCAACACCTGCTTCACCTCATTGGTCTGGTACTGAAGCTTTATCTGTCTTGTGTTGCTTCACACAATCCACCTTGACCTTTTTTACTCGACTGTCATGGATCCAGGCTTGGGAATTCTCCACTAGGATGGCTGTGCGGGTCACCGCGACATCTATTGGTAGGAGGTCCAAAGGGATATGTTGGTTTCTGTGAACAAAAAGAAGAGATGTGCGAGCAACATTTCTTTCAACTTGGTCTAAAGTTTTAATTAACTTTCTGACATTTTTCCTTCCTTATCTGATCGAGATCTCCTGCTTCTAAGATACAGGGTATTTTCGCCCAAGGGGTGGAAAAGGGTCTACCCATAAGAATGGAAACTAACCTGTGGCTTACTGGGGTCATTCTGATCTTGGCCAGAACTACTGGTAACATTTTATCCCATTCATGGAAATATCCCCCTGTGGCTTTCCTATTTTCAATGAACATCCCCACCTAGGGATGATTCCCTGCATGAGTATGCGCACCACTGTCTGTGTGTCTTCTCTTGTGGTTTTGAATGCTTCCACCCATCGTGAGAATACATCCAGGATGACCAAAAGGTATTCTTGCTCTGTCCCTTTTTTTGGCATGTGGGTGAAATCTATTTGTAGATGATTGAAAGGTGTAGTAGGATATGGGAGGTATGTCCCCTTGTGTGGTATGTTTGGATTATTCCTGATACATGTGATGCACCGTTACACATATGCTTTAACAAGCTTGGGGAGGTTTGCGATAAGGATATTCAGTAAAATTTCACATGTGTTCTGCCAACCTCTATGACCTACCCCATGGTATTGGGCTATAAACAAAGATGCACTAGCTGCAGGGATACATGTCTTCCCCTCTTCGAGGAAAAGTAAATTTATGGTCTTTTCCGAGTCATCCCCCGCCCAAACCTTTAAATCTTTCTCTGGGGCATGTGTCTGGAGATCTAATAATGAATGATCTAGTAGTGCTATTTTAGGTATTAGTACTGGCATTTGGGTATGTGCTGGCTGCTCTAGTAGCTGACTCTGAAAATGCACTCTAATAACGACAGAATCTACAAAACCCTTGTGTACATCAGATAAAACAGTGAAAGTCATATATGACCTCGGAGAAGTGTCCCGTTGAGCAATGTGTATACAGCCATGTTGTGACACTACCTCACCCTGTTCTCCTATTTAATCCCAAAAAGGCATTAAAATCCTAGCTTTTGGATTAACTCCATATCCGCCCAATCTTTGGTCAGACATGTGTTGGGTGTGTATATTTTAAGTAACATTGTATTTGGTATGCCCAGGGTAAATGATGTTGCCATCCCCTACCACCATCGTTCAGGAGGCATACCCTGAACCTGAACTGGGACCACCTTTGTGAAAAAAGACCCCACAGGGCAAAGCTCTCCACCGTTTTTTTTTTTTTGGTGAGGACATCTGTTAGGCCCCGTACACATTCCAGCGAGGACCTCGGCCGTGTGTACGGTCTCAGCGAGCTTCCCGTCGGGAAGCTCGTCGAGCCGAAAAAGAGAGCACGCTCTCTATTTTCTCGACGGCCCGCCTGGAAGAATGGCTGGTTGCCATTCCCGACGGGCGGGTCGCCGAATTCGACGGCCGGGAGAGAACCTCGACGGGCGGAACGATGTGTTCTGCCCGTCGAGGTTCTGGGTCGTGTGTACGCCGCCTCATAGTCTTACAATTGTCCTCTGCATACAAACATAATGAGGAGGCCAAGTCTGGGTGCTACAACCACAGCACTTTTCAGATACCTTTACTTGGGCACCCGGATATATCTTTTATATCTTCGGAAGGGAGGTTCTGCCCTTGGTAACACCTTTTGGTAACAGGTAAAACAAGAAGCGGTATATTAAAAACCAACTGTGGTGAACCCTGTCTCTATCCCGTTCATTTACTAGGGCAGCCATAACTGCTTGTGACTGAAAACACGTTGTATGTTACAGGCTGTAGGGCTGTGGAGGGGTCAGAATGGCTGGCAGACATAAAAGATCACATTGATTCCAAAGTTGCCCCCTGTGGACCACTTGTTCTTCTCGTTCTGGGGTCCTTAAAGTTGAATTATTGATCCCAGCTATACTGGGCCAGAACTATGTGGAATCTGTGAGTTGCACAGACCCATCAAGTGTCCGGGGCTTTAATGCAGCATCCTTAGCCGCCTGGTCTGTTTCCATATGTGAGTCTCAAATGCTAGGATGGCTACCTTAGTAAGAACCTGAAAACAGCCAATCATTATAACTTATTGCTTGATTGATTTACCTGCCGAAGTAAAACAAACTTCTGGCCCTTTAAATTAAACCAAAAAAAACCTTTGTCTCTCTATGTAAATATATCCACTGACCCCGAGTAAAGGATCCAACGACTCTGAATACAGAGTGTCCTTCTGGGTGCAAACTCAACCCATCCTTACAACTGACCTCCAAAGAGTACTGTATACTGTAGCAGGACCGATCTATGTGTAGGTGTGTCTCACAGGTGGGCTCACAATGTGGTCTGGAGCATAATTGCGTAGACAACAAAGGTACATAACCCTGTGGATATTATCCACTAGGTTAGTCACTGGCCGTGAAGGATATATTTCCAAAAGATGGACTGCGTCCACAAGGGGTATGACCTCTCCTAAAACGCATTCGCTAAACCAATCACTATGAAGTGAAATGGGTAGCGTTAGATGGTGTGGCTGTGGCATGGCACATCAGGTAAAGCTGGTACTCTAGGTATAACTAAACTGTTAATTTCCCTCAAGACCTGTAAAAGCGGTAAGTTCCATCGGCTTTCTTTACAGGGTTTATAGAGGTGTTGTAGGGTGATATCTAGTATCCCCTCTTTGAGAAATTTATAAACTATAAAATGTTTTTTTTTTTTTTTTTTTATGTCTCAGAACAGGGTGTTATCAGCATCACTACAATCGCTCGCTAATACACAGATTAGGCTTAATAAGCATTTAAAGTGTTACGTTCCTTTTAAGATGCAATGTTTATAAAAACTCCAAATGCAAAAAATCCAACTATTTTTATTGGACCCCACCCCTGATTCCAGTGTGGCTTTATAGAGTGTACATTGAATGTGGATGAGTCCTACATACAGTCAGGTCTCAGCTCACCTGTCTCTTTTCCTCGTCCCTTATATCACTTGGGTGTCCTGTTTCTGTCAGGAGCAGGGGGGGGGGGGGATTTACTGGGCTGTGGCTTGCACCTGAGGACTAGGGGAATTCCTCTCCCATCTGCTCTGACCCTAGCATGTTCAAGTCAGTGCTTTGCTATTTCCAACCCATCTCTTTCCATAAAATGGAATGCTACATACATATACAAGGTTTACCTAGCAATATAAATAAGTGCACAAGTTCCTTTAATATTCTGGCATGCTAAACCAACACAGTCACACACACATATATATATATATATATATTTTTTCAATTGCTCCTAGAGGAATCACAAATGTACATTTCTTTTTCTTCACAAGTGCGAAAGGAGGGGCAATTCCCTCACAGAGAACCCTGAGGGTGGGGGCTTATGTGGAGGAGCTCCTCTGAACTCACGCGTAGTAATAGAAAAAGTGACAGGAGATGCTTTATTTTTATATTAGCCAATGGACTCCAGACACCGACTAATTATTAGCCACTGATAACAGAATAAATGAGAATAATCGTTTCATCATCGTGGCCACTCTTCTGTTAAAAGTGAGGTTCACGTCTTTTTGGTCTGGGGTGTCCATTGACCCTTCCTATCAGCATTTGTAAGTTTTCACGTTAACTTATAGAACACCTTGGCTCATAGAGGTACAGAATTTTCCTGTACCCTCACATAATCACAAATCATAATCGCTTCATTCACTTCAAATCAATATCATCCTTGGCTTCTAGGCAACTCCATATGAACAAACAAACAGTTTATTTTATATTTGTCACGCGACAGAAAGGAGAGTGACAGAGGTCTGAGTTATATATTTTTTTTTTTTTTTTTTTTCACCCAGAGTTTTTTTACTACTACTTCTTAGAACAGTTAAACTGTTGGGGTCTAACAAAAATTACAGATTCCACATAAAACGAATCGGTCATTTAGCATTCCAAAATGCTCAGACCCACCTTATGGGTCCATACATTTTTGAACCGTGCCCAGTTTCCCCTGCTTTCTATCTGCAGGCTATGGCTGTGGGGAGGAAGCTTTTTACTTCCTTAAACAAATAACCTCTACTGATCCTATATTACATCTACCCATTGACTAATCACTAGGAATACTCACCAAGTATTCCCTGCGGTTTCTATAATAAAACAAAACATCCAGTGCACAACAAAACAGTACACCCACAACACATTTAGAACATCTATGAGACATTAATAATTTTCATATACTCTAAAATATGTCTGATTACTGTAAATAGCAAACCAACAGTCCACTCACACTCTGTGCACTTACCAGGCACCAACAATATTCTTATACTTTATACTTCTATAGAAGATTATACTTATACTTTTATACAACATTATACTTATACTTCTATGCGATAGAAAGAAAAGCAAAAGCAACCTGAATTATTGGAATAACGTGTCAATCTATTTTGTGTATACACCTTTAAATTTAAGTTTCCCTTAATAGCCACCTACCGTGTTTCCCCGAAAATAAGACACCGTCTTATATTTTTTTTTTCCTCAAGAAATCACACTATGGCTTATTTTCGGGGGGTGTCTTATTTTTATTACAGAAAATAAAGGTTGCCTACCTGAACCACACTTGCGCTTCTTAGCATTTCCTCTGTCCACCTGTAGACTGAGATTATCGTATTCTGCACGCCATTTGTGGACCATTCGGATATCCAACTTCTTCTCTTTGCAAAAAGCCGTAAGATTCTTGCCTCGGGAGTCCTCCACAATTCCTTTCTTGTACTCAACAGAATAACTCTTTCTTTTTGCACTCATCTTGTCTGGTTGTACCACTACAAGATATCACTACAAGATTCCACACTACATCTTATTTTCGGAGATTCGACACTACATCTTATTTTCGGAGATTCGACACTACATCTTATTTTCGGAGATTCGACACTACGTCGCTACGTCTTATTTTCGGAGGGGTGTCTTATATTTCTATCTTGCGTCGAAATCCCGCTACGGCTTATTTTCGGAGTACGTCTTATTTTCGGGGAAACACGGTAGGACTGAGATCCGTCTAGGATCTATCTATATGCGTTTCCAAAAACGCTTTGTTTTTCCAAAACACTATATGCGAGAATGGCCAATACAATAAGTTATTGTTATATTATATATACTTATCAATAACATAGTAGGGTTCCACACACCCGTCCTTTCCTATGAGAGGCAGCTACGTTGCTCTCATAGCAGAAAATACCATATGCTTCTAAAGCCTTTTAGTCCGGCCACACCTGCGGGACAACACTTATCCTTTAACCAATCCAACCTTCAGAGCCCAGGACTGCCAACCTAGCAGGTCCTCGAGGTCTATTTTTTTTTTTAAGAAAAATCTAATAATACAGCAAGGTCAATCGAGACAGAGTAAGTGAGAGTTCTTTGCAAAGAGAAATAATTTGCAAAGCTTCCACTTACCTGTCAAACGAAAGTCCCGACTCCTGGTACCATTTGTAAGGTTGTTGGTGTTCCTCTATACCCGGGTTGGACTCTTGAGTGTGTGGAAGAACCTTTGATGCGCATCGGATAGTTAAAGGCCACACAGGGGGTTATGGTGGATTTCAACTAACACTGCTTTATTAGTCACACAGCATATTTATGCATTCATCATTAGGAAAACCCCCCTCGGGTCAGCCAATTACAGCAGGACACAATATTTACACAATTCAATAGTATGTTAGGCTTCAAACACATATACTGTTTTGCCTACAGCTAATTCTATTGTCTTCAGTAATGATACACCATAAATAAATACTGGCTTCAGGTACTGTTCTGGTATTTCCTGACAACAAACACATTCTTGTTATGTTAATTTGTGCTAATTGCAGCCTATAATCTTATCAATCTAAGTAAAAATGCCATCTACACATTCTTCTGCTTTCTTCTGCACGTAGGTATATATAATATGTTATTTCTAATTTATTCTAGTTAAAACATAAAGGGGTATTCTTTCAGAACCTTACAATGATCTCCATGTATAAATATATAAGGGGGGATATGATCTCCATGTATAAATATATAAGGGGGATATGATCTCCATGTATAAATACATAAGGGGGGATATGATCTCCATGTGTAAATACATAAGGGGGGATATGATCTCCATGTATAAATACATAAGGGGGGATATAATCTCCATGTATAAATACATACGGGGGGATATGATCTCCATGTATAAATACATAAGGGGGGATATGATCGCCATGTATAAATACATAAGGGGGGATGTGAACTCCATGTATAAATATATAAGGGGGGATATGATCTCCATGTATAAATATATAAGGGGGGATATGATCTCCATGTATAAATACATAAGGGGGGGATATGATCTCCATGTATAAATAGATAAGGGGGGGATATGATCTCCATGTATAAATACATAAGGGGGGATGTGAACTCCATGTATAAATATATAAGGGGGGGATATGATCTCCATGTATAAATACATAAGGGGGGTATGATCTCCATGTCTTCTGGAGAATCTTGTCTTCTGGTTCTGTTGGACCTAAGCGTAGCCTTCGACACAGTAGACCACAAGCTTCTATTGACTCAGCTTGCTGAAGTAGCCAGAGTCGCAGAAGGCGATTTATCTTGGTTCTACTCTTTTTTGGAAAACCGAACGCAAATAGTGACGTTAGGACCTTTCACTTCTGAGAAACGCACAGTAACATGTGGAGTCCCTCAGGGATCCCCCCTGTCACCGGTGTTATTCAACATCTATCTTCGTCCTCTTTTTGAGATTATTAGCAGCCAAAAACTGTTCTATCACTCATATGCAGACGACACGCAACTGTATTTCCGCATTTGCAATAAAAAGGATCACCACCTCAATCTAGAGACATGCCTCTCTCTGATAGAGGACTGGATGACAAAGAGTTATCTTAAACTCAACGGAGCGAAAACAGAACTTCTCCTGTTTCACGCCAAGCGTAAGAATCATCCTGCTACAACATGGACCCCCCCGCCCATTCTGGGCAAAATCATCACCCCTAGCGCCAAAGTCAAAAGCCTCGGGGTCATCTTTGACTCCTACATGACAATGGACGCACAAATAGGGTCAGTAGTCAGCGGATCCCACCATCTGCTGCGCCTACTACGTAGACTTAGGGCCAGATTCTCAGAGGCGTTACGACGGAGTATCTCAGATACCCCGTCGTATCGCCTTTTTTTTGACTCGTATCTATGCGTGTGATGCTGATCATCACTTTTGCATAGATACGCTTCTACATCCGACAAGTGTAATACCATTACTCTTTCGGATCGTAGGTGTAATGACAACTCCGGCCACTAGGTGGCCTTTACGTTGTTTTTTCATTTGCATATGCAAATGAAGTAGTACGCCGATTCTCGATCGCTTTTACGCCGCCCCGTCGTCGCATACGTCGTTTACAAACTCGTAAGGTTACCCCAGCTTCTATGTGGAGGAACCTTACGAAGTTCCGTCGGATGCAATGTTAAGTATGGCGTCGGGTCAGCGTCGGCTTTTTCGGTCGCTTACGTTGTTTTACTAACTCCTTCGCGAATAGGGACTTGCGTAGTGACGCTCACGTCACTTTGACGTCGGTTTCAACGACGCTTCCCGACGTGAGCTGGAGCATGCGCACTGGGCTTTTTCCCCGGCCAGCGCATGCGCAGTTCGTTCGACGCGGGGGCGCGCTTAATTTAAATACAAGCCGCCCCATTTGAATTGCACGGGTTTACGCTTGGCGACTTACGAGACGCCGGCGAAAACTGAGGAGCAAGTTCTTAGAGAATAAAGGACTTGCTCTGGTACGCAGCGGCGGCGTAGTGTAAATGTCTTACGCTACGCCGTCGAAATTGTATGAGAATCTGGCCCTTACTCCTTTCATTCCTAAAGAAGACATAGCGGTCGTGGTGGGAGCGATTGTAAACTCCAGACTGGACTATGCAAATGCCCTTTACCTCGGACTCCCCAAGTACCAAATCGCTCGTCTACAAGTCGTTCAAAATACGGCCGCTAGACTTGTGACTGGGAAAAAACCCTGGGAATCCATCTCACCTTCACTGAGATCCCTTCACTGGCTGCCAGTAAAAGACAGAATCACTTTTAAAGCACTCTGTCTAACGCAGGGCTGGACTGAGACCAAAATTCGGCCCTGGACTTCATCCAGACCGGCCCACTTTAAGTTTGCTAACAAGCACAAAAACAGTATATAAACTATAAGTAGCATAACATAAGGAGTCCTCACCTCTTTTATTATTTCACTTAATCTCCTCTGTATTTTTCTCATCCTTCTCACATCACTGCATGAAAGGAAGGGCGAGCTGCGCAGCCATTACTTTGACAGGCTGTCACTGAAACCGGCCCACTGAGCCATCGGCCCACCGGGAAACTCCCTGTAGTCCCTATGGCCAGTCCAAGCCTGGTCTAACGCATAGATGTGTCCATGGGAATGCCCCCCATTATCTATGCGAAAAAATAAAAGCTCACAATCCCAATCGCGTTCTGCGATCCACCAACCAAAATCTGCTCCAGATACCGAAAGCCAAGTACAAGTCCAAAGGAGAAAGGAGATTTGCGGTCCAAGGTCCCAGACTATGGAACGCTTTACCAACCAGCATTCGGTTGGAGGAGAACCACCTAGCGTTCAGGAGAAAAATCAAGACTCATCTCTTTTGATACCAAAGGAGACTGGAACAACAAGCGCCCAGAGGCCATTCAGTTCGCATGTGCCGCGCTATATACGTTTTCATTCATTCATGTATAAATTAGGGCTGTGCAAATTAACTTTTAATTGATCGATTAATCTTAAATTTTTTTGATCGGTCAAAATCTTTTTGATCGATTAAAATTCTTTTGTTTAGTACTCACCTCTCCGCCGGCTTCTGAGCCTTCAAGGAGTTTCGTCGGAGATCCGGTAACGTCACGGACACCAGCAGTGCTTGCCACGTCCATCTGAAGGGCTCCTTTGCTGTTCCTTCATATCTGCATGCCGGCGGGACCTTACTATCTGCCACACGCAAGGGCTGTTACACTTCCCTCTATCACTTCCCTCTATCACCCTGGGATTCTACAACCATCCACTGGGAGTTGTGATAGTTCCCTTTGTGGGACATCTACGTGCTGACGGACTAATGTTAACCTCTCCTCATCTGGATTCAGCAGTGGTATCGTTGTACACATTTTTATACCAGTATCATACTTAGCTACATGTTTTTATGACTGCTTTTGGTACCGTTTGGTATCACTCGCACCATTTTTACAGTTTATGTAGCTACATCGATTTTATCTCAAGTGCAATATTTATTTGGTTACCTACTTGAAGACTATAAAAGTTTTTTAATGTTATTCCCATCGAGCGCTGCCTTTGTGTGTTTTTTGTATCCTGCTATCCATTTTTCCAGTGGTTGGAGCTGCACTGGGAATCGGCCTTCAAGGAGATCAGCTAAAAGTAGTTGGATATGTATGTGCATTATAATTAATCGAAATTAGTCGATTAATCGATTAAAAAGGAAAAACGATTAATCGAACACAAAAATTTTGATCAGTAACAGCCCTAGTATAAATACATAAGGGGGGATATGATCTCCATGTATAAATATATAAGGGGGGATATGATCTCCATGTATAAATACATAAGGGTGGGATATGATCTCCATGTATAAATATATAAGGGGGGATATGATCTCCATGTATAAATACATAAGGGGGGATATGATCTCCATGTATAAATACATAAGGGGGGATATGATCTCCATGTATAAATATATAAGGGGGGATATGATCTCCATGTATAAATACATAAGGGGGGATATGATCTCCATGTATAAATACATAAGGGGGGGATATGATCTCCATGTATAAATATATAAGGGGGGATATGATCTTCATGTATAAATATATAAGGGGGGATAGGATCATTACAAACATATATGTGGCGCAAAGTCTGTTAAAAATCATAATAAGTAAAACTCACATGTGGGACAATAATAAGAGGCACATCATGGGAGGTTGATCGTCCCGGTGGTGCATCGATCGATCGCTCTGGTCCGGAGTGGAGAGATGTCCTGACGCTCTGACGGCTGTGGTTACAACGCGCAGCATTCACTATATTAGTGCGCGACCCACGGCTGGGCTCTTAAAGGTGACATACAAGTACGCCCTTGTGCCCAGCCATGCCATTCTGCCAATGTATATGTGCAGGAGGCGGTCCTTAAGGGGTTAACTAATAGTACACCATCCTACTCCTGCGATTCGGCACTGCATCACTTTAACTGACAATTGCGCGGTCGTGCGACGTGTCTCCCAAACCAAATTGACGGAATTTTTTTCCTACAAATAGAGCTGTCTTTTGGTGATATTTGATCACCTCTGTGTTTTTGTTTTGTTTTTGTTTTTTTTTTGCGCTATAAACAAAAAAAGAGCGACGATTTTGAAAGAAAAAGCAAATTTTTTTGCTATAATAAACTTCTGCCAAAAAACGTACGATACGAATTCTTCTACATATTTTTGGGCAAAAAATCGCAACAAGCGATTGGTTTGTGCAAAATTTATAGGCACATTACGCCGCCGCATTGCAAACGCCGTACGCCACACCGGCGCAGCGCAGAGAGGCATGCACTGTATTCAGCAAGCTATTGCTCCCAACGCTGCGTCGGAGTGCCGTATTTTTCGAAGTCGCAGGCCGGCGTGGAAGTGGGCGTGACCCCATGCAAATGATGCAAAACTCCGAGCATGGTGCATTGCTTTACGCCCCGGCGTATCACGAACTGCGCATGCGCCGTGACGTTGCCGCGACGTGGATGCACGAAACTGCACCCTTATGCGCATGCTCACAACCACGCCGGCACAACTGAGTAAGCTACGCCGGATCTCTACGTACGCCGTGAACGTAATGTACGCCCAATACGCCGGCCTGTGTTTTCTGGGGCAGACCTTTGCATGTCTATTGCCGGGTTGCACCTCATCTATGGGGAATAAGTTTACGCCGGATGTACAAATTATGCGCACAATGCGTAGAATGCGTCGGGCGCACGTACGTTCGTGAATCGCCGTATTTCCCTCATTTGCATGTTTGAATGCCTAACCAATGGGAGCAGCAACATGCGTCCAGACAAAAAGTGCGCCCACGCTACGCCGGGGTAAGTAAGATACGTCGTTGTTGGGTGGCCAGTTTTTAGGCATATGCTGGTTTGTGGGTCCGGCGCACAGATACGCCGGCGCAAATTTGCACTTACATCGGACATTGTGAATCTGGGCCATAGAGTCTACAAAATAGAGGACAGATTTATGGCATTTTTATGTAAAAAAATGTATCTAGTAATAGCGGCGATCTGCAATTATTTTTTTGCGTGGCTGCGACATAATGGCGGACACATCGGACACTTTTGACACTATTTTTGGGCCATTGTCATTTATACAGCGAACAGTCCTTTTATAATGCACTAATTACTGTGTAAATGACACTGGCAGAAAAGGGGTTTAACACTAGGGGGCGATCAAGGGGTTAAATGTGTCCTAGGGAGTAATTCTGACTGTGGAAGGGCTGGGCTACAAGTGACATGACAGCGATCACTGCTCCTGAAGACATGGAGGAGTGGTCCTGTCTTGGATTTCTGGTACTGTGTTCATCTGATATTATTTACAATTGCCGTAAAATAGTTTTCTCCCTGGACAGCCAGTGACTGCAGCCGGTTGAAGTTGTAATCAATTTTTCCCACTAGATGGCAGCACTAATATAGTGAATGCTGCGCGTTGTAACCACAGCCGTCAGAGCGTCAGGACATCTCTCCACTCCGGACCAGAGCGATCGATCGATGCACCACCGGGACGATCAACCTCCCATGATGTGCCTCTTATTATTGTCCCACATGTGAGTTTTACTTCTTATGATTTATATATACATTTTAACAGACTTTGCGCCACATATATATGTTTGTATGATCATATCCCCCCCTTATGTATTTATACATGGAGATCATATCCCCCCTTATGTATTTATACATGGAGATCATATCCCCCCTATATATTTATACATGGAGATCATATCCCCCCTTATGTATTTATACATGGAGATCATATTCCCCCTTATGTATTTATACATGGAGATCATATCCCCCCTTATGTATTTATACATGGAGATCATATCCCCCCCTTATATATTTATACATGGAGATCATATCCCCCCCTTATGTATTTATACATGGAGATCATATCTCCCCTTATGTATTTATACATGGAGATCATATCCCCCCTTATGTATTTATACATGGAGATCATATCCCCCCTTATGTATTTATACATGGAGATCATATTCCCCCTTATATATTTATACATGGAGATCATATCCCCCCTTATGTATTTATACATGGAGATCATATCCCCCCTTATGTATTTATACATGGAGATCATATCCCCCCTTATGTATTTATACATGGAGATCATATCCCCCCTTATGTATTTATACATGGAGATCATATCCCCCCCTTATATATATTTATACATGGAGATCATATCCCCCCTTATGTATTTATACATGGAGATCATATCCCCCCTTATGTATTTATACATGGAGATCATATCCCCCCTTATGTATTTATACATGGAGAACATATCCCCCCTTATATATTTATACATGGAGATCATATCCCCCCTTATGTATTTATACATGGAGATCATATCCCCCCTATATATTTATACATGGAGATCATATCCCCCTTATGTATTTATACATGGAGATCTTATCCCCCCTTATGTATTTATACACGGAGATCATATCCCCCCTTATATATTTATACATGGAGATCATATCCCCCCTTATGTATTTATACATGGAGATCATATCCCCCCCTTATATATTTATATATGGAGATCATATCCCCCCTTATGTATTTATACATGGAGATCATATCCCCCCTTATGTATTTATACATGGAGATCATATCCCCCCTTATATATTTATACATGGAGATCATATCCCCCCTTATGTATTTATACATGGAGATCATATCCCCCCTTATGTATTTATACATGGAGATCATATCCCCCCCTTATATATTTATACATGGAGATCATATCCCCCCTTATGTATTTATACATGGAGATCATATCCCCCCTTATATATTTATACATGGAGATCATATCCCCCCTTATGTATTTATACATGGAGATCATATCCCCCCTTATGATCATATCCCCCCTTATATATTTATACATGGAGATCATATCCCCCCTTATGTATTTATACATGGAGATCATATCCCCCCTTATGTATTTATACATGGAGATCATATCCCCCCTTATGTATTTATACATGGAGATCATATCCCCCCTTATGTATTTATACATGGAGATCATATCCCCCCTTATGTATTTATACATGGAGATCATATCCCCCCTTATGTATTTATACATGGAGATCATATCCCCCCCATCTGATAAGAATATTGATTAGGAATAAACAGAGTGACTCTTATATATGACTGCATGTGATTTTATTATGGAGGTGATGAGCAGATAATAGAACATTGATTGATTGAGATTTATAGATCAGGCAGGAAATTTAATGATTGATCACAGCATTGGCGTGGTGAGCTCCGCCCTCCATCCCACGGTGAGCTCCGCCCTCCATCCCACTGGTGAGCTCCGCCCTCCATCCCACGGTGAGCTCCGCCCTCCATCCCGTAACATTTCTTATGGAAAGTTACAGAGGTCTGAAGCGCAGCACCCTGAATGATGGTTAGATGGTTTCACATTCACACATTTCTCTTTTGTAGAGCACCCCTCGGTGGTCCATGTTTTACCTGAAAAACAAGAGAATGTAATAAAAAGATGATTAGAAACAAATGAGAGGAAAAGATTCAATAATAGCGACAGAGAGAAAGAGAAAATTCTGTGAGTTGGGATTTCGTCTTCCATTTAACCCCTTTACTACCAAGGTATGTTCATCACTGTCCTGGTAGTCAAGGGGTTAAAGCAGCGATGGTCAACTTAAAAATTATAGAGGGTCCCCAATGCGGCCCCCGACACGTCCAGAGGGCCACAAGGTAGAAACGTATTTTCACACATCAACCTCCACATTTTGGGGAAAAATTAAATTAAATGACCTGAGTACTGGGAATGATGTGTAATAATATTCATAATAATTACATTGTATTCATATTATTACATTGTATTTATTGTACTTTAATTACATTGGCCCGGATTCACAAAGCACTTACGCCGACGTATCTCGAGGCACGCTGCGTAAGTGTAAATATGCGCCGTCGTATCTGTGCGCCGAACCCATAGAACTAAGATACGCCAAAAAACTGACTTCATCCGACCGGCGTAACTTTCCTACGCCGGCGTATAGTGGGCGCATATTTACGCTGGATGCATTTGGAACTCCCATTGTTTTTTTGATGCAAATATGCAAATGAGGGAGATACGCTGATTCACAAACGTACTATTTTAAGCGATTTGCATAAGTTTTACGTCCGGCGTAAAGTTATTCCCCATATTGGAGGCGCAATATGGGGAATACCTTTACGCCGGACGTAAAACTTACGCAAATTGCTTAAAATATTTACCCAGCGCAAGTACGTCTGTGAATCAGCGTATCTCCCTCATTTGCATATTTGCATTAAAAAAACAATGGGAGTTTCAAATGCGTCCAGCGTAAATATGCGCCCACTATACGCCGGCGTAGGAAACGAACGCCGTCGAATTTTACGTAGTTTACGTGGTACGTGAATAGGCCTGGGCGTAGGTTACGTTCACACCGTAGGCGGTGATCAGACGTATCTTAGGCAGTTGTTTTGACATGACTGTGAGCATGCGCACTGGGATGCGTCCAAGGCACGACGCATGCGCAGTTCGTTTTAAGTACTTGTCTGACGCTCGGCCCATCTTTTGCATGGGATCACGCTACATTTACATGTATCACGCCCACTTCCACCTACTTAGACTTACGCCGACGACTATACGCTACGCCGGCGCAACGTTGGGAGCATTTGCTTTGTGAATTCCATGCTTGCCTCTCAGCGTTGCGCCATCATAGCGTAAATAAGATACGCTACGGCGGCATAAATGTGCGCCGATGTCTGTGAATCTGGGCCATTGTATTCATTTTAATTACATTGTAAAGCGCTGCATAAACTGTTGGCGCTATGTAAATAGTGTAAAATAATAATAATATAATAATAATAATAAAAATAATATTAACAGGTACGTTGCTACGAATTTTCCCCTGCCGCAAGCTCCGTGACCGCCCCCCCCCCCCCCCCCGGGCAGTGCCATCTTCATAGCATCATGGGCTCCGGGGAAATAAATGCATTGGGGCCCCAACAATGAAGATGGTGACCTGTGGCATGCTACGCTGACTGAGTCTGAAGATGGCAGAGGTGGGTGGAGCCGATCTAGTTTTCCAGCCACACAGGCGGCACGCTCTAAATGCTGGGGCGGCCGCTGATGTCACTGGTTGCTAGGCACCAGGCGGCCACCAATTCTAGCAACCAGTGTAGTCAAGTGGCATGCTACAGCTTTAGCGGCTTGACGCCCATTTCTCTGTGGCAGCTTACAGCGTCAGGGCTCGTCCTGATGGGGCCCCATGGGCACCCGAGGCCCCTGGGCTGTGCCCAGGTGTGCCCACTGGATAAGATGGCCCTGCGCCCGGGACCCACGGACTTGATGTCTGCCGATGTCTCATGATCGTGAGTCACGGAGCTGCAGAACGGGGGGGTGCCTGTATAAACAAGGCATTTCCCTGTTCTGCCTAGTGACAGGACACTGATCTACTGCTCCCTGTCATTGGGTGCAGTGATAACTGTCGTGTCACTTGTAGCCACACCCCCACACAGTTAGAATCACTCCCTAGGACACACTTAACCCCTTCCTCGCCCCCTAGTGTTTAACCCCTTCCCTGCCAGTGTCATTTACGCTGTAATCATAGCACTGATCGCTGTATAATTGACAATGGTCCCAAAATAGTATCAGAAGTGTCCCATGTGTCCGCCGTAATGTCGCAGTCACGATAAAAAGCGCTGATCGCCGCCATTACTAATAAAAAAAATGTGGCAGGCCTAGCAGGCCCCACCCACTACAGGCTGCCTGTAGAAAAGTACAGGAGGGGCGGAGACAAGGAGAGAAAGCAAAGTTGCAGGAGGGGCCCAGCAGACTCCTCCCACTACAGACCGCCTGGGGTTGGGGTGTAGTTGCCTCATCCACTCCTCCTACAGACTCCTCTCCTCAGGCGTTCCCCCTCCCGCAGCTAAAGAAGAAAGAGGAGGAGAGACCACAAAAGCCCGGGAATCTTCTGACATGAGCAATGCACACTGTCACTACATGCCAACCTAATCTGTCTCTATATACCACCCTGACCTGGCACTATATACCACCCTGACCTGGCACTATATACCACCCTGACCTGGGACTATATATCACCCTGACCTGGCACTATATACCACCTTGACCTGGCATTATATATCACCCTGACCTGGCACTATATACTACCCTGACCTGGCATTATATATCACCTTGACCTGGCACTATATACCACCCTTACCCGTCTTTATATATCACCCTAACCTGGCACTATATACCACCTTAACCTGTCTCTATATACCACCCTGACCTGGCACTATATACCACCCTGACCTGGGACTATATATCACCCTGACCTGGCACTATATACCACCTTGACCTGGCATTATATATCACCCTGACCTGGCACTATATACTACCCTGACCTGGCATTATATATCACCTTGACCTGGCACTATATACCACCCTTACCCGTCTTTATATATCACCCTAACCTGGCACTATATACCACCCTAACCGTCTCTATATACCACCTTGACATGGCACTATATACCACCCTAACCTGGCACTATATACAACCCTAACAGGACACTAAATATCACCCTGACCTGGCGCTATACACCATCCTAACCTGTCTCTATATACCACCCTGCCCTGGCACTATATACCACCCTGACCTGATACGAAATATCACCCTGACCTGTCTCTATATACCACCCTGACCTGGCACTATATACCACCCTAACCTGGCACTATACACTACCTGAACGCCACTTGACGTCGATGAATGCCCCAGTTGGACTTTTTGCTGTTCTGTATAGACATTTATATACACACAACACTTCTTGTTCCATATTCCCCATTACTACAGGAGAGGAGCCGCTACAACTGTGCCAGGCTGAAGGGGGCGCCAGAGGGAGGGTTAGAAAAAAGTGTTGTCTGGATTGCTACTTTAAATGATAAAGAAGTAAGGACGGGTCTAATAATATAGAAGACACTTACCAAGGCGATGGGCAGATATACCTTTGGGTGGGCGAAACGAAGTTGCGCGGAGGCAGCGGTCCTGGTCACCTGTACAGGTCTCCACTGGTAAGCTACATATTTGTCCCCCAGTACAGGATCCCTTAAAGCACTGCAGAGCTTCCCCTAGAGGAATATAGAGAGAGATTATCAGGACACAGACAGGGAGCCTCCAACCTCTTCTACTGACATCACAAGCCCTGCCCAGGGACAAGCCCCATCCAGGACAACCCCCGCCCAGGACAAGCCCCGCCCAGGTCAACAGAACACCCCAATTAAAAGTCAGCAGCTACAACAACTCCAGCTCCTGACTTTTAATATTAGGACTCCTTTCTGCCCAGGGCGCCCGCGATGTCCTCACCCGAAGTCGATCTGTCCCTCGGCTCCCAGGTAGGGGTGCTGCCATCTTCAGTAAGGGAATCAGGAAGTGAAGCAGCTTGGTTCCCTACTGCGCATGCGCAAGTCGCACTGTGCGATCTCACTGGTCCCTGCGGTCTTCTGGGTCCTGTGTGTCTCCCAGAAGACAGCAGGGGGGGGACGAAGGAGGGGCCGGACATGGTGTAGATCGCCACAGATACTGCAGCGATCAATGCCCGGAAGTGGGAGAAATTACCTTTATTGAAAGGTGTCAAATGTGTCACTGGGGGGATCCAAAAGGCAGAAGTTCAGTTTTTGGGTGGAATTCCGCTTTAAGCGGTTAAACTGCCCTCACCTACAGACAGAACTTCATTCCTTTGAGCTTTAAATTAAAATATTACAATGTTTCTCTTTATGTCGCCTGAGCGATGTTCTGATAAACTTGGCCGGCTGTCTGCTGTCGGCTGGAGCAGAGAACTCTCTGCACTGAATCAGGAAAATGCTGTGATAAGATCGTGAGGGGGAGGGGGGGTAGAATTGAGATCTCGATTATTTAACGAATAATCATGCGGCTCTACACAGTTATATACGCTAAATGATGGTGATCAGCGAATTATAGTGTGACTGTGATAGTGTGGTGGACAATCTGCCACTAACAGACACTATCTGGAAGGGTCACTAACTGACTAACTGACACCAATAGTGACACTAATACACTGATCAGTGCTAATACTGTATACTGTCACTGTACTAATGACACTGGTTTGGAAGGGGGGGGGTAACGTCAAGGGGTTACCTGTGTGCCTAACAATGTGTAATGTGGGCTGCTTTTCATTTCTTCCCGGCAGGAGCTTCAATACAAAGTAACAAATATTCAGGAGAAGAGATTGGAATGAAAACAAAGTCAGTGTCCTGCTGGTAAAGATGTTGTGTTATGGACAATACATTGTTATACACGGGACTCTCAGATAATGAGACAAAATGTATAATAAGAAATATTCTTACTTACCATGGAGGAGGAGGAGCCCCAGGATTAGGAAAGTGATCGCTGCTTTCATCGTGATGTTCTGCAAACTCTGCTATGAACTGTGTAGTGGCCCCGGGCCCCTGTATTTATAGGACTAGGGGGCGGAGCTACGTCACCGCTGGTCACATTTCAGAACTTTTTTTTTTGTTTGCGCAGGAACAGCCGCCAATATTTGATCAATATTGCTCAACAGAATCTTTTTTTTTTTGTTGTTTCAAATGGTTTATTAAAGAAAATGTATTCAGTACAAGAGATTTATCGGCACAGTAAGTCAACATAGGACACAGCATTGCGGACAGAGCCGCCGTAAATGAAGAGACATACAATCAGTAAAATACATAACAATATTTCAAGGAACAAGTCAAAGGAATGCACGGTGGAAACAAATGGGATATAAACATACTCAATTGTGGCAGGGGAGTGGGGAAGGTGCACATCTCGTCGCGGGAGATAGCGTGCGTATTCCAGTCCCTTTGGAAATGGTTCGAAACGTCGGGATTGTGTCGGTCATCTGGTCAGGCAAGGTGGTAAGACGGAATGTTACCACAGGGTGGTTATTTAGAGTACCAGATATGGTGCTCATGGGGTGTCAGGGTGTAGGGGATGAGCTAGTCTCTGGTGGGGACGGAATCATTCGTGCGTCTGGGGTCGTGCTTCCCAGCAGGTGGAAGGGCTATCGCTCTCCCGAGGTCGGGTAGCGGAAAGGGAGGGGGATGGTACCCATAGGAGATTGGGAGTGGGTGACAGAATGATGGAGGTATGGGATCGTCAACCGTGAGTGTAAGGGCACTTGAGATGTAGCGAGATGGGAAATGTCATTATATTGTGTATTAGTATCAAGATTTTCACCGCAGCTCTCGGAAGTCAACAATCTGTTTGTAACGGTCCGTGGACGTGAAGTGAATCCAACATGCCCAAAGTGCAGTGAACTTGGATGGCGTATCCCGGGCCTGGTGTATCAGGTTTTCCATTTCCGCAGTATGATTTATCCGCTTGAACCATTCCGCCAGAGTCGGTGGTTCCTGAGACCGCCATTTCGCAGGGATGCAGAGTTTCGCCATGTTTACTAAGTGCATTGCTAGGGAGCAAAAGTAAGTTCTTGGGGGAAGGTTGGAGTGATGTAGTAAGAATTGTTCAGGTGTGAATGCTAGATCGAGCGTGGAAACGTAATGTGGTGAACGTCCATCCAGAACTTCTGTAGCTTGGGGCAAGACCACCAAATGTGCAGTAGGGAGCCTAGGTCCTTTCCGCATCTCCAGCAGAGGGGGGAGACAAAGGGGAACATGGAATGGAGTTTCTTAGGGGTCCGATACCATTGGGAGAAGACTTTAAAGGCGTTCTCTTGGACGTGGACATTTACTGTCCCTTTATGGATGCAGGAGAATATCGATTCCCATTCTCTCTCTATGGTCAAGTTAGTTTCCCATGTTTTGCTGGCCCAGTTGTCTTTGGGGTTGCAATCCGGGAACAGCAGTGTGTACATAAAGGAGACTAGGTGGGCCGTTGGACCATTGCCTGAACACGTTGCTTCAAACGGGGTGAGACTGCGAGAGAAATTCGGTTTCGGTCGGGGGTTATCAAAAAAATGTCTAATTTGGACATACGTCCTGAAAGGGAAGGAGACGGACTCCGTTTGGGCTTGTAGGGCTTCGTATGTAAGGAGTCGGTTATTCTCGAAAAAATCTTGCGCGCGCATGCGTGCGTGCATCCCTGGTCCTGTTAAAAAGGAGGGGGACTGGCCTAGGGGGAAGTCCGGGTTCAGCTTGAGTGGGTTCATTGGGCCTAGTAAAAAAGATATGTGGTATTTCGTACAAGCTCCCTCAAACACGGAAAGGGTTGGTGAGATCAACGGGTGTGTCCGGCAAGAGGGAGGGAGAAGGTGCGGTTTAATCCATGGGGTTTGGGACAGCGGGATGGGAGAAAACGAGCGTTCCAGCGCAATCCATGCCTTAGAGGTATCGTGAAGATTCCTATCAGCGATCCTAGAAAGGTGGCATGCCCGGTAGTATCTGTCTAGGTCCGGCAGTCCCACTCCCCCTTTCAGTTTGGGAGCAGTGAGTTTGGCACCGTTCCAGATGAAGTTAGTGCAAGCCGACCGGTACGCAGCGAAAAAGGCCTGAGGAAGCTTGATTGGGACTGTTTGAAAGAGGTAGAGGAGACGGGGTAATATGGTCATTTTAATCGCCGCTGCCCTGCCAACCATGTAATAAGGCCTATAGACCAACTTTTTAGGTCTTTCTGGATCTTTTGTAACAGCGGGAGGTAGTTGGCGGAATATAGATCGGACAGGGAGGAGGGGAGTTGCATACCAAAGTAGGTAATCGAGTTAACGCCCCATTTAAATGGGAAGTTCGTTTGACACTGCAATAGTATATCATGGGGGAGGGTGACGTTCAGGGCAGTGGATTTTGATTAATTTATCTGCAGGTTAGACAGGTACTTAAAGGATTTGAGGTCAGCTAAAAGGTTCGGTAAGGTCGTCACAGGGTCTGTCAGGAAAAGGCGCACATCGTCTGCATAGGCCGCCACCTTGTACGTGCGGTGGTTGATATCAATCCCCTTAATATTCGGGTTGGATCTGAGGCGGCTAAGTAGTGGCTCGAGGGTGAGGACGAAGATAAGTGGGGACAGGAGACATCCCTGTCTGGTTCCGTTAGTGATGGAGAAGGCATCCGATAGGTGGCCGTTGACGTGAACCCTGGCTGAGGGGTTGGTATACAATGCGAGGATAAATTGGAGCATACGTTGCAGAAGACCCAAGGAGGTCAGCGTCTCCCGCATGTAGTCCCAGGCCACTCTATCGAATGCCTTCTCTGCATCAAGGGAGAGTATAAATCAGCGGCGCTTCTGTGTAGTGAGCCAGTGGTGGACTGAGATGGCTTTAAGGGTGTTGTCCCTGGCTTCCCTGCCAGGGATGAACCCCACTTGGTCTAGGTCTACCAGCTGCGGTAGGAGGGGTAGAAGATGGTTCACAAGTATCTTAGCATACCATTTCAGGTCAACATTCATGACCAATAAAGGGTCTTTTCGGGTTTAGGGATCATGGCAATGTGGCCCGAAAGCATGTCTCGGGGTAAGGGGGATGTGGAGGGGTCCAAGGAGTTGAATGCAGATGTAAAGTGTGGAATTAGGAGCTGGGCCAAAGATTGATAGTAGCTCACGGTCAGTCCGTCAGGGCCCGGGCTTTTACCCGGTTTCATTTGTTGAAGGGCCGTTGTCGCTTCGGTCGCCGTCAAGGGGGAGTCCAAGTCTTTGGCTTGGGAGGGTGAAATAGGCCCGGGACTATGTTCTGAGAGGAAAGATTTTATTGCCTCTCTTCTAGCTTCCGCGTCCGAGGAGGAGTCAGTGGGGTGTAAATTGTATAATTTGGAGTAATAGTCCACGAATTGTCTCGCTATGTCTGGAGGGGAGGAAATCTTTCTGCCCTTCGAGTCCGTCACCGAATGTATCGTATTGGAAGCTTTTTTGGCCTGTAGCGCTTTGGCCAATAGTCGCCCCGCTTTATTACCGAATTCGTAAAAGACTCGTTGGGAGAGGACGTATTTACGCTTAATTTGTTTGTTAAGTAATTCTATTAATTCCTGCCTTGCGGCTAGGAGTGGTTGGAGGGTGGACGCCGCCAGAGAACGTTTGTGTGATCTTTCAAGTCTGTGTATCCTATCTGTGAGGTCCGAGAAGTACTTACGATGTTCGCGTTTACGTTTAGCAGCTGCCGCCATCAGAACACTGCGGATTACGCATTTATGCGCCTCCCATGTCGTGATAGGCGAGGTGTCTGTCAGTTTGTTTTCTAAAAAATATTGTGTCAAGCGGTGTTCAATGTCAGCTACCATCACTGGATCTGTAAGCAGAGAGGGTTCTAATTTCCAAGAGAATGTCGATTGGAGCATTTCGGGGAGGGTCAAGGTCATGGATATGGGGTGGTGGTCAGAGAGGAACAGGGGGTCAATAGAGGAGCCACTCAGGACAGGGAGATCAGTCTGTGACAAAAAGAAGTAGTCAATCCTCGAATATTCATTGTGCGAGGCCGAAAAAAACTTAAAGTCTCTACCCGTGGGGTTCAAGGTGCGCCAGGAGTCATGGAGAAGCAGTGTTTGGAGCTGGGTCTTAATTGATTTAAGAGAGGCATAGGTGAGTGATGTCGCCCCGTTAGAGGTGTCATGGATAGGGTCAAGGGGGACGTTAAAATCCCCACCAAGGATGAGCATACCCTCATGGAAAGTCGTGAGGGCAGACGTGATGTCTTTGAAGAAGGGGACCTGATCGGAATTTGGGGCGTATATGTTGGCTAGGGTGACAGTCCGCCCATAAAGCGTTCCTTTCAGGAAAACGTACCTCCCATTCCCATCTGACAGTGAGTCCTTTAGTTGAAAAGGGCAATTTTTGAGGAGTTGCGATCGTCGCTCCGGGGTTTTGAGGCCCCGAGCATTAAGAGAGATGAGTTTGAGCGTGAGCTCGTCTGGTTTAGATGACATTGGAGCCATCCGATCTTACGCTAGTAAGGGGGTAAGACTAGTAATCCGAGGTTCCGAGAGCTGCGGTGCACTTGCTGGTGGGAGCAAATAATAACGTGGTGGTCAGTGGTAACTGTGGTGCAGCGGGGGTAAGGGTGCAGGGGAGAGATCAGAATGTGAATGCACGGTAGGAAGTGTCCGTGCTCGAAACGGATGGTATTCCGGTGAACTGCGAGGAGCCCCTCACTACTTTCGTAACGTAGTTTCCCGCGGAAGCGGGAGAACCGGCAAGTGTCAGTGGCGTGAGAAATGTTCTGAAGACGATTGTCAAAGGAAACCGGGGAGGACCACTGTGGTGGGGTGGGGTTGAGAATGTCTAGAAGGAAGGATCCGTAAATAGGGCTGTCGGACCAACAGCCGTCTTGTATCCAGTGATGGAGATTATCATTGTACGGAGATTAGGGAATGTCGCCCCTGCGGGCAATGCCGAGTCCAAACGACCTGTCACGACTGATATTCGTAAGTGCGTCTATATATGGGAGAGCGTACGGAGCAATCCCGTGGAGGTAATACAACCAGGTAGGGACAACGGGAGTCGCAGGGGATTGTCGTTAGTAGGAGGTGCGTGACGCAATGACGACGGCCATACTTAACATAGGATACTCCACTAGGGGGCTGGTTTATCTTTACGCCGCGTATCTCTTACGGAAACGTCGGAAAGTCACTGCGTCGGGCCCGAATACGATCGTGAATTGCCGATTCTCGCTGATTAACATATTCTCGGCGATAATCAGCGGGAACGCCCCGAGCGCCATTTTTAAAATTGCAGTTCCGATACGATGGCGAAATACAATTACGCTGCTCGTATAGGAACTCCAACCCGGCGTTTCTTGTTTTCTACTTACAGAAAACAGAAACGCCAGCTCAAAGTGAGAGTTAGGCTGGAGTATCACTGATTACACAGAGAAAGAGCTGGGAGGTCCCGTAGCAGTCACTCGAGCCTGTGTTGGAGCAGGAATACAGCAGTGTTCCTCACGGGTGCAGTGGATCTGGCATGAACGAGTTTAGAGTCCGTCCGTCGCTTTCCAGCATGGGGAGTCAGGCATCAACTGATGGAAGCCCGCTTAGACAATATTGCCAGAGTACAGGACGGGGCAGTGGGGCAAGGAGGGTAGTGAGCCTGAAAGGGGTGAAGTGTGGGGCAGTCAAAGCGGGAGGTGAAGAGAGGAGTGAAAACGTATCTGCGCGGATCCGTCTGGGTGATGACATTGTCACGTCGGTCTTCAGTGGTCCTGGCGTGCCCTGCGAGATTGTGGGGCTGCCTGTGGACTGAGAGGATGGTGACCACGCGATGATGTCGAAGCCGCCCTGGTGATAGATGGGGAGCGCCTTCTTCTGTAGCGGGATGCCTGTGCGTCCATTGGTTCTTCCCGGGGAGGACGGCTGAGGAGATGCGGCACTTCGAATTCGGCATACCAGCTCGGCAAGTCAGTGTAGGGGATATCCATACTTCTGCAGAACTCGTCTAGTTCTTCCGGGACCCGTAGGAGGGCCATACGCCCGAGGTGTGTAGCTGAGAGGGCGAACGGAAACTTCCACCTATACTGTATCCCCTTCGCACGGAGGGCGTCAAGCAATGGGCGTAGGTCCTTGCGGTGGCGAAGGGTGATCGCCGATGGATCCTGGTATATGTGTATGGGGCGAGCGTCACGTTCGATTCAGGGTTTCCCCCGCGCCCTCCGGAAAATGTCTTCCTTAGTTTGGAAATTTTACAGGCAGCACACGACATCCCTCGGGGGGTCTGCATCTTTCCCTCGTGGCCGTAGTTCTCTGTGAATACGCTCCATTGGTACGGGCGTTTGCGGGGGCCTATCCAGTATTTGGTTAAAGAGCTCAGTCACTGCCGGCAGTAGGTGGTCTGGTTCCACAGACTCCGGTAGGCCCCTTACCCTAAGGTTCCGGCGGCTGCCTCTGTTATCCAGGTCCTCGACATGTCTCTGGAGGTCTCTGAGTTGTAAGGTATGGGTGTCTAACTTGTGGCCGGCCTTTCGTAGGATCGACTGGTGTTTAGTGGTAGTCACTTTAATCTCCTGTACCCTATTAGCGATGCCACAGATCTCATGGCGGAGGTCCGTGATGGCCGCGAACAAGGTGTTCTTGATGTCTGCGGCCACTTCATGGAGGTCAGTCAGGATTGGTTGTAGTGATGTGCCAGGGGCTCCAGCACCTCTCGCCTGTGGGGAGGGAGCCGTGGGAGTCAGGATTATCTCTGCTGAGGTGAGAGAAGGAGTTGAGGCGGAAGAAGACGCTGCCATATTGGCTCTCTGGGTCCGGAATATTTCCGGTATTTGCTGGGTCAGTCTGCCGTTAAGTCCCTCGGGGAGCGTGAACGGGAGGCAGATGATTGTCGGGACGAGATTCCCATTGTTTGGGGGAGAAAGGAGCCACGGGTATCTCCTGTGGGAGCTGATGTATAGCTGTGGTCCATCAGAGCTCGGGATCTAAGCGTCCATCTTCCCTCAAGGCAAGCCACACCCCCCTGCTCAACAGAATCTTTTAACTTCCTGAGACGGTACAATGATTCCTCTGTAGTATGGGAAGCATGGAGAAGGTTCTGGTCATTATTATTCCACAAAGGAATGTTATGCAGTGAGCACTATGTACAGGAGAGGAGTGTGGAGGGTATGACAGTGGGCAGTATGTACAGAAGAGGAGTGTGGAGAGTATGACAGTGGGCACTATGTACAGGAGAGGAGTGTAGAGGGTATGACAGTGGGCACTATGTACAGGAGAGGAGTGTAGAGGGTATGACAGTGGGCACTATATACAGGAGAGGAGTGTGGAGGGTATGACAGTGAGCAGTATGTACAGGAGAGGAGTGTGGGGGATATGACAGTGAGCAGTATGTACAGGAGAGGAGTGTAGAGGGTATGACAGTGGGCAGTATGTACAGGAGAGGAGTGTGGAGGGTATGACGGTGGGCACTATGTACAGCATATGAGTGTGGAGGGTATGACAGTGGGCATTAGACACTCCTTTCCTGTACATTGTCCACTGTTACACCCCAAACCCTCCATACTTCTCTCCTGTACATACTGCCCGCTGTCATACTCTCACTCCTCTCATGTACATACTGCCCACTGTCATACCCTCCACACTCCTCTTCTGTACATACTGCCCACTGTCATACCCTCCACACTCCTCTCCTGTACATACTGCCCACTGTCATACCCTCACTCCTCTCCTGTACATACTGCCCACTGTCATACCCTCCACACTCCTCTCCTGTACGTACTTCCTTTTATCCTATTCTCCATACCCATCTCCTGTACATACTGCCCATTGTCATACCCTCCACACTCCTCTCCTGTACATACTGCCCACTGTCATACCCTCCACACTCCTCTCCTGTACATACTGCCCACTGTCATACCCTCCACAGCCCTCTCCTGTACATACTGCCCCCATCATACCCTCCACACTCCACTCCTGTACATACTGCCCACTGTCATACCCTCACTCCTCTCCTTACATAATGCCCACTGTCATACCCTCCACACTCCTCTTCTGTACATATTGCTCACTGTCATACCCTCCACACTCCTCTCCTGTACATACTGCCCACTGTCATACCCTCCACACTCCTCTCCTGTACATAATGCCACCATCATACCCTCCACACTCCTCTCCTGAACATACCGCCCCCATCATACCCTCCACACTCCTATCCTGTACATACTGCCCACTGTCATACCCTCCACACTCCTCTCCTGTACATACTCCCCACTGTCATACCCTCCACACTCTTCTCCTGTACATACCGCCCACTGTCATACCCTCCACACTCCTCTCCTGTACATACTTCCTTCTGTCATACCCTCCACACTCCTCTCCTGTACATACTGTTCAGATCTCCAAGAGTAGTACGGAGTGAGCCCAGGCACCCTGTCTTCTCTCCAGTGGCTGAAAGGACTCCAGGGAGAAGGACCAGTCCGCAGCTCTCCCCAGCAGCAGGTATGTTCTATGAGAGAGGCAGAGGTTGGCTGGGTAAGTAATCTTCTGTTTCGGACAATTTGTTTAGTGTACTGTGTGCATATGGCCATTGGGAGACTGGTACTATGGACTACCCTGTAACTCTGAGGTCAGCCTGTCCGGGGGCCTCCTTTGTGTGCGAGTCTCCTCCCAAAAGAAGAGATATGTGACGGGAGTCATTTTGGGTGGGGGGCCCATGGAACCCAGCTTACCTAAGAGAGGTGGGGAAACTCCTTTCTCAGCAGCCCAGACCCCTCTTATGTGTAAGTCCCCCGTGTCTATTAGGGGCAACGAGGTGACCGAGAAAAACGACTTATGTGATGCTGAAAAAATGGAGAGTCTCATTCACTTGGGACAATAATATTTATGAACAATATTCCTCATGAAATATATGAGATAAATAATTTCACTTTTCACACGGCTGGAATATTGTAGAAGTATCTCATAGACCATTGTAGATAGTTTGAGGTGAGGACGGGGTTATCACGTGCCCCATTGTTCTATTGTTTCCGTCTGCCTTGGGCGCAAACTCTTATGGGATGTTCTGTCCGTGTTCTTGATGTTTATGTGGATTGGATTACGAGTTCATGAAATCCATTGTTCATTTTGGCAAAATCATCTCATTCTACTAAAATCCAATGTGTTTAGTGACATCATCCATTGTTTCAGCATTTCTCTACTCATTATACACTCCTGGAGTAAAAACACCAAATATCATCTTATTATTTATGGCACTACACAGACACAGGTTTCGCAGTTGGATAAAGTATTTTCTTTGTAAGACCAAGTTTTGTTATAAAAAATGTTGTTTATTTAAGTCACAGTTTCATTCTTTGCTATAAGTGAATGTTACGTTTCTGCTGTTGAGAACAAGAAGCACAAAGCCCAACCAACCATTCCGCAGTCACTGTGTGGACTAGGAATGAGCCCGATGTTCCAGTCGAGTGTTCGCCAAATAGCAGTGGCGGCTGGTGCTCCAAATTTTTGGTGGGGCGCAAAAAAAAATGAAAAAAAATTGTTGCCACTGTGCCCATCAAACGCAGTTTGTGGCCCCAATTTCCGCCAGTTTGTGCCCAAATTTCCGCTAGTTTGTGCCCCCAATTTTTGCCAGTTTGTGCCCCCAATTTCCACCAGTTTGTGCCCCGAAATGCAGCCAGTTTGTGCCCCCAAATGCAACCAGTTTGTGCCCCCAAATGCAACCAGTTTGTGCCCTCAATTTCCACCAGTTTGTGCCCCCAATTTCCACCAGTTTGTGCCCCCAATTTCAGCCAGTTTGTGTCCCCAAATGCAACCAGTTTGTGCCCCCCAATTTCCGCCAGTTTGTGCCCCCAATATCCACCAGTTTGTGTCCCTAATTTCAACCAGTTTGTGCCCCTACATGCAAACACTTTGTGCACCCCATTTCCACCAGTTTGTGCCCCTAATTTCTGCCAATTTGTGCCCCCAAATGCAGCCAGTTTGTGCCGCCAATTTTCGCCAGTTTGTGCCGCCAATATTCGCTAGTTTGTGACCCCAATTTCTACCAGTTTGTGCCCCCAATTTCCGCCACTTTTTGCCCCCAATTTTCACCAGTTTTTGCCCCCAAATGAAGCCAGTGTATGCCCCAAATGCAGCACCAGTTTGTGCCCCCAAATGCAGCCAGTTTGTCCTGCCAATTTTCGCCAGTTTGTGCCGCCAGTATTCGCTAGTTTGTGACCCCAATTTCCACCAGTTTGTGCCCCCAATTTCCTTCACTTTTTGCCCCCAATTTTCACTAGTTTTTGCTCCCAAATGCAGCCAGTGTATGCCCCAAATGCAGCACCAGTTTGTGCCCTCAATTTCCACCAGTTTGTGCCCCCAATTTCCTCCACTTTTTGCCCCCAATTTTCACTAGTTTTTACCCCCAAGTGCAGCCAGTGTATGCCCCAAATGCAGCACCAGTTTGTGCCCTCAATTTCCACCAGTTTGTGCCCTCAATTTCCACCAGTTTGTGCCCCCATAGGAGAATGGGAGGAAAAGTGTTTATTTGTAAGCCAGAGGATCAGGGGATCCCATTCTCCTATGCTTGAGAAAGAAGCGCGCTCATTGGTGGGCGCTTAGCTTCGAAACGTCGTTGCACTACAGTGACGTCACCACGGCTCACGCTGCACTCCGGGCCTCGTTTCCATTCAGTCCTCCGTACAAGCTGGCTTTCACCTGCTCCATGGACGGTGAGACTTAGAAGGTTCACCCGGCAGCACAACCAGCAAAACATCTAGCCCGGAAAGATGCCACATTTCTCCCCCCATTCAAGAACTTCCTGATTGAATCTACATATTGGACTCCACTTGTTTTTAATGTAAGTCTACACTGTCACCTGTATTGTATTAAAGCTTTGCAACGCTTAACCTGGAGGCGCCCTCTGTTTTTTCTTTTTCTGGACTGTTATTCAGATGGCTGTCGCTCAACAGGGGGCTGAACATCTGAATAGGGGCGGCAGCGGCAATAATACAAAGCTTCATGCAATTCATGAAGCTATGTATTGTTGATTTATGGGTGCAGAGGAGAGAGGGGCAGCGCTCCTGCGCCCACTATGAACGCACCGCCATTGCCGAATAGCGAACAATTTCCAGTGCCCGGGGCAAATTCGAAAGCCACTTCAGTGTCCCCTCTCTGCTGGTCAGTGGAGAGTGTACCCTCTCTGCCGGTCAGTGGAGAGTGTCCCCTCTCTGTCCGGTCAGTGGAGAGTGTCCCCTCTCTGTCCGGTCAGTGGAGAGTGTCCCCTCTCTGTCCGGTCAGTGAAGAGTGTCCCCTCTCTACCAGTCAGTGGAGAGTGTCTCCTCTCTGCCGGTCAGTGAAGAGTGTCTCCTCTCTGTCCGGTCAGTGGAGAGTGTCCCCTCTCTGTCCGGTCAGTGGAGAGTGTCCCCTCTCTGTCCGGTCAGTGGAGAGTGTCTCCTCTCTGCCGGTCAGTGGAGAGTGTCTCCTCTCTGCCGGTCAGTGGAGAGTGTCTCCTCTCTGCCGGTCAGCGTAGAGTGCCCCCTCTCTGTCCGGTCAGCAGAGAGTGTCCCCTCTCTGTCCGGTCAGTGGAGAGTGTCCCCTCTCTGTCCGGTCAGTGGAGAGTGTCCCCTCTCTGCCGGTCAGTGGAGAGTGTCTCCTCTCTGTCCGGTCAGTGAAGAGTGTCCCCTCTCTGCCAGTCAGTGGAGAGTGTCCCCTCTCTGTCCGGTCAGTGGAGAGTGTCTCCTCTCTGTCCGGTCAGTGGAGAGTGTCCCCTCTCTGTCCGGTCAGTGGAGAGTGTCCCCTCTCTGTCCGGTCAGTGGAGAGTGTCCCCTCTCTGTCCGGTCAGTGGAGAGTGTCCCCTCTCTGTCCGGTCAGTGGAGAGTGTCCCCTCTCTGTCCGGTCAGTGGAGAGTGTCCCCTCTCTGTCCGGTCAGTGGAGAGTGTCCCCTCTCTGTCCGGTCAGTGGAGAGTGTCCCCTCTCTGTCCGGTCAGTGGAGAGTGTCCCCTCTCTGTCCGGTCAGTGGAGAGTGTCCCCTCTCTGTCCGGTCAGTGAAGAGTGTCCCCTCTCTGCCAGTCAGTGGAGAGTGTCTCCTCTCTGCCGGTCAGTGAAGAGTGTCTCCTCTCTGTCCGGTCAGTGGAGAGTGTCCCCTCTCTGCCAGTCAGTGAAGAGTGTTCCCTCTCTGTCCGGTCAGTGGAGAGTGTCCCCTCTCTGCCAGTCAGTGGAGAGTGTCCCCTCTCTGTCCGGTCAGTGGAGAGTGTCCCCTCTCTGTCCGGTCAGTGGAGAGTGTCCCCTCTCTGTCCGGTCAGTGGAGAGTGTCCCCTCTCTGTCCGGTCAGTGGAGAGTGTCCCCTCTCTGTCCGGTCAGTGGAGAGTGTCCCCTCTCTGTCCGGTCAGTGGAGAGTGTCCCCTCTCTGTCCGGTCAGTGGAGAGTGTCCCCTCTCTGTCCGGTCAGTGAAGAGTGTCCCCTCTCTACCGGTCAGTAGTGATGAGCGGAATACGCCATATTCGATTTCGCGATATTTCGCGAATATTTCGAAGAATATTCGCGAATATTCGTTAATATCGAATATTCGTGATATTTTATAAAAAAAAAAAAAAAAAAAAAATTGCGAATTTTCGCCAATGCGAATTTTCGCTAATGCGAATTTTCGCTAATGTGAAATTTCGCGATTTTTTTTTTTTTTATAAAATATCACGAATATTCGATATTTACGAATATTCGGTATATTTTATATTAAAAAAAAGCGAAATTTCACATATGCGGTTGCGAATATTCGTTAATATCGAATATTCGTGATATTTGATAAAAAAAAAATTGCGAATTTTCGCTATTGCGAAATTTGAAAAATATCGAATATTCGAAATAGCGAATATTCGCCGCGATATTCGAGATATTCGCGAATACTCGAATATGCAATATTCGTAGCGAATATTCGCAATGCGAATATTCGTGAGCAACACTACCGGTCAGTGGAGAGTGTCTCCTCTCTGCCGGTCAGTGAAGAGTGTCTCCTCTCTGTCCGGTCAGTGGAGAGTGTCTCCTCTCTGTCCGGTCAGTGGAGAGTGTCCCCTCTCTGTCCGGTCAGTGGAGAGTGTCCCCTCTCTGTCCGGTCAGTGGAGAGTGTCTCCTCTCTGCCGGTCAGTGGAGAGTGTCTCCTCTCTGCCGGTCAGTGGAGAGTGTCTCCTCTCTGCCGGTCAGTGGAGAGTGTCTCCTCTCTGCCGGTCAGTGGAGAGTGTCTCCTCTCTGCCGGTCAGTGGAGAGTGTCTCCTCTCTGCCGGTCAGTGGAGAGTGTCCCCTCTCTGTCCGGTCAGTGGAGAGTGTCCCCTCTCTGTCCGGTCAGTGGAGAGTGTCCCCTCTCTGCCGGTCAGTGGAGAGTGTCCCCTCTCTGCCAGTCAGTGGAGAGTGTCCCCTCTCTGTCCGGTCAGTGGAGAGTGTCCCCTCTCTGTCCGGTCAGTGGAGAGTGTCCCCTCTCTGTCCGGTCAGTGGAGAGTGTCCCCTCTCTGTCCGGTCAGTGGAGAGTGTCCCCTCTCTGTCCGGTCAGTGGAGAGTGTCCCCTCTCTGTCCGGTCAGTGGAGAGTGTCCCCTCTCTGTCCGGTCAGTGGAGAGTGTCCCCTCTCTGTCCGGTCAGTGGAGAGTGTCCCCTCTCTGTCCGGTCAGTGAAGAGTGTCCCCTCTCTACCGGTCAGTGGAGAGTGTCTCCTCTCTGCCGGTCAGTGAAGAGTGTCTCCTCTCTGTCCGGTCAGTGGAGAGTGTCCCCTCTCTGCCGGTCAGTGGAGAGTGTCCCCTCTCTGCCAGTCAGTGGAGAGTGTCCCCTCTCTGCCAGTCAGTGGAGAGTGTCTCCTCTCTGTCCGGTCAGTGGAGAGTGTCTCCTCTCTGTCCGGTCAGTGGAGAGTGTCCCCTCTCTGTCCGGTCAGCCGACGGCCCCCGACGGTACTTCGTAAGGTTACTCCACATAAAAGCTGGGGTAACCTTAGGCGGACGAAAACGACGTACGCGACGACGGGGCGGCGTAAAAGCGATCGGGAATCGGCGTACTAGCCTCATTTGCATATGCAAATTAGAAAACAACGTAAAGGCCACCTAGTGGCCGGAGTTGTCATTACACCTACGATCCGCAAGTGTAATGGTTTTACACTTGTCGGATGTTGAAGCGTATCTATGCCAAAGTGATGCTAAACATCACTCGCATAGATACGAGGCAAAAAAACGGCGATACGACGGGGTATCTGAGATACTCCGTCGTATCGCCGCTGAGAATCTGACCCTTTTTCTTTGTTTTATTTTTTTTTGGCATAACACAAATAGGATACTGGTGTAAGTGTATTCCTTCATATTCATATTTCCATGAAAACCGAATTTAGTTTGAGTTTTTTAAATATATTCTCAATACATTTTATCGAACGCCTTTGCTTCGTTCGTTTCGCGCCTAGGGAACTGGTACAAGCGTAGGGCTGCATGCGAGGATTTTTGTCTACATTGATTGGTCCTTCCTGCTACAAGGAGAGAAGTAGAATTGCAGGATTTTGTGTGGGAGGTACAAAGACAATTTACCCGTAGATCTCAGTCTGATCAGGATGAGGAAATAGAAGCACTTCTGCATTTTTCCGTAAAAGTAAAAGATAAAGGTGGAATTGTTTGTGTTGCTTCTGATCCGTATCAGATATGCAATGATCCCTCTGTCATGGTGGAATGTCATGAGTTTTAAAGGAACTGGCCTTGATGTAAGATTTGCATTTTTATGGAAAATATTAGAGTAAACAATGACTCTCAGACATCAATGCCAGAAAGGTAAATGTGCTCCATTTTTGGGGGATGAGGGGGGGGGGGACAAACCTCCTGCCACTCCCCCCTCCCCCTGTTTGGTCTGTCCCTCAGTAAAACTCCCCCGTTTAGTTCAATGGTTGGCAATAGAGCAGGTTGCAGTGGCATAGGGCAGGTTGCGGTAGCATAGGGCATGCTGGGGTGGTATAGGGCATGCTGGGGTGGTAGCCTGCCGCCATAGAACTGCGGCGGCTGGTCGGAAACCAGTTAAAGGCTTATATGCAAGTTGTTGTCATAACATAATCTTGCCCCAGGGGAGTGTTTGGGGACCCGGGTCCTGCCCCAGGGGACATGTATCAATGCAAAAAAAAGTTTTTAAAACGTCAGTTTTATCTGGAGCAGTGATTTTTAAAATGCTTGACGTGAAAAATGAAATATTCTGCTTGAGGGGGTCCCATTAGTCTGCCTGTAAAGTAGCACATACTTCCCATGTTTACAGCAGTACCGCAGCAAAATTACATTTCTAAAGGAAGAAAAATTCATTCAAAATTGTTTGCGGCTGTAATGTATTGCCAGATCCCGGCAATATACATAAAATCATTTTAAAAAACAGTGTGGGTTTTATTACCGACAGCTTTGGGGTTCACCCCAAAGCACCTTGTCCCCATGTTGATGGGGACAAGAGCCTCATCCCTACAATCCTTTCCCGGTGGTTGTCTGCGGGTTGGAGCCTTGTTGGCCTAGGCCAATATACAGCTTTGGGCACACCACTGGCTTTCTGGAGCATTATATTCAATGAATACTGTGTGTGACCCTTTGATGATGTCAGAAGCCATACTTGAGCCCCCCCCCCCCCCCCAGTGTTAGGTTGACCAGCACTGAGTTTGATTTTGAAAAATCAGGAACTATGGGCCAGATTCAGATACAATTACATTGGCACAGAGTATCAGAGTTACACTACGCCGCTGTATTTTACCAGGCTCTACGCCGAATTCTGGTAGATTTTGTCCCTTACGGTACGTCGGCGTGGTGTATTTCTCACCGCGTAATCGAAATACGCGATTAGGGGAAGGTGAAGCATTTAAATTAGGCGCGTCCCCGCGGCGATCGAACTGCGCATGTTCCGTTCAGAAATTTCCCGCCGTGCATTGCACGAAATAACGTCGTTACGTCATTCGTTGTTTGAGTAGCGTCGTTTACGTACATTCCTATTCCCGGACGACTTACGTAAAAAATAAAAAAAGACGTTGACATTCGACGTGGGAACAACGGCCATACTTAACATGGGCTGTCTAATATTAGATATAGAAAAAATGAAGTCGCGCTATAAATGGTATACAGTAAAAAAATTATTTAAAATACGTGGAAAGTATCATTAGTGCAAACTGAAATAGCACATGAGCAAGCTTATCAAAAACACAGTAGTAGTGAACAGTGAACACGATTTGAAGTCCATATGGTAATTATACAGTCCATCAAGAATTATATTGAATAGACAGAAAGAATTTCCCAGTGTTGATAGGTCCACAGACAGATATGTGTAGTGACAAAACAAAGACCTCCACCGCACAGAAAACACTGACCCTTACCAGAGTCTATGATCTCACCGAGATCAATATCAGCAATTTGTAACATTCATGTTTCAGCAGGGAACGAAAGAGGACATCCACAAATTCCAGCCAGTAGGTGTATTCGGCTCAAACAGCGATCAAATATCAACCCGTGGTCACATAAAAAATTGAGAGAAATCCACATAGCGTAAAACCGTACTTTTAATCAAATAAAAAAAGGATTGTATGCACTTACATCCATCCGTATTAAAACAGCATATATCAGCATAAATTCAAAGAGAGCCGGCCGGCGTTTGGAGCGTGTTTACCCGACTTCCGGGTCCTCACACGTGATGCGGTGACGTCAGAGCGTCGCCTCCCGACGTTTCGTCACAAAAGGGACTTGGTCACGGGATGAGGCGACGCTCCGAGTCACCGCGTATATGTAAACAAGAGAAGGCGGAGCTATCCCCAGGGTAGTCCCAGTTGATCGTACTCTCGCCATTTTAACTATTGGAAACATATTACATATACCAATAGGTTTAAGTACAGCAACTAAGGGCAAAACCGAAACGGCAGCCCTGTTGTAATACAACTCACCATGTTATCGTGTAATACGGCAAACGGTGTGTTTTCAGAGTCAATTTATACCTGGTATACATTGTGTCATAGATATGTAGTGAGGCCGGAGGCAATCAAAGCCCCACACACAAACAGCAGATAATGTATGCACATTGTAATAAAATACATTTCAACTACTATATTATAATACATATGTAAAAAAACAACATATAAAGCACTGTTATACTGCAATGCTCACAAAACATTGGAAATATATATGTAACAAAAATTGGACAGCCATATAGATGCTGATTAGTCTGACAGTCAACAATAAGCATATATATTCTCTATTTTACAAAATGTAATAAAAGGAAGATAATAAAAATTAAAAATGAAAACATTGACATTAATACCTATGTGAATCTATAAATTCGTGCTAGACATGTTTATCACTTCCTCCTTGAAAAAAGTATATATATGGCTATACTGACATCAGTATATTACATGTCAGACACCCCCACAGGGAGAGGGGGGGGGGGGCTACGGTACAAAAAACATAGTAAAAAGGACGCTGGCATGTAGGACATTAAATAAAAAATGATAATCATTATATGTCCCGATTGATATAGGGGAAATGGGAAAAAAAAACTCCTAAAGTCCCTATTTTTTACACATAAGAATACGTGAAAAATCCTTTCTGTTATGTGACACAAATGGATAGATATTTATATATTAACCATTGTTAGATGGAATCAGGAATTATCAATAAAACAATTGATGTCCACCTCAATGTTCAGGCCGTGGGGGGTGTAACACTTTGTTTTATGTATCCACACCATTTCGGAGCGAGAAATACTTCTCACTAGGTCGTTGCCACGCCAATGGGGATTGAATTTGTCTATGCCCAGAAACACCGTGTTGTTTGGATTTTTATCATGTACCAACAGAAAGTGTTTTGACACAGAGTGTTCAGTAAACCCATTCCGAATATTTGCAATATGCTCATTAAGGCGTATATGTAGAGGGCGTTTAGTTCTGCCTATATATTGCAATCCGCATGGGCACATGAGCATGTATATAACCCCTATAGTTGTACAGGTAATGAAGGGCTTAATCATAAAGTTTTTCTGGGTGCTGGTAGAACGAAATGTAGTACTTCGTTTGGATCTGATGCCATTCAAAGCACAGCTCTGACATTTCCCACACTTATAGAAGCCAGAAAGATCTGCCAAAAACATTGATGGTATTTTCGGGGGATTTAGCACATTAGGGGCCAATTTATCCCTAAGGGAAGGGAGACCCCTAAATACTACCTGTGGCTTTTCTGGTAGTAATCCCTTAAGAACATTGTCGCTTCTTAACACATGCCAATGTTTTGAAACAACATGTTTTACATTTGCATGTTGGCACGAGTAGTCTGTAACAAACGGATTTTTAAATCGGTGGGCAGTGTCAGTACGGGATTTTTCTGTTAGTAAATCTGCCCTATCTCTCTCAGATACTGATTTTAAAGTATCACTCAGAAAATTCTGACAGTAACCCTTAGTCAAAAAACGTTCCATAAGAACCTGTGCTTGTGTTTTTGAACATGGCGTCATCAGTGCAGTTTCTTTTTAGGCGTAGAAACTGGCTTTTAGGCACAGATTTTAGCCAGGAAGAATGGTGACAACTGTCACTGGAAATATAAGAATTTCTATCAGTTGATTTGAAATATGTTGAGGTCACAAATTTATCATCTTCAACAGATATGGCTAGATCCAAAAAATTAATTTTTTCCTTACTGGCCTCGTATGTCAAAAGGATGCCACGCTCATTGATATTAAGAAAATCAATGAACTGGGAAAGTTCACCTTCAGTACCATCCCACAGGAGGAGGATGTCGTCAATATACCTGGCCCACAGAAGAATCTGGGGCCTAGGCTGATCATGGACGGCATCCTCCTCCCATCTGGCCATAAAAAGGTTTGCCAAACTTGGAGCATATTTGGCTCCCATCGCGACACCACGATTCTGTTTGTAAAACTGACCCCCATGCCAAAAGAAATTATGGGTCGCGGCAAAAACCAAAAGCTCTATTATAAAGGAAATCTGTTCATCCAGTAAACCACTATCCCTATTTAAGTAATGGGATACCGCTTCGATACCCAAGTCATGTGGAATAATAGTATACAGCGATGTTACATCAGCTGTAACCATCCACATGTTAGAAGTAGGTTTCAGGTTAGATAGTAGGTTTATAACATGCTTAGTATCTTTAATATATGACGGCATTTTTTTGACGAGGGGTTGCAAAAAGAAATCAATATATTTGCCCACCCGGGACGTGATTGAATCAATCCCACTTATAATGGGACGTCCCGGGGGGCAAACTGGATTTTTGTGGACCTTTGGAAGGTAATACATAATAGGGGTCCTTGGAGCTTTAGGCACCAAGAACACAGATTCCTTTTCATTAAGTATACCATTCCGTCGGCCTTTATCCACGATATTTTGTAGAATTTTTTTGTATTTCTTTCCAGGGTCTAATATCAAAGGGACATAGGTGTCCTTATCACCAAGGATATGTTGCATTTCCTGCAGATAGTCTTTCTTATCAAGGACAACAATTCCACCCCCCTTGTCAGCTGGACGTATAACTAAATTTTTGTTCCTACATAGAGAATCAATGCCTTCCTCTAGCTGTTTTTTACAACGTATTTGTTTGATCTCCATGTCCTCAAGGTCTTTAAGGGCTAAGTCCCTAAACACCCTGAGGGCTGCTGGTAACTGCCCTGGTGGGTTATACACAGAGGCATTGGCCAGGCCAGAATGTGTATAGTTTAACGTTGAAGTCGTGGAAGGATTAAACGGATTTGAGCTCATATATCGTTGGATATTCAGTTTCCGTACATACTTATGAATATCCATGTAGGTCTTAAATTTGTCAAGTTTTTTAGGAGGGACATATTTAAGTCCTTTGTCCAGGACTAAAAGCTCTGCTTTGTCCAAAACATGTGAACTCAAATTAAAAATACCAGCTCCAATTATGTTCTCGGTCTTTTTGGGCTTCCTAGCCCTCCCCCCTCTAGTCCCTCTTTTAGTTCTGCGATTCTCTTGACGCCTTGGCCTGCCCGGGGAAAACCCCAATGTGGCTGGCCATGGTTAGTGGGTTGTATAAGGGCATTATCACATCCATACCCAAACTCGTATGTTTCAGTGATCTCCCCGTTTTGGAAGTTAGGCCCAGGGGTGTGGACCATAAAATCCTCCATCTTGGTTAGAACAGTCACCTAAAGGTAAAAAATTGTTATGTGTTGGAATATTGTATTCAGATTCAAGGTTGCCCGAATAGTGCACCACCTCTGGACCTGCCAAAGCAGGTGGAGGGCCATAACTAGGTGTTTTCATAGACTGGAAACTTTGTGGGTCAGTATATTGATTATACTGTCCCAAACTATATGTCTGGTTAGGATAGGGCGGAGGGCCCTTAGAATAACCTCTCCCTTGTATCCTAGGGGGGCCCAAAGGTTGGTAATGATTCCAATTCGGGGGAAAAACAGTCGGGGGAGGGGCGAACTGGCCTCGTGAGCCAGTACCCCCTCGTCCTCTATTAGATGGATATGCCATCACAGATTTTTTATGACTGTTTTTATGCTGTCCTTTTGGTGTATTCCCTTTAGGTGGATAGCTCCGCCCTCCAGAGATTAATGGAGGCGGAATGTTGTTAGTGGAAAGGGTAGTGGTTGGTAAGGGAGTGGGCTCCATAGCTGGAGTGTTGGCATTACTGGTTGCATGGGCCTCTGCCAGTAATTTTTTTTGCCAGTCAAAGACAATATTGTTTTGGTAGTCTCCCATATCCCGATTAAACTTTTTCTTTTTCTTTATTTTTTGTTCCCTTTCCTCTTTCTCTAGAATCTTCAACAGATTCTTAGACCTTTCAATATATTCCGTACTGGTCATAAGAGGGATAAGTTTATCCTTAATCTGTATGATCTCATCATCTAGTTTCTTTAGTTTGGTGGTCTTTCGTTCACCTAAAAACTTCAAAAGGTTAAGCCCTGACTCATTGAAGTATTTATACCACCCTTCAAGATCAGTGTCACCCTTCTGTGGGTAAATCTCCCATCTAAGACTTCTAGGTACCATTTGGTGTTTGATATATGTATCCAAGAATACAATATCCCATTGGGTGTGTAGCTCAGAGACTGTTAAATTCTTAAGTCTCATAAATAGACCACCCAAATCGCCATCACCATCTTTAAAGGTCTCAAATACACCCTCAGTGTTGACCACCCGTGTGGCCCTAAATTCAAAAATATCCATGTGGATAATGGGTTACAAAAATGTGACCCACTTCCGTGAAGAAGTACAATAGATTGCAGCAATAATAAGTATAAGAGTAACAGTTGAATAAGAAGGAAAATTGCGCAAATCTAAACAAAATAAGTGTACAAATATT
This sequence comes from Rana kukunoris, assembly GCA_029574335.1. Lineage (NCBI taxonomy): Eukaryota > Metazoa > Chordata > Amphibia > Anura > Ranidae > Rana > Rana kukunoris. The sequence continues at coordinate 21,583,943 of CM056055.1, read as the reverse complement.
GAGCAGCGTCTCAAAGGTGTTATACAACACCAAAACAATATATAGAAAAAATGAAGTCGCGCTATAAATGGTATACAGTAAAAAAATTATTTAAAATACGTGGAAAGTATCATTAGTGCAAACTGAAATAGCACATGAGCAAGCTTATCAAAAACACAGTAGTAGTGAACAGTGAACACGATTTGAAGTCCATATGGTAATTATACAGTCCATCAAGAATTATATTGAATAGACAGAAAGAATTTCCCAGTGTTGATAGGTCCACAGACAGATATGTGTAGTGACAAAACAAAGACCTCCACCGCACAGAAAACACTGACCCTTACCAGAGTCTATGATCTCACCGAGATCAATATCAGCAATTTGTAACATTCATGTTTCAGCAGGGAACGAAAGAGGACATCCACAAATTCCAGCCAGTAGGTGTATTCGGCTCAAACAGCGATCAAATATCAACCCGTGGTCACATAAAAAATTGAGAGAAATCCACATAGCGTAAAACCGTACTTTTAATCAAATAAAAAAAGGATTGTATGCACTTACATCCATCCGTATTAAAACAGCATATATCAGCATAAATTCAAAGAGAGCCGGCCGGCGTTTGGAGCGTGTTTACCCGACTTCCGGGTCCTCACACGTGATGCGGTGACGTCAGAGCGTCGCCTCCCGACGTTTCGTCACAAAAGGGACTTGGTCACGGGATGAGGCGACGCTCCGAGTCACCGCGTATATGTAAACAAGAGAAGGCGGAGCTATCCCCAGGGTAGTCCCAGTTGATCGTACTCTCGCCATTTTAACTATTGGAAACATATTACATATACCAATAGGTTTAAGTACAGCAACTAAGGGCAAAACCGAAACGGCAGCCCTGTTGTAATACAACTCACCATGTTATCGTGTAATACGGCAAACGGTGTGTTTTCAGAGTCAATTTATACCTGGTATACATTGTGTCATAGATATGTAGTGAGGCCGGAGGCAATCAAAGCCCCACACACAAACAGCAGATAATGTATGCACATTGTAATAAAATACATTTCAACTACTATATTATAATACATATGTAAAAAAACAACATATAAAGCACTGTTATACTGCAATGCTCACAAAACATTGGAAATATATATGTAACAAAAATTGGACAGCCATATAGATGCTGATTAGTCTGACAGTCAACAATAAGCATATATATTCTCTATTTTACAAAATGTAATAAAAGGAAGATAATAAAAATTAAAAATGAAAACATTGACATTAATACCTATGTGAATCTATAAATTCGTGCTAGACATGTTTATCACTTCCTCCTTGAAAAAAGTATATATATGGCTATACTGACATCAGTATATTACATGTCAGACACCCCCACAGGGGAGAGGGGGGGGGGGGGGGCTACGGTACAAAAAACATAGTAAAAAGGACGCTGGCATGTAGGACATTAAATAAAAAATGATAATCATTATATGTCCCGATTGATATAGGGGAAATGGGAAAAAAAACTCCTAAAGTCCCTATTTTTTACACATAAGAATACGTGAAAAATCCTTTCTGTTATGTGACACAAATGGATAGATATTTATATATTAACCATTGTTAGATGGAATCAGGAATTATCAATAAAACAATTGATGTCCACCTCAATGTTCAGGCCGTGGGGGGTGTAACACTTTGTTTTATGTATCCACACCATTTCGGAGCGAGAAATACTTCTCACTAGGTCGTTGCCACGCCAATGGGGATTGAATTTGTCTATGCCCAGAAACACCGTGTTGTTTGGATTTTTATCATGTACCAACAGAAAGTGTTTTAACATGGGCTGTCTAATATTAGACCAGCAAAAAGCTGGTGTAATTTTACGCAGCAAAAAGATAACTAAAGATGCCGTAAGAGATTGCGATTGACGTTCGTAATTTCGTGGATCGTCAGCAAAAGCTCATTTGCATACCCCGACGCGGAAAACGACGGGAACTTCACCCAGCGGCCGCAAATTTATTGCAGCTTAGATCCGAAGGCGTACGAACACGTAAGCCAGTCGGATTGAAGCCCGCAGCCGCAATTTCATGGTTTGAGGTTTCAGAGTAGTGAAAAATCGCGCGTAATTTGAAAGTACTCCAGTCTAATGCGAGTTAGACAGGAGTAAGGGCTCTGTGAATCTGGCCCTATGTTTCCACACTCTCCACCAAAATCAAATGAAACAAAGAAGTGAAGAAAATGTTTTATTTCCAGGAAGAATACCTTTTTTTTATAAAAATGCACTTAGAGTGGATCTGGGATGGAAAAACGAAAAAAAAAATACTGACCCTGACCTTTAACCTTGACCTTTGACCCTGATCTCGACCCAAACACTAACCCTGGCACTGACCTAGATCAAACCTTGATCTAGATATTTTGTTTCACTTTTTTTCTTTTTTTAAATAAATAAAAAAAATCTCCACTCGCTTTTTTTTTCTCTCTGTGCAAAGAAAAAAATAAAGATACAATGTATCTCTCCTCTCCATTCACAGAGAGAGAAAACACGGGGGGAGTGACTGATCATTGTGATAGAGTCTATGACAGCGATCAGGTGACCCGGTATCGGGCGTTCTGGGTCCTAATCATTAATACGGGACTCGGGGGCTCCCGGTGAGAGCCCGGTCTCTGTGCTGTGAGAGCGCTGCGTGGTGCGCTCCCAGTACAAGGGGAGAAACACAAATATGCAGCCCCATGGAAGAGGGCTGTCTCTTTGTGGTACGTTGGCCCCGAGGATTTAAAGATCTGAGTCCGGTGCCTCACTTTTACCTATCCTTTACATTTTTACATTTTTTTATTTATGTTTATGTCCCCAAATTTCCCTTCAATTCCTGTCCATATTCAGCAGGACAGGAAGTAATTGTATACCACGTCATATGATGTCCTTAGGTTGAAATGGTTATAAACCAGGATGATGGGTGCAGCTGCAGGCATCTTCCCGGTATCTTTCTTTTTAGCCAGGGATTTCCTCTCTTGTGAAAGCCATCCTAGCAACTGGATTGCTTTTACAGGCAGTGGGAGGTGATTCATTCTGGAGGAGTTGAGCTGGCTATGGACTAGATGGTCCCCGGCCATCTTTATTATCCTGGGGGGCCTGGAAGCAAAATCATGACGTCACTTCCGGCTCTGGTAGATGTAAACACCTTGGGCCAGATTCACAGAGCCCTTACTCCTGTCTAACTCGCATTAGACAGGAGTACTTTCAAATTACGCGCATCGTATCATTAGTCTGAATCCTCAAACCATGATACGACGGCTGCGGGCTTCAATCCGACTGGTTTACGTCTTCGTACGCCTTCGGATCTACACTGCAATAAATTTGTGGCCGCTGGGTGGAGTTCCCGTCGTTTTCCGCGTCGGGGTATGCAAATGAGCTTTTGCAGACGATCCACAAAGTTACAAACGTCAATCGCAATCTCTTACGGCATCTTTAGTTATCTTTTTGCTGCGTAAAATTACACCAGCTTTTTGCTGGTCTAATATTAGACAGCCCATGTTAAGTATGGCCGTCGTTCCCGCGTCGAATGTCAACGTCTTTTTTTATTTTTTACGTAAGTCGGCCGGGAATAGGAATGTACGTAAACGACGCTACTCAAACAACGAATGACGTATCAACGTTATTTCGCTCAATGCACGGCGGGAAATTTCTGAACGGAGCATGCGCAGTTCGATCGCCGCGGGGACGCGCCTAATTTAAATGCTTCACGCCCCCTAATCGCGTATTTCGATTACGCGGCGAGAAATACACTACGCCGCCGTACCGTAAGGGACAAAATCTACCAGAAATTGGCATATAGCCTGGTAAAATACGGCGGCGTAGTGTATCTCTGATACTCTGCGCCAATGTAATTGTATCTGAATCTGGCCCCTTGCTTTTTTTACCTCCGGAAAGTATAGATTAATGTTTTTTTTCTTTTTTTTTTTATCTCATGCTTTCCAGGGTTCGAGGAGAGATCTGGGGTCTTATTGATACCAACTTTAAAGTGTGACATGTTAGGTATCTATTTATTCAACATAACATCATCTTTTATATTTTACCAAAATAAATTGAGTTATGTATTGTGTTTCTTTTTTTGCATTTTAATAAATTAATGTGCATTTCTTCCAAAAAAATATTTTTATTTGCAATCTTTACTATCTTTTACCAAAACATTTGGTTATACATTTTATGCTTTAGAATTTATTAAAGTGTATTTTTTTCCCAAAAAATTGCACTTGAAAATGGTGGATCTAATAAATCTAATAAATGGATCTAATAAATGGGTATTTGTAATCTTTACTTTATTTTACCAAAAAAAGTTTTTATATATTGTGGTTCTTATGCTTTTTTTTATGTATTTTTTTGCATTCAAATTCACTTCACAAAAAAAGACTGTTTGACAAACTGTGAATCTAATAAATGGGTATTTGTAATCTTTACTATATTTTACAAAAAAAAAAAAAAAATGATGCTTTAGAATTAGAAGTCAGTGTATTTTTTCCCCAAAAATTGCATTTGAAAAATCGTGGATCTAATAAACGTGTATTTGTAATGTTTACTATATTTTATCAAAAAAAAATTGCTTATATATTGTGCTTTTATGCTTTAGAATTCATTAAAGTGTATTTTCTCCAAAATTGTTATTCGTAATCTTTACTTTATTTCACCAAAAATATTTGTTATATATTGTGTTTTTATGCTTTACGTGTACTTTTTCTGCATTCAAATTCATTAAAGTGTATTTTTTCCCTAAAAAAAATGCATTTGAAAAATTGTGGATCTAATAAATGGATTTTGGTAAACTTTACTATATTTTCCCCAAAAATATGGTTAATATTGTGTTTTTATGCTTTCAGTATATTATTTGTTTTGCTTTCAAATTCATTAAAGTGTATTTTTTCCCTAAAAAAATGCCTTTGAAAAATAATAATAATAAATAGATATTTGCAATCTTTACTAGATTTTACCAAAAAGATGTGGGCCCAGATTCACAGAGAAATGGATTATCGTAGCGTATCATAAATACACTACGCCGCCGTTTTTTACCTTGCTCTACGTGGAATTCAGGTAGATTTTCTACGGTAAACGACGGCGGCGTAGTGTATTTCTCCCGTCGCAATCCATTTGCGCGAGTAGGGGGCGTGAAACATTTAAATTAGGCGCGTTCCCGCGGCGATCGATCTGCGCATGCTCCGTTCGCAAATTTCCCGCCGTGCATTGCGCGAAATCACGTCGTGACGTCATTCGTTGTTTATGTAGCGTACTTTACGGGCGATCCACGTCCCGACGAGTTACGTAAACAAAAAAAAATTTTAAATAAATTCGAAGCGGGAACGACGGCCATACTTAACATGGGCTACGTAAAGTTAGAGCAGCAAAAAGCTGCTCTAACATTACGTATAAAAAAATAGACGAAAACGATTGCGACGCCCACTCGTATGTTCGTGAATCCCCGTAAAAACACATTTGCATATCCCGACGCATCAAAACGACGCGAACTCCTCCCAGCGGCCGCAAATAGATGGCAGCGTAGATCTGAAGGCTTACGAAGACGTAAGCCTCTCGGATCGAAGCCCGAAGCCGGCGTATCATGGTTTGAGGATTCAAACTAGTGATACGCCGCGCGAAATTTGAAATTACTCCTGTCTAACCCCAGTTAGACAGGCGTAATTGTTTTGTGAATCTGCCCCTCGGTTATTATATTGTGTTTTTATGCTTTAAGTGTATTTTTTTTTTTTTTTTGCATTCAGATTCATTAAATTTTATTTTTTTCAAAATACATTGCATTTTAAAAATTTGTCGTGTGACATAAAAACATTTGTAAAGTAATTAAATTTTATTCTCTAGGGTCTCTGCTTTTAAAAAAAATGGGGTTCTGCGTAATTTTCTAGCAAAAAAAAAAAAAATATGTTATTATTTATTTATAGGAGAGAAATGTCGGAACTGGCATGAGTGGGAAGTAAGAGTAGACCTGGATGGTACTAAAAACCCAACAAGAGTTCTAACCCTTCCCCGATCCATCCATTAAAAAAAAAGTTTTTGGCTTGAAATAAATTTTAAAATGCATTTAGTAATAATATTGTCTACAGCACATCAGATCTTACAACACAAAACTTCAGATACAGCTTTTAACAACTGAGAAAATATAAAAGAGATGTTGCCCAACAAAACATGCGGAGGTAGAAGAGGCAACACTTTCATTTATAGAGCAAATGTATACATTGTATCTATATAGACAAAGTGCCAACTATTCTACTCCTAGCAAGAAGTAAGGATGCCGTCTGCTATGACCTACACGCCACGGATTGCACGGATTACATCTTTATAAAAAGTTCTAGAAGTGTGCAATGAAGACTTTATCCCGGTCTTCACCAACTGAGGTCACCAAACACGAAGGAGCAGAGCCCTAGAGGCCGAAGAAAAGCATCTGCGTCTGGTTACTAAAGCGGTCGGTTTGCTAACATTTTACAAAAAAAACATAGAATCTTGTCATCAGCAAGGAAATTAATGGCATAAAAAGTTTTTTATTTTTGTTTGTTTTGAAAAAGTTGAAAAAAAGATCTTCGGTTCCTCTGACGATCTCTTAGATGATACCAAACTGTGCCAACTCGTGGAGCTCTAAGTGGCTGAATGCCTCCCAAGGACAGATGACAGTAATGTCTGCAAAAGAGAAAACATTTATTTTTATAGAGTTATTATAAATGTTTGTGCATTTTCTTCATACATATCTTATTCGAATACAGTACATACATTTTATGTAAGTCGTGCAACCATATTACATTTTACACCCTAAATATGGGTGGGGCTTTAGTATGACAAACAGGGCTGCCAATTATGGGGTCCCTTATACAGCTTCAGGCATGGCCCCCCTGGAGCAGAGAACCAGGGGGGGGGTGCTGCCTCCTGAAAGTGAGAAGCGGGGGGGGGGGCTGCCGCGAGTTGAGAAGCGGGGGGGTTTCCATCTGGGGCAATTTTTTTTTTTTAGGGAGTTCCCATCCGGGCCCCTGGGTACCCCCGGGCCCCTTACAGGTGTACTGCCTGTACCCCCCTGATGGCGGCCCTGATGACTAAAGAGATTTTAAATAATGAGACTGGGTGGATCTATGAGTTGGGGACTTTACAACTAAATGGTTTAAATACCGATAGTTTTATCTCCAACTTCTGAACCTGCTCTGTGCTTCATGGGAGTTCATAAAGCTTGTTTCGGATCTAATAAATGGATCTTTACTCTATTTTTTAATTAATAATATTGTTGCTGTTAATAATAATAATATTAATAATAGTAATGATGATGATAAACAACAACATTAATTAGTCACAACTATATCAAAATATAAATATATATCATTTATAAAAACGTATAATTAATTTATAACAATAATATTTTTTTTCAATATAAATTTTAAACTGATATTTATATATTGATTTATTATTCAAATATTCAATAGGAAGAATAGTAAACAAAAGCAAATGAAAGAGAAGAACAAGGTATAAAGGAAGTCCTAAAATTAAAGTATACGAGTTGTTATTTTCCAGAAATATCCCATGGATTCTTAGGGGAAAAAAAACAACATTAATAAGGCTATCATAATAATAATTAAATTATAATGAAGCTCTATAGCAAATTACTTAATATTCAGAAGGAGGCAAGAGGTTACTATTGCCAAATCACGGAACTGCAGTGGAACTTTATGGGCCAGATTCATGAAAGGTTACGCTGGCGGATCGAGTGATCCGCCAGCGTAACAGTGGCTTTGAGCCGGCGTTTCTGTTTTCTGTAACCAGAAAACAAGAAACGCCGGGTTGAAGTTCCGATGCGAGCAGCGTAACTGAGTTTCGCCATCGCATCGTTACTTCAACTTAAAAATGGCGCCGGGGGCGTTCCCGCCGATTTACGCTCAAAAAATATGTTAATGAGCGGAAATCGGCAATTCACGATCGAAATCCGGCGCGACGCAGTGACGTTACGACGTTTCCGGACGGGATACGCGGCGCATAGATATACCTACATGGGGCTGGAGTATCCTATGTTAGGTATAGGCGTCGTCATCGCGTCGGGAAAAAAAAAAAAAACGTCGCTTGCGTAAAACGGTCATGAATGGGAATGTGACGTCATTGACGTTCATTCACAGATTTTGGAGCATGCGCACGGGGATGTTTTGACACTCGACGCATGCGCAGTACGTCGGCGGCGGGATCGCGCGTAGTTAGCATACTACACGCCCCGTACCCGCGACATTTGAATTCCGCCGGCTCATTTGCGATGCGCTGCCGCAACTTTAGGAGCAAGTGCTTCGTGAATGACAGCACTTGCTCCTAAAAATTCGGCAGCGCAACGCAAATGAGAAGCGTTACTCCAGAGCAAAGATGCTCTGGAATATGTGAATCTGGCCCTATATGTATGAGTGATACATATATTCCTACATATATATATTATAGTTGGCACAACCTATATATTTTTCATTCTTGCTTACTGTTTTGTTTATCAGCAGGTTTGCAGCTTTCCTATTTTCATTAATATATTTTTTCACCATTCACTTTGGGATTTTAATTTGTAAACAATTTTTTTAGCGCAGTTTCTTTTCCCATTTTTTCCACATATATTCATGTCATTTATTTTATTTTATTTTTATAGGGTTGCGTGGAGGCACCTTAATTTCATTCATTCTTTCAGAGCTCCAAGATCATTTAAATTCTGATTTACTGATGTACTTATCTATGATGGAAACCCACCTCCTTCAAATTCATTCATTTTAAGGTTTTTGATAAAATGCACTTATTCGATTTAAAAGAGATATGATCATATCTATGGCGTACCTGTTCCGAGTCCCTCCATTCCAGGTATGTCATCACCAAATCTAAAAAAAGAAAAAAAACAAACATATAGACATTTTTATTTTTGCATTATTTATTTAATAATGATAATTATGCTAATGATGATTGCATTATTTGTTATTAATATTTTTTTATGTATTTATTATTATTTATTTAAAATAAACACTGATGGAAGTATTAGTTTCCAAAATAAAAATGACATTTTTTTTTTTGACCTGGGTCCTTCCAAGATATATTTTTTTGTAAACTACTCCAATAAAAATATTCATTACTGAAGAGGGATTTGATTACCTAGTTCTTCCACATCCATATACACTGCTTCAAATGTATACAGGAAATTAAAATAATGTTTACAGTTTAAAATGAGTACTATATATATATAACTTATTGCAAGGCTTGAGGCGCAATGTTTATGTGTATACCATATTATACCATATCATACCATATTATTATTTTTATACAGAATTTATATATACCATGGGCCAGATTCAGAGAGCCGTAACTCCTGTGTAACTGGGTGTTAGACTGGAGTCATTTCAAATTACGCGCGTTTTTTATCTAGTCGGAAACCTCAAACCATGAATAGACGGCTGCGGGCTTCAATTCGACTGGATTACGTGTTCGTACGCCTTCGGATCTACGCTGTAATAAAATTGCGGCCACTGGGTGGACTTCCCATCGTTTTCCGCGTCGGGGTATGCAAATGAGCTTTTGCCGGCGATCCCGGAACTTACGATGTTCAATCGCAATCTCTTACGGCACCTTTAGTCATCTTTTTTTTTTTTTGCGTAACACTATTCCAGCTTTTTGCTGCTCTAATATTAGACAGCCCATGTTAAGTATGGCCGTCGTTCCCGCGTCGAATTTCTAAGTTTTCCGACGTCTTTTATTATTTTTAATGTGAGTCGTCCGGGAATAGGAATGTTCGTAAATGACGCTACTCAAACAACGAATGACGTAACGACGTGATTTCGCGCAATGCACGGCGGAAAATTTCTGAACGGAGCATGCGCATTTCGATCGCCGCGGGGACGCGCCTAATTTAAATGCTTCACGCCCCCTAGTCGCGTACCGCAGCAAAATTACATTTCTAAAGGAAGAAAAATTGATTCAAAATTGTTTGCGGCTGTAATGTATTGCCAGATTCCGGCAATATACATAAAATCATTTTAAAAAACAGTGTGGGTTTTATTACCGACAGCTTTGGGGTCCACCCCAAAGCACCTTGTCCACATGTTGATGGGGACAAGAGCCTCATCCCTACAATCCTTTCCCGGTGGTTGTCTGCGGGTTGGGGCCTTGGCCAATATACAGCGTTGGGCACACCACTGGCTTTCTGGAGCATTATATTCAATGAATACTGTGTGTGACCCTTTAAAGATGTCAGGAGCCATACTTGAGCCCCCCCCCCCCAGTGTTAGGTTGACCAGCACTGAGTTTGATTTTGAAAAATCAGGAACTATGGGCCAGATTCAGATACAATTACATTGGCGCAGAGTATCAGAGATACACTACGCCGCTGTATTTTACCAGGCTCTACGCCGAATTCTGGTAGATTTTGTCCCTTACGGTACGGCGGCGTAGTGTATTTCTCGCCGCGTAATCGAAATACGCGATTAGGGGAAGGTGAAGCATTTAAATTAGGCGCGTCCCCACGGCGATCGAACTGCGCATGCTCCGTTCAGAAATTTCCCGCCGTGCAATGCGCGAAATAACGTCGTTACGTCATTCGTTGTTTGAGTAGCGTCGTTTACGGACATTCCTATTCCCGGACGAGTTACGTAAAAAAAAATAAAAAAATACGTTGACATTCGACGCGGGAACGAGGGCCATGGGGACGCACCTAATTTAAATGCTTCACGCCCCCTAGTCGCGTATTTCGATTACGCGGCGAGAAATAGACTACGCCGCCGTAGCGTACGGGCAAAAATCTACCAGAATTCGATGTAGAGCCTGGTAAAATACGGCAGCGTAGAGTATTTCGATTACGAAGCGCAAAATTAAGTGTATCTGAATCTGGCCCAATATCTATATACTTGTTGGGAGTCATTACTGCAACAAGTGAACATTTTGGCTGAAAGATGACAGATGAGAATCCAACCAGATACTTTGTATCACTACCTATTATTAGAATACAATTATCACAATACTTGAAAGCAATAATATTTGGATTTTGTGTTGAATAGCAAGGCGAGATTTGTATGGAAAAGTTCAAAATAAACAGTTGACTTATCGAAGGACTGTTTTACATTGTGTCACCCATTCATTAAAGGGGTGTTCCAGCCAAATGTAATGTTTATTAAAAGTCAGCAGCTACAAAAAGTGTATCTGCCGGCTTTTAATAAACAATCACTTACCTTCTCCAGCGTTCCAGCGACGCGCCGGCCGGGGGCTCCGCTCTTTCCTCCCCCCCCCGGCCGGCGTCTTCATTCTAACTGTGGGCACCCGGCCGTGACAGCCTTCGGCTTCACGGCCTGGCACCCACTGCGCATGCGCGAGCGGCACTGCGCATGCGCGAGCGGTGCGGCCCACCGCTGATTGGACAGGCGATCGTCTAGGACCTGTCAGTGTCCTAGGCGGTCGCCAAGGGGAGGGGCTGCTGTAGGCGATTAAGCTTAATCGCCTAACCAGCCCCTCGGCGGAAGGAGGAAGTGGGACAGGAAGGCCCACTCCTCCTGAAGCCCCCACTCCCCCCCCAAAAAAAATTACATGCCAAATGTGGCATGTGAGGGGGTGAGGAGTCTGGGGATCCGATGCATGTACCTGACAGCCGCGATGTCCGTCGGGTACATGCGATCGGCGGGAAAACGAGGAGATGACAGCAGGGACGTGGAGCTCTGTGTGTAATGATGGGGTGTAAACACAGAGCTCCACGTGCTGTCAGAGGAGAGGAGACCGATCTGTGTCCCTTGTACATAGGGGGACAGCATCGGTCACCTAACCCAGTCACCCCCCCTCCCCCCACACAGTTGGAACCCAGGATACACATTTAACCCCTTCCTCACCCCCTAGTGTTAACCCCTTCCCTGCCAGTCACATTTATACAGTAATTGGTGCATTTTTATAGCACTGATCGCTGTATAAATGTGAATGGTCCCAAATTTGTGTCAAAAGTGTCCGATATGTCTGCCGCAATTTCGCAGTCGCAATAAAAATCGCAGATCGCCGCCATTACTAGTAAAAAAAAAATAATAATAAAAAAAACATAATTCTGTTCCCCATTTGTAGGCGCTATGGGGCAGATTCACAAAACAATTACGCCTGTGTAACTGGTGTTAGACAGGAGTAATTTCAAATTTCGCGCGCCGTATCACTAGTTGGAATCCTCAAACCATGATACGCCGGCTTCGGGCTTCGATCCGAGAGGCTTACGTCTTCGTAAGCCTTCGGATCTACGCTGCCATCTATTTGCGGCCGCTGGGAGGAGTTCGCGTCGTTTTGGTGCGTCGGGATATGCAAATGTGTTTTTACGGGGATTCACGAACATACGAGCGGGCGTCGCAATCGTTTTCGTCTATTTTTTTACTACGTAATGTTAGAGCAGCTTTTTGCTGCTCTAACTTTACGTAGCCCATGTTAAGTATGGCCGTCGTTCCCGCTTCGAATTTATTTAAATTTTTATTTTGTTTACGTAACTCGTCGGGACGTGGATCGGCCGTAAAGTACGCTACATAAACAACGAATGACGTCACGACGTGATTTCGCGCAATGCACGGCGGGAAATTTGCGAACGGAGCATGCGCAGATCGATCGCCGCGGGAACGCGCCTAATTTAAATGTTTCACGCCCCCTACTCGCGCAGATGGATTGCGACGGGAGAAATACACTACGCCGCCGTCGTTTACCGTAGAAAATCTACCTGAATTCCACGTAGAGCAAGGTAAAAAACGGCGGCGTAGTGTATTTCTGATACGCTACGCTAAGCAAAATGTCTGTGAATCTGCCCCTATAACTTTTGCGGAAACCAGTCACTTATTGCGGGGGGGTTTTTTTACGTCGAAAAATACGTATCGGCCTTAACTGTGAAAAAAAAAATGTTTTTTAAAAAAAAATTGGGATATTTATTATAACAACAAGAATAAATGTATATATATATTTTTAATTGTCGCTCTATTTTTGTTTATAGCGCAAAAAATAAAAACCGCAGAGGTGATCAAATACCACCAAAAGAAATCTCTATTTGTGGGGAAAAAAAGGACGTCAATTTTGTTTGGGAGCCGCGTCGCACGACCGCGCAATTGTCAATTAAAGCGACGCAGTGCCGAAAGCTGAAATTTTGTCTGGGAACGAAGGGGGTTTATGTGCCCAGTAAGCAAGTGGTTAACAAAATAAAAAAACGCAACCAATATAAAGAAAAGTTATTTAGCCGAAATTCTAATCAAATTTAATAAAATTCAAAAAACAATAATAAAATAGAATATAAAATAAAAGAATATAATAAAATAGAAAATAAAGGAACATTAAAGAATATAATAAAATAGAAAATAAAGGAACATTAAAGAATATAATAGAATAGAACAGAATGAATTAGAGTAAAACAGAACAAAATATTATAGAATAGAAAAGAATGAAATTAAAAAATGAAATTAAAAGAATAGAGTAAAACAGAACAAAAAATAAAAGAATAGAATCAAATATAATAGAATATAAAATAAAAGAATATAATATCAAAGAATAGAAAATAAAAGAATAGAAGAGAAAAGAACCGAGAAAAATAAAACAGAACAGAATAGATTAGAATTGAAAAGAATAAAAAAAATCTGAAATCTGAATTTCAAATAGAATAAATTCTAATTCTAATTTGAATTGAATAGATTAGAATATACTATAATATAAAAGAAGAGACTAGAATATAAAAGAGTAGAACAAAAAAAAAGAAGAGAAAAGATTAGAATAAAATAAAATCTAATAAAAAAGTATAAAACTGTCTGAGATTAAAATTTTAAATAAAAAAAATAATAATAGAATAGAGTAAAAACAGAAAATAAAATATAATATGATATAAAAAAAGATAAGAAAATAATAGAATAGGAAAGAATAGAAGAGAAAAGAATATATAAAAAATATAGAACAGAATAGATTAGATTAGAATAGAAAATAATAAAAAAATTGAATAAAAAAAATAAAAAAAAAGAATAAAATAAAATTTGGAAAAAAATGTCTTCCAGAATCAATTCTAATTAGAATTTAATAAATTAGAATATAATATAATATAAAGGAATAGAATAAAAATATAAAAGACTAGAATAAAATATAATAAAAAGAATAAACTGTCTTCTGAAATTGAAGTTTTGAATAAATCAAAATTTGAATAGAATAGAAAAAAACAGTAATTAATAGAATAGAATAAAATGAAATAGAAAGAATGTAACCATCTTCTGAAATTCGCATTTCAGATGAAATTAATTTAAATGTGAATTAGAATTTGATTAGAGGTCAGTCAAATGTAAATAAAATCTGACTGAACACGAAAAAGTTGAATAGAATTTGAAAAAACTAAGAAATGATTTAAAAAAAATGAATTCGAAATTAAACAAAACTTATTTTTTTAAGGAACATTTTGGGAAGGTGTCCATTTACCCTCTGACACCCTTCTTGGGCGGCTTGCTCTTGAACTGACGGGTCTGTCTCTGCTTGAACTTTGGGGGTCCCTTGCGGGGTGTGGTGGGTCCACCTTGGACATTACCGGGAGCCAGGGCGCTGGCGGCGGGTGAGCTGGAGTTCATAGTCACCAACAGCGGGTTCCACTCTCAGACGGCCGGATCTAAAGGAAATACATTGCGTGTTATCGTTTGTAATAAAGATATAAATAAAGATTGATACATTAGAATGGGACGGCATTGGATGAATAGAATAATAATCAGATTACTGCCCCTCTCTGTTCTCTCTTGTGTGTAACTGGTGGTGACAATCTTATATTTATCAGATGTTTATGTATCAGTTCCTGTACTTTGGGTGGTCACTTTAGAGCAAAGAAGAAACGTGACTGGCGGGATCAACCAGGAATGTCAGATGGAAGAAGTTATTCCTAATTTGCTGCACAACTGTCTTCCGAACACTAGTGTGGTGTCTCACCAATCACTGATCACCAATGTAAGGGACATTCTTCTCACTGATCACCAATGTAAGGGACATTCTTCTCACTGATCACCAATGTAAGGGACATTCTTCTCACTGATCACCAATGTAAGGGACATTCTTCTCACTGATCACCAATGTAAGGGACATTCTTCTCACTGATCACCAATGTAAGGGACATTCTTCCCACTGATCACCAATGTAAGGGACATTCTTCCCACTGATCACCAATGTAAGGGACATTCTTCTCACTGATCACCAATGTAAGGAACATTCTTCTCACTGATCACCAATGTAAGGGACATTCTTCTCACTGATCACCAATGTAAGGGACATTCTTCTCACTGATCACCAATGTAAGGGACATTCTTCTCACTGATCACCAATGTAATGGACATTCTTCTCACTGATCACCAATGTAAGGGACATTCTTCTCACTGATCACCAATGTAAGGGACATTCTTCTCACTGATCACCAATGTAAGGGACATTCTTCTCACTGATCACCAATGTAAGGAACATTCTTCTCACTGATCACCAATGTAAGGGACATTCTTCTCACTGATCACCAATGTAATGGACATTCTTCTCACTGATCACCAATGTAATGGACATTCTTCTCACTGATCACCAATGTAAGGGACATTCTTCTCACTGATCACCAATGTAAGGGACATTCTTCTCACTGATCACCAATGTAAGGGACATTCTTCCCACTGATCACCAATGTAAGGGACATTCTTCCCACTGATCACCAATGTAAGGGACATTCTTCTCACTGATCACCAATGTAAGGAACATTCTTCTCACTGATCACCAATGTAAGGGACATTCTTCCCACTGATCACCAATGTAAGGGACATTCTTCTCACTGATCACCAATGTAAGGGACATTCTTCTCACTGATCACCAATGTAAGGGACATTCTTCTCACTGATCACCACTGTAAGGGACATTCTTCTCACTGATCACCAATGTAAGGGACATTCTTCCCACTGATCACCAATGTAAGGGACATTCTTCTCACTGATCACCAATGTAAGGGACATTCTTCTCACTGATCACCAATGTAAGGGACATTTTTCTCACTGATCACCAATGTAAGGGACATTCTTCTCACTGATCACCAATGTAAGGAACATTCCTCTCACTGATCACCAATGTAAGGGACATTCTTCCCACTGATCACCAATGTAAGGGACATTCTTCTCACTGATCACCAATGTAAGGAACATTCTTCTCACTGATCACCAATGTAAGGAACATTCTTCTCACTGATCACCAATGTAAGGGACATTCTTCCCACTGATCACCAATGTAAGGAACATTCTTCTCACTGATCACCAATGTAAGGGACATTCTTCTCACTGATCACCAATGTAAGGGACATTCTTCTCACTGATCACCAATGTAAGGGACATTCTTCTCACTGATCACCAATGTAAGGGACATTCTTCCCACTGATCACCAATGTAAGGGACATTCTTCTCACTGATCACCAATGTAAGGGACATTCTTCCCACTGATCACCAATGTAAGGAACATTCTTGTCCTGTTTTTGTTATTCTGAACTCCCCTATAGAAGATATAAGTATGGGGGATGGGCTGTGATATTACATGTAGGGTGGGCTACATTCAATGTATATAATAAGCTCCTTTGGGAAGTCCCACATACATGACATCAGTGTTCTGGTCACAGGAAGGTCATGTATGTTTTCTGACGCATTAAAGAACAATTTTCTAGAATGCTTTGGGATTGGCTCTCAGGTAATCCCCTCTCTCTATAATTACCAATCCTTGTACCTGATCCCATTATTCCCGGAGATCTGATCATCAAAGGTCACAAGGACTTTGTAAGATAAATGTAACTCCATAATCCGTCCCGCTGACATACGCGCTCTAATTGGATAAAGAAAGAGCAGAATGTTCCTTGGACGCCGGGATTAATCTGTGCGAGGGGCTCATGGATATCTCTGGTGGGCAGGAATGGTGCGGTCCTGAGATGTGGCACAACGAAGGTTACTTGTGGCTCCTCAATATCAATAAGACACACACATGCATCACATGTATTGATGACACGTTGTGGTGTCGTTCATTCGGAATAACATCCCAATTCACACCAATGTATGTCCCAGTGGCGCCGCCCCCCTCTCTCCTGTCACCTCTCTCTCACCATAGATAGATTTGTGCATTGCATGACTCTATCTATGGTCACCGCTGCCGCCCCCTATTCTGGTGCCCGGCCCCTTTTCGGGCGCCAGGCATCTGAATCACAGCGGCGGAGGTGTTTTTGGAAGCACCTGATTAGAGCTGTAGGCTCTAATAGGCATCCAAAGAGGTGCACAGCGGGTGCCATGCTGGACGCTTGCAGATCGCTCAGCGTTATGTTAGGAGAGCGGGTGAATATTCGCTTTCCTAACACTGAACTGCCTCTTAGCCAAAGAGGTACTTGAGTCTGTTGCCTGACACCTGATTGGCTGAAAAGACGGGTGCTGTCATTGGATGCCTGCACTGCGCCTGCACTGATGGAGGGGGGGTGGATTATCCAGGGGGGGTCTGCACTGATGGAGGGGGGTTTATACCAAGGGGGTCTGTACTGATGGAGGGGGGGGTGGTTTATCCTGGGGGTCTGCACTGATGGAGGGGGTGGTTTATCCTGAGGGGGGTCTGCACTGATGGAGGGGTTGGTATATCCTGAGGGGGGTCTGCACTGATGGAGTGGGGTTATCCCAAGGGGGTCTGCACCTATAGAGGGGGGTGGTTTATCCTGAGCGGGTCTGTACTGATGGAGGGGGTGGTTTATCCTGAGGGGGTCTGTACTGATGGAGGGGGTGGTTTATCCCGAGAAGGGTCTGCACTGATGGAGGGGGGTTTATCCTGAGGGGGGTCTGCAATGATGGAGGGGGGTTTATCCCAAGGGGGTCTGCACTGATGGAGGGGTGGTTTATCCTGAGGGGGGTCTGCACCGATGGATGGGGGTGGTTTATCCTGAGAGGGTTCTGCACTGATGGAGAGGGGTGGTTTATCCCGAGGGGGGTTTTCACTGATGGAGAGGGGTGGTTTATCCCAAGGGAGGTCTGCACTGATGGAGGGGGTGGTTTATCCTGAGAGGGGGTCTGCACTGATGGAGGGGGTGGTTTATCCCAAGGGGGTCTGCACTGATGGAGGGTGGTTTATCCTGAGGGGGGTCTGCACCGATGGATGGGGGTGGTTTATCCTGAGAGGGTTCTGCACTGATGGAGAGGGGTGGTTTATCTGAGGGGGGTTTGCACCGATGGAGGGGGGTGGTTTATCCCAAGGGAGGTCTGCACTGATGGAGGGGGGTGGTTTATCCTGAGAGGGTTCTGCACCGATGGAGGGGGGTGGTTTATCCCAAGGGAGGTCTGCACTGATGGAGGGGGGTGGTTTATCCTGAGAGGGTTCTGCACCGATGGAGGGGGGTGGTTTATCCCAAGGGGGTCTGCACTGATGGAGGGGGGTGGTTTATCCTGAGAGGGTTCTGCACTGATGGAGGGTGGTTTATCCTGAGGGGGGTCTGCACTGATGGAGGGAGGTGGTTTATCCTGAGAGGGTTCTGCACTGATGGAGGGGGGTGGTTTTTCCTGAGAGGGGGTCTGCACTGATGGAGGGTGGTTTATCCTGAGGGGGGTCTGCACTGATGGAGAGGGGTGGTTTATCCTGAGAGGGTTCTGCACTGATGGAGGGGGGTGGTTTATCCCAAGGGAGGTCTGCACTGATGGAGGGGGGTGGTTTATCCCAATGGTGGTCTGCAATGATGGAGGGTGTGGTTTATCCCGAGAGGGGTCTGCAATGATGGAGGGGGTGGTTTATCCCGAGGGGGGGGGGTTTGCACTGATGGAGGGGGTGTTTTATCCCGAGGGGGGGTCTGCGATTATGGAGGGGGTGGTTTATCCCGAGGGGGGTCTCCACTGATGTGGGGGGAAATCGCACCACCCCGGACCTTGCTGGAATAAATGAAGTATAGACATAATGAGCATTTAACCCTTGCAGTGTGTGTGTGTGTGTCGGGAGGGGGTCGATTTTTTCTATGTGGGCTGGCCTGGGCACTATGGTATCATGTGAGGTTCAGGGGCACCACAAGAAGATTGGGTGGAAGGGGATTTGTGTTAGAGGGGAATTTTTTTTTTTTGGGGGGGGGGTGTCAGGAGGTCAGTATTGTTCTAGGAGGGGAAATATAGGGAGGTTTGCTAGAAGTGTTTGAAGGATTTGTGTTGGAAGAGGGATTGGGGAGGGGGAGAGGATTTGTGCTAGTATGGGGAATATGGGGGTTTGTGCTGTAAAAGGAAATATAGGAAATACTGGGGGGGGGGGTTTGCTGGGGGGGGGATTTGCAAGGGGAATTTGTGCTAGTAAGGATGATTGAGTGGGGGCATTTGTGCTGGAGGGGGTGTGGGGGTAAATTTGTGCTAGAATAGGGGATTGGGTGATGGGAATTTGTGCTGGGAGGGGGGATTTGAGGGGTAGAGGATTTGGGAAAGGAAGGGGAATTTTTTTTAATTTGGGGGGGGGGGGGGTACTGGGACCATATGTAGAGTGAGAGGATTTGAGCTAAGCATGCAGATTAGTGCTTGATTTTTTTTTTTTGGGGGGGGGGGGGGATATTTGCTGACACATAATGCTCATACATTTAGGGGTGGGGGGGGGGGTGCAGTGCCAATCCTGACCACCCTGGGGCCCCAAGCAAAATGACATGTCACATTAAAGTTGATAAGCAGGAAGAGGGGGTGTTCTGGTGTCGGAAATGAAGGGAGAAGCGGGGGGGTGTGCTGACTTCTTACCTCTTCTCCCATGCAGCCAGCGAGTTGAGAAGCAGGGTGAGGGGCCTCTAGTAATTTGGGGGTTGCATAGTGAGCCTATGGGGCGGATCGGCCCCGGCTCTGGTGTGGTGAAAGGTACAAAGCAGAAAAAAAATATACCAATAAGGGTCCTTTCACACTAGCGGGGGATTCGCTAATCCCCCGCTGACAGCTCCGCCTCCACTCACTGTGCTGAGACAGACCTATCAGAGCCCCCTCTTCTCTACGGGGAGATCGGGTGAAAACCTGTCCGTTTTTATCAGATCCGATCCTCCAGACAGATAGAAAATAGGACCTCCATCCGTCTGGATTTGGCGGACAGAATGGGATCAGATAGCGGCGGGTATCAGCGGACGCTCACAGCCGATGCCCCATGGGGGTGAATGGAGCGTCCAATAAGGTCCTCCCGAAAAACTGACAGGCGGACCTGATCGGAAAGCCGGTGTGAAAGGGGCCCGAGTGTTTATAAACAGGAATATATCAATTCACACGCATTGTTCTTCACCTACCCTGATAAATAGATTATTAAATACAAATAATATTTGCTACAACAAATCCTCTACAACTTGTTACAAATTATATCAAATGTTTCTACTAGAAAGATACAAATATTCATCTGAGAAGTAAAACAAAAACATGAGATCTCCTTAGAGAACAATCTCCGCCTCTTGTGAATTTACACATATGTAAGGATATCAGTAGTGTCACTGGGGTTGGTGTCACCTGGTGCGGTAAAACATGGTGTCACCCCCCCTCCACCAACTATAGTCACCCCTCAGTACAGACCCCCTTCACCATGTATACTCCTCCCTCAGTACAGACCCCGGCCACTAAGTATAGACCCCCCAGGACAAAGCATCCCCCTCAATTAAAACAGACCCCAGAACAAACCAACCCCTCCATTAGTAAAGACCGCCCCCCAGGAAAATCCACCCCTCCATTAGTACAGACCCCCCAGGACAAGCCGCTCCCTCCCATTAGTAAAGACCCCCCAGGACAATCCACCCCTGCATCAGTTACAGATCCCCCAGGAAAATCCACCCCCCTCCATTAGTAAAGACCCCCCCCCCAGGGACAATCACCCCTGCATTAGTACAGATCCCCCAGGAAAATCCACCCCCCTCCATTAGTAAAGACCCCCCAGGACAATCCACCCTGCATTAGTATAGATCCCCAGGAAATCCACCCCCTCCATTAGTAAAGGACCCCCCCCCCCAGGACACTCTCACCCCTGCTTAGTACAGATCCCCCCAGGAAAATCCACCCCCCTCCATTAGTAAGACCCCCCCCCCAGGGACAATCCACCCCTGCATTAGTACAGACCCCCAGGAAAATCCCACCCCCTCCATTAGTAAAGACCCCCCCCAGGACAATCCACCCCTGCATTATTATAGACCCCCCCCCAGGAAAATCCACCCCCCTCCATTAGTAAAGACCCCCCCCCCCCAGGACAATCCACCCCTGCATTAGTACAGATCCCCCAGGAAAATCCACCCCCCTCCATTAGTAAAGACCCCCCCCCCAGGACAATCCACCCCTGCATTAGTACAGATCCCCC
>CM056055.1:21522666-21560166 GCA_029574335.1 Rana kukunoris | reverse complement strand
AGATGTATATTTAATATCCTGAATACAATAGTGACATCTCACTCAGGGCCGTTTGAAGGAATTTGGGGGCCCCAAGCAACCCCCCCCCCCCCCTGCACGCAAAGCCTACGTTAGCGATTCTCATTTTTTACACCCATGTTCTTACTCCCCCCTCCCTAGTCCTTATGTTTTTCTATTCTCACCTCCCCTTCTTCCCTTTAGGCTGTCGCTGTAGTGTGACCAAGCTTCTCTTCCTCCTGTCAGTCCGGTGTTCTATAATTATGGGTCCCCAGACCCCTATCAGATAGTACCCAGGCTGGGCCGGGTATAGCACGGTACAGGAGATTCAGTTTCCTGTGTTCCCGGCCGGACTGACAGGAATTGAGCACTCAGGAAACTGAATCTCCAGTACCACATGCGGTACCCGGGCCGGACTGACAGGACTCCAGGAGGAAGGAAGAGGGAGCTCAGCCACGCTACAGCCTGGGAAGGGGAAGTTGGGGGGGCCCCAGTCCAGCTCGGATCCCCAAGCAATTGTTTATTTTGCCTGTCCTGTAGCGACGGGCCCGATCTCGCTATAGGCTAAGAATGTTAAATTAGAGAATAAGAATTAATAGAAGAATATGAGGGTTTAAGTCGTGCTGTACGTTTTTCATCATCTAGGTGTTGCTAAAGCTCACCCCCCCCCCCCCCTTCCCCTCTGAGAACCCCTTTCACTCACCTCGTTTTAATGCCGGAGAGAATTCTAAAACCGGCCGACCGCAGGCCGCTTGTCTGTCTCTCACACACCGACAACCTGACGAGTGTCAGCACTAAAAGCGCTCCCAACAGCCACTGGTCCAGTTCAGATCCTCCTTGATTGCCGATACGCTAAACAAAGAGAGAAAAGACGTTCAACACATCAGAGCGCACGAGTCGGGCCCACCCATCCCACGTGTGAGGAGCTCTCAGGAATCAAGCTGCTAAGGATTAGAGGACCTCAGATTAAGGCGAATTAAGAGGGATTTTTGAGTTCAGCACTGCTGCAGTGTTTGCTGGAGTTCACTGATTGCTCTGTATGGCCTGATTTACACCGATGGTATTTTATGTGCTTTTTGCAGATTTGCACTACAGAACGTGTCCCATAGGAAACCACGTGAAATGGACTGTAGTGCAAACAAAGCACTAAAAACGCCATAGGTGTGAATCAAGCCTAGCATGGGAACTTGCAAGTCTGAGATCTTTAACGAGGGTGTTTTATTTACTACAGGCAATTTATATCGTGCCAACAATTTACACAGTGCTTTACATATACAGTATATGTCACATTCACATCAGTCCCTGCCCTCAAGGAGCTTCCAGTCTAAGGTGGATGCCAGTACAGGTAAATATGGAGGTGAGTATTCAACTTTTAGAGGCGGCTTTCTGTTAACTGTGATGGCCCCTGCAGTAGTCTAGGTGGTGGTTCCCAATCTGTTGGCCCACAGCCTCTCCTATCCTGGGGCCCCCAGCCAGCTGTAGATCTTTTAACCTCCCACAGTGCTTCCTAACTCCTGTAGTGCCTTTCATAGTGACCCACAGTGTACCCTAGCCTCTATAGTGCTTCCCAGACCCCCACAGTGCCTCATAGTTCCCATAGGGCCCCCTCTGATTTCCATAAAGGCCCACAGTGCTGTCCAGACTCCCACAGTGCCTCTTAGCTCTCCATAAGAGCCCCTCACAGCCTCCCAACCTTCTATAGTGCTGCCCAGATTCCCACAGTGCTGCTTAGCTCCCGTAGTGCCTCCCAAACTGCCATTGTGGCCTACAGTACTCTCCATTCTCCTACAGTGTTGCCCAGACTCTCTCAGTGCCTTCCAACATCCTACAGTGACCCACAGTACTCCCCAGTCTTACACAGGGCCTCTTGGCTCCCATATTGTCTTCCATAGCGACCCACACTTCTCCATAACCTCCTACAGTGCTACATAGTACCTTCCATAGTGACCCATAGTGCTGTGCAGACTCCCACAGTGTTTCATAGTTCCCATAGTGCCTCTCAACCTTCCATAAAGGCCCACAATACTCCCTAACCTCCCACAGTGCCTCTTAGCTCTCATATTGCCTTCCATAGTGGCCCACAGTACTACCCATCCTTCTGTAGAACTGCCCAGATTCCCGCAATGCTTTTTGGCTCCTGTAGTGCCTCCCAACAGTCCATTGTGACCTACAATCTCCCACAGTGCTCCCCAGTCTTTTACAGTCCCACCCAGACTTCCACAGGGCCTCTTGGCTCCAATAATGCCTCTCGACCTTCTATAGTGACCCACAGTTCTCCTACAGTACAGCCCAGACTGCCACAGTGCCTCCTAGCTCCTGTAGTGCCTCCCAACTTTCCATAGTTACCATAGTTCTGCTCAACCTCCTACAGTGCCTCCCACAGACCCCCCCCCCCCCCCTCCCGCTTGCTGTAGAGCCTTCAGCCCTCCATAGTGCCTTCAGCTTACAGCAGTGTATGACCACAATGCCCCTTCAGTGATTCTGAGCCCTCTCCAGAAATCTTATGCCCTACTGGGCCACCAAGTCTGAGGAGACCTCTACCTCACTCCACAGTAATGTTCAGCCTCATCCAGAGCCTTCAAAAATGTTAATAAGTTTCGCATTGCCATACTTTTATTGTGCAAGTATAAATTGTATTCTTTACGGTTGGGGCATGAGGTTTTGGAAGAAATTACTAGACCCTGGTCGTAGAAAGGGGTGACAACCTTTGGTCTAGAGCAGTGGTCATCAACCCTGTCCTCTGGCCCCACTAACTTTATGTATCTCCTTGGGGGAGATGCAGACTAGAAAACTGCAATCACACAAATGATGTCATCTGTCATGTATTTCAGTTATCTTGCAAACCTGACCCATTAGTGGGCCCTGAGTTGATGACCACTGCCCTAGAGTCCATGAAAAGGGATGAGTGTTACAAAAGCCAAATGAGTTCAGTAAGATTTAAAAAATATTTAACACAAGAGGTCAAAAAAACCAACACACTTCAGGCTTAAAACTTTCCCTTCATCAGGGCTTGAATTCTTAGTTGGAAAGTCAGCGGATGATGAGATGGACAACCTGGTGACCCCAAGCACTATCCCATTATCTGTTGACTTTGGAACTATACTCAATTGCCACTGTACTGTTGGCATTCAAGCCCCGATAAAGGGGGAGGTTTGAGCCCCTCAGGTGTGTTTGGTTTTCTACCCCTCGTCGTGAAAAACCAACTCATTCGTGTTTTGTGGCGCTCTCATCCCTTTATTGTAGCCAGGGCTGGACTGGGACAAAAATGTGGCCCTGGACTTCATCCAGACTGGCCCAAGACACAACACATCAGGGTACGGTGCAGATCGGGGCATGGTACAAAGCTCAGCGCATCAGGGAACATCACATTAGGGTACGGTGCATATCGGGGCACGGTACAACGCTCAGCGCATCAGGGAACATCACATTAGGGTACGGTGCATATCGGGGCAGGGAACATCACATCAGGGTACAGGGCATATCGGGGCACGGTACAACGCTCAGCGCATCAGGGAACATCACATTAGGGTACGGTGCATATCGGGGCAGGGAACATCACATCAGGGTACGGTGCATATCGGGGCAGGGAACATCACATTAGGGTACGGTGCATATCGGGGCAGGGAACATCACATCAGGGTACGGTGCATATCGGGGCAGGGAACATCACATCAGGGTACGGTGCATATCGGGGCAGGGAACATCACATCAGGGTACGGTGCATATCGGGGCAGGGAACATCACATCAGGGTACGGTGCATATCGGGGCAGGGAACATCACATCAGGGTACGGTGCATATCGGGGCAGGGAACATCACATCAGGGTACGGTGCATATCGGGGCAGGGAACATCACATCAGGGTACGGTGCATATCGGGGCAGGGAACATCACATTAGGGTACGGTGCATATCGGGGCAGGGAACATCACATCAGGGTACGGTGCATATCGGGGCAGGGAACATCACATTAGGGTACGGTGCATATCGGGGCAGGGAACATCACATTAGGGTACGGTGCATATCGGGGCAGGGAACATCACATCAGGGTACGGTGCATATCGGGGCAGGGAACATCACATCAGGGTACGGTGCATCACATTCACATTAGGGTACGGTGCATATCGGGGCAGGGAACATCACATTAGGGTACGGTGCATATCGGGGCAGGGAACATCACATCAGGGTACGGTGCATATCGGGGCAGGGAACATCACATTAGGGTACGGTGCATATCGGGGCAGGGAACATCACATTAGGGTACGGTGCATATCGGGGCAGGGAACATCACATTAGGGTACGGTGCATATCGGGGCAGGGAACATCACATTAGGGTACGGTGCATATCGGGGCAGGGAACATCACATCAGGGTACGGTGCATATCGGGGCAGGGAACATCACATCAGGGTACGGTGCATATCGGGGCAGGGAACATCACATCAGGGTACGGTGCATATCGGGGCAGGGAACATCACATTAGGGTACGGTGCATATCGGGGCAGGGAACATCACATTAGGGTACGGTGCATATCGGGGCAGGGAACATCACATTAGGGTACAGTGCATATCGGGGCAGGGAACATCACATCAGGGTACGGTGCATATCGGGGCACGGTACAATGCTCAGCGCATCAGGGAACATCACATTAGGGTACGGTGCATATCTGGGCAGGGAACATCACATTAGGGTACGGTGCATATCGGGGCAGGGAACATCACATCAGGGTACGGTGCATATCGGGGCAGGGAACATCACATCAGGGTATGGTGCATATCGGGGCAGGGAACATCACATTAGGGTACGGTGCATATCGGGGCAGGGAACATCACATTAGGGTACGGTGCATATCGGGGCAGGGAACATCACATTAGGGTACGGTGCATATCGGGGCAGGGAACATCACATTAGGGTACGGTGCATATCGGGGCAGGGAACATCACATCAGGGTACGGTGCATATCGGGGCAGGGAACATCACATCAGGGTACGGTGCATATCGGGGCAGGGAACATCACATCAGGGTACGGTGCATATCGGGGCAGGGAACATCACATCAGGGTACGGTGCATATCGGGGCACGGTACAATGCTCAGCGCATCAGGGAACATCACATTAGGGTACGGTGCATATCGGGGCATGGTACAACGCTCAGCACATCGGGGAACATCACATCAGGGCACATGGCACATCGTTTACCTGCCATCATGCAGGGTAGCGCAGGAAGCGTGTGTTCTCTCTCTCAAGTCACGACGCGGCTGCTCCCTGCCCCCCCCCCGGCAGACCCTCTCTTCTCCTCCATCCCAGATGATGTCACAAGCAAATGGGGATGGATGAGAAGAGAGGAGGGGCCACTGGGGTGGGTGGGGAGCAGCCGCAGCGTGACTTGAGAGAGAACAGACGCTTCCTGCGATACTCTGCAGGCTAATCTTGATCTACCCGTTAGATGCCAGCTGTCGGCGATTGACTGGTAGATCGCCGCGGACCTCCGACTGGCCCACTGAGCCATCGGCCCACCGGGAATCTCCCTGTAGTCCCGATGGCCAGTCCATCCCTGATTGTAGCCCATCTGAGGACGAATAACTGTAGTGCGGTGCAAAGAACTGAACACAGCTGTACCTGGTAACAGAAAATGTAAGGTGACCCACCCTCCCCCTCCACAGGCGTAATAAACGCAAAAAAGATCTTTAAATATTAATAGCGCCTATGTTAAAATTGAATTAATTATGCAAAAGCAATAGGGGGGGGTATATTGCAATCATTTTATGGAGAGAGCGATATAAAAACAGGAAGTGGCAGACTCTAATATGAAAGTAAAAACCGACCCAATCACTGAAATCTTATCTAAGCTTTAGAATGTTCATGACTTTTATTCGACGGTTACAAGGCTGCAAGATTACATTTTATAAAAGGGGGGGGGGGGGTACTCAAACCCAGATCTAGTGCTGGGGTGGGCTATGCTCCCCCCCCCCCTCCCCCACATTTTAGTTGTAACCCCCCTCCCTCCCCCAGATGTCTGAGTACATCCACTAATCCGTAAGAATTTATGGGGATTTGTGGGGCACTCTGATGGGGGCTATTGATGTAAGGGGGCAATTAATGTAATGGGGCACTGTTATGGGGGCAATTGATGTAAGAGGATTATTCTGAGGGGAGAAATTTATGATGGGGGCAATTTATGTAATGGGGCAAATGATGTAAGGGTCTAGTCTAATGGGGGCTATTGATGTAAAGGGGGCAATTTATGTAATGGGCACTGGTATGGGGGCAGCTGGTGCGATTGCCCAGAGTACAACTATTGGAGGGGTGCAGACAAGGCTGGTGCCATTTATAAGGCAGCTGCGAATCCCAACACTGGAGGAGCCCCCAGCTGTTGCTGTAGCTCCCTCTGGAAATCCTGCCGGAGGTTTTCGGCTAACCCTCCTGTCCCAGGTGATGAGGTGGGGGGGGGGGGGGGGCTGTGTCTGTGTCTGGTCTGCGTAAGCTCAGCGGACGCAGACTTCTCAACCCAAAAAGGGGAAGGAGAACACGGGAAAGGCAAATTACACAATGATATGAAAGGTCTCCGGCACTCTCTCTCAAACTGGGAAGCAAAAAATGAAATAAACTCTTTCAGCTTCTCGGGTTACAAGGTGTGCCACCTGCTGTGCATTGGTCTGTATATTGCTCTGCCCATGTTCACCTCTCCATTATATCTGCTGGTTTCAAACCGATCAGAGAAGCTGTGAAATTAGAGGAATAAACATGCGCTAATGTGTGCATATGTATAATAGAAATAAATAAATAGGGGCTGCTCGTTTGTAAAGATAAAAAAAAAAAAAACATAAAGAACCGCGCACCCTATTATTCCTTTAACAAAACACATACGGATAAAGTGCAGTGATCATGCACGACCACTAGGTGTCCCTAACAGATAAACAAACAAGTGAACATGCAAACTAGCAATATAAACATGGGGTCAGATTCTGATATCTGGCGGCGTAGCGTAAGCTATTTACACTACGCCGCCGCAATTTACAGGAGCAAGTGCCGTATTCTCCAAGCACTTGCTCCGTAAATTGCGGTAGTGTAAATGGCCCGGCGTATCCCCGCGTAATTCAAAGGGGGCGGCTTGTATTTAAACTAAGCGCGCCCCCGCGCCGAACGAACTGCGCATGCGCCGGCCGCAAACGTAGCCCACTGCGCATGCTCCATAGTACGCCGCAAATGCATTGGTTTCGACGTCAACGTAATTAACGCACGGCCCTATTCGCGAACGAGTTACGTAAACTACGAAAAAACGCGACGCTGTCCCAACGTCCATAGTTAACATGGTTTACGCCGGACCTACGCAAGGTTACCCCTAATATAGCAGGGGTAACCTTACGCTTACGTAAACTACGACGCGCGAATGCGTATCGGGCTCATTTGCATATTCGACGCAAAAATCGACGGGAACGCCACCTAGCTGCCAGCGTAGAATGGCATCTAAGATCTGACCGTGTAAGTGACTTGCGCCAGTCGGATCTACGCCAAATCTATGCGTAACTGATTCTAAGAATCAGTCGCATAGATAGAAGGGCTCAGAAACGCATGTATCTGGACATACACCGTCGTATCTCAACTGAGAATCTGGCCCATAGACTACAAAACATATAATACCACCTGATATCTACAGTCTGTACACAATTGTATCAATTAATTTAAGGGGGGGGGGGGGAATTTCCCTAAATATCTTCCTTTACCTTAGTGCAGTCCTCCTTCACTTACCTCATCCTTCCATTTTGCTTTTAAATGTCCTTATTTCTTCTGAGAAATCCTCACTTCCTGTTCTTCTGTCTAACTCCACACAGTAATGCGAGGCTTTCTCCCTGGTGTGGAGAAAACCTCTTGAGGGGGAGGGGCAAGCAGGAAAGTCAGGACACTCTACTTTGCAGCTAGAGAAAGGAGCTGTGTGTTAGTGGGCGTCCTGACACTCCTGCTCGCCCCCTCACAAGGCTGTCAGGACGCCCACTAACACACAGCTCCTTTCTCTAGCTGCAAAGTAGAGTGTCCTGACTTTCCTGGTTGCCCCTCCCCCTCAAGAGGTTTTCTCCACACCAGGGAGAAAGCCTCGCATTACTGCGTGGAGTTAGACAGAAGAACAGGAAGTGAGGATTTCTCAGAAGAAATAAGGACATTTAAAAGCAAAATAGAAGGATGAGGTAAGTGAAGGAGGACTGCACTAAGGTAAAGGAAGATATTTAGGGGAAAAAAATTACCTTTTACAACCCCTTTTAAATTAGACTTTTTAGTACAATGTCCAAAGAGTCAATATATTGTGAATAAAGAAATGTCCAAAACCACTTCCATCAAATGATTTCCAATGGTGCGTAGAGATCGATTGATCCAACAATAGGTGACTAAAGATCTTCCCACACCGGTCACACAGCCCACTCACCCAATCCTATGTGACTCCCATTACAGGAGTCGCATACAGCAGATTGGCACAGATAAGATCCCGATGCTCGTCGCCACGATTCGGCAAAGGAAGCCTCCAGAGACAATTGGGATCAAACCAGGGACAGACTGACCATTGAGTCACTCAGGCACTGCCCGAGGGCCCCATGCCACTAGGGGGCCCCATCAGGGTTGCCAGGTCTTAGTAAAACCAGGGACAGTATGTAGAAATCTGTGTTTTGTTACATCTGTCCCTGATATGTCCGAAACCGACATGCTTCTAATGTGAAAATCCTGAGATTTTAGCTGCCCCGCCTCTGCACTGCCTCCTGGCGTGGTGGCCATCTGTAACCCCGGGGGGCCCCATAATCTTCTATTGCCCGGGGGCCCCATATTCTTCTATTGCCCGGGGGCCCCATGAGTTGTCAGTCTGCCCCTGGATCAAACGCCACCAAACCTCCAGATATCGGTAAGAAAGAGGCAATCTCCCATGGTGAAGCACGTAAACTTATTTAAAAATGCAAAAATTATCATTTGGTACAAGTGCATGTAAATGTAAAAGAGTGGAGGGACGCCGGTTTGGGTTCCATTGTGGGCAGAAGTGACCTATCGCGCTAGACCACATCCAACGCGCTTCGTCAGCACGTCGTGACATCAAGTCATGTACCAAGTGATAATCTTAGAGTTGTTTTTATTTACGTACTTCACAATGGGAAATTGCCTTTCTTACTGATACCTGGAGGTTTGGTGTCTGCTAAAAAAAAATAGTTTGTGGGTGTTCTGTGCGCAATTTTAAAGCATTAAATGTTAGAAATCTATTTAAGAGGCGTAACGTCATCTTTCACAGTATACAGAAAAAAAAAATCGGGCTAACTTTTTTTATTTATTTTTTTATTCATGAGACCGTTTCTTTCCAAAAAAAAAAAGTGAAAAGTTGCAGGGACCTGTGTGTGTGTGTGTGTGTGTGTGTAATAAAATATATATATAATTATACTCTCATCTCATTTGGGGGCTCTGAGTAATTTTTCTAGCAAAAGATGTTTTTTTTTACACGTAGGAGAGAAGTGTCAGAATCGGCCTGGGTGGCGAGGGGTTAAATACCGTAAGTTAAAATACAAATAATAATTTTTAAGGTAATTTACTATTTTCAAAAACTGTACTCGAGCAGGTGGCTTAACGGACAAATTACTGAAGTTTGACGTTTACAACTTCCAACCGGCGATTTCCCAGTAAATTAGATAATTATCTTCTAATATATGATTTAGCTTGGCTTTAGAGCCGGGGTCTCCAAACATTCTAAACAAAGGGCCGGTTTATTGTCCTTCAGACTCTAGGAGGCCCGGACTATGGCCAGCGGGAGTGGAAATTTTCCTGGCATCAGTGGAAGCAAGCATTGCCACGTTTGGTATTTGGGGGGAGGAACAGTGCTCAGTCCTTGGTATCATAGGGCAGCATAGTACCCTGTTTTTCAGTCGGAGAAATTTATTCCCCATTGTTGGTGGACGGTGGGGGAATAGTGTCTTTTTTTTTTGCAAGGAATAGTGCCCAAAGGGCTGGGAAAAGGCAAGCAGAGGGCCACAGTTTGGAGACCACTACTTTAGAGGCTAGAAGCTCTCTGGCCACCATAGAATCATTGGGGATCCCTGAAGTAGTTATAAGAAGTGTGGAGAGAATGGGAAAGATGCATCTTTATTTCACAGAACGGGAGGTCAAAAGAAAAGGCCAGTTTGGGGTTAGACGCATTACTGCAGGAAGTATTGAGGCCCTGGATTTTATTTTGACCCCTTGTCATGCGAAATATAAAAATATGCATGACTCATTTTATTTCTGTGGAACTTTCATTAATTTCCACCCTCACTTCTAAGGGAAGGAACTAGAGATGCAGGAAGAAAAGAAACACTTTAGCAAAGGACGGAAGGAACTAGAAGTTTCAGGGAAGGAAGGTGAGGGAAGAGGGAAGGAGACACTTCAGCAAAGGAAGGAAGGACTTGGATATATCAGTGGAGGAAGAGAAGGAAGGAAACACTTTAGCAAAGGATGGAAGGAACTAGACATTTTCAGTGGAGAAAGTTCAGGAAGGAGACACTTCAGCAAAGGATGGAAAGAAGGAACTAGAAGTTTCCATGTAGGGAGGGAAGGAGGGAAGACATTTCAGCAAGGGACAGAAGGGAGGAAAGAAAAATGGAAAGCAGGAAGGAACTAGAAGTTTCAGGGAAGGAAGGTGAGGGAAGAGGGAAGGAGACACTTCAGCAAAGGAAGGAAAGGATGGAAGGAAGGAACTTGAAATATCAGTGGAGGAAGAAAAGGAAGGACAGAAGAAAGGAAGGAACTTTAGTAGAGAAAGGGAAGGAAGGCGACACTTCAGCGAAGGAACTAGAAGTTTCCATGTAGGAAGGTAAGGAGGCCAAACATGTCAGCAAAAGACGGACGGAAGGAAAGAAAAAAGGAAAGCAGGAAGGAACTAGAAGTTTCAGTGAAGGAAGGTGAGGGAAGGAGACACTTCAGCAAAGGAAGGAACTATAAATTCTGTAGGAAGGACGGCAAATATTTCCATGTATATTACATTACCAGGATGACTTCTTAAAAACTCTTCACTTGAGTCAGTCAACTGAACACCCCAATGACAGCGGTCCATATGATTGGAGCCCTGAGTTCCTGTACATGGACAGATCCCAGGCTTGTCACATCTCATAGGTGATTTAAAAAGGAACTTTCCATAAAAAACTAATTCTGAAAGAAAAATCCAGGAAGGTTCTTGAGCGCTGCTCCACCTGACACTAAAGATGATTCCTCATTGGACCTCTCAAAACTTATTTTTTAAGCGCAATTCCTTCACTTTAATATTTCACAGACATCCCGGTGGGGGGGGGGGGGTGGTTAGGTGGTACTCACAGTTCTGCCCTTGGCCTCTCGCAGGATTCTATCACGGCTCCCGCTCATCCCCTAGAAGTACTCCTATGAGATTTAAGCAGATTAGGTGAAGATTATCTCTGCTAAACTATTAAGAATCCCCGACTTTGCTGACCTCTGACAGATGGAGCTGCCGGCAGGTGACCAAACAAAGGGCAGAACGCCGGCGGCCATGATGGAGTTCACACCTCCCCCAACATCAACTCCATGTGTCTACTTGTGGTGATGTCACCAAATTCCAGGACAATGAATCCCAATCGTGACCTGTAAGTGTTACTAAAAATTGTGTCGTTTGTGTGTGTGTGTTGTGTGTTGTGTGTGTTTTTTTTTTTTTTCTTTAGGCCGGTCTGTGTGAATCTCGGGACCAGATAGACGGAAATACAGATCCTTTGACAGGCATAATAGTTCCTGAACTGCTTCCGGACCGCCGCACGCCGGCACTTTGAAGAGGGATATCTCTGTTATGGCAGCAGCTAGCTACCATGACCCCGGTATCCTCATCTTCAGCCGGCGGTCCGGTTTCCCATAATGGTGGTCTCTGCGGCGGATTCGCCACAAGTTCATCGTTGGTGGTGGTCGCTCTTCCTTGCCCTCCGCCTCTTACCGAAGCCGTCGGTAGCGGCGGAGGCGATCTGGTCCTTCTCGTGGCTGGGTATGGAGACGAATGAGGGAAAGATGGCCCCCACCCCGTCTACATAGCAGGGCGGAAGAGATGTCAAAACTTTACTTCCGCCCATAGCTCTTAAAGGGCCATTTTATTTTCTGGATTATTTTTATTTTTTTATTGCATTTTAGTGTAAATATGAGATGTGACGTTTTTTTGACCCCCAGATCTCATACTTAGGAGGACCTGTCATGCTTTTTTCTATTACAAGAGATGTTTACATTCCTTGTAATAGGAATAAAAGTGTAAAATCCTTTTTATTTTTTTTTAGCACCCGTCCCGCCAAACTCGAGTGCAGAATGCTTAATACGCGAGTAGCGCCCGCATATGAAAGCAGTGTTTAAACCACACATGTGAGGTATAGTTGGAGCGAGAGCAATAATTCTAGACCTCCTCTGTAACTCAAAATGTGCAAACTGTAGAATTTTTTTTATTTTTTTGAACATCGCTTATGAAGATTTTTAAGGGTAAAAATCTTGTCTCGTTTCCACGAGCAGGCGTAATTTTGAAGAGTGATATGTATGGTATCAATCATTACCTTTTTATTTTTTTTATATATATATATATATATATATATATATATATAAAAATATTTTTTTTTATTGGGCTAACTTTACTATTTTATTTATTTTTTTTATTCAAAAGAGTGTATTTATTATTATACTAAATAATTATATATATATGCGCTTGTAAGACCGCTGCGCAAATACGGTGTGACAAAGTATTGCAATGACCACCATTTTATTCTCTAGGGTGTTAGAAAAAAAAAGGGAGTGCCAAATAATTTGTAGCAAAAAGAAAATCGTTTTTAACTTGTAAACAACATCTCTGAAAAAGAGGCTCTGTCCTTAAGGCCCCTTTTCACACGGGGCAGTGGAGGTGCAGTGACGGTATAGCGGTGCGATTTTTTTTTTTTTTTTTTTTTTTTTTTTTTTTTTTTTTTTGCCGCTATACCGTTGTATTTACCGCGATATTCAGGTGCTATCGGTACGGTTTTAACCACCATTGGCGTCTGAAAAGGGTTAATACCGCCGGCAATGCGCATCTGTAGAGGCCACCTGAGACGAGGTTTGAGCACCAGCCGCCACTGTCCCCCATAACAATGATGTGGCATTGTTGAGCTACATTGCAAAGCTCCTGAGATCCTCAGACCCCTTAGAGACAATCTACCCCCCCCCCCCCATAAGCAATGATGTGGCATTATTGGGTTGCACTGCAAAGCTCTGGGGACCCTCGGACCTCCTCGGACTGATCCCTCATAGCTATGATGTGGCCTTGTTGGGCTTCACTGCGGCTCTTCCACATTCTGTTTATATTTCAGTAACTTCCTCACTATAAGTTGCTACACAGCAAATATCTCTCCATCACCACAAGTTTCCTGCATGGGGCTCAGAGTTACAACAGCAACACTCAGAGATGTGAGATCAGTGTGGTGTGGTGTAGGATGAATCTTCTACAAGTCACCTTTATACCAAATGTCTCTCCTATGCAGTACATATTGCTTCTTTGGAATTCCATGATGGTATCTGGTAAAGGTTAAGCCACCCTGAACTCCTGTTACATAGTTTGGACAGGGAGATTCCCGGTGGGCTGATGGCTCAGTGGGCCGGTTGGAGGTCCGGGGCCATCTACCCGTCAATCGCCGACAGCTGGAGCCTGACGGGTAGATCGAAATTTAGCGAGCATGTAGAGTAGCGCAAGTTCTCTCTCGTGTCACTCGGCTCCCCTGTGGCCCCTCCTCTCTTCTCGTCCACCCCCATTGTGACATCATCTGGGATGGACGAGAGGAGAAGAGGGGCCACCAGGGAGCAGCGTGACATGAGAGAGAACTTATTATACACGCCTTCTGAGCTACTCTGCATGCTGGCTGGTCAATGATGTGCCCTGTACATGCTATGCCCTGTACCCTGATATGCTGTGCCCTGGGCGGTCTGGATGAAGGTCATGGCCACATTTTTGTCCCAGTCCAGCCCTCTAGTTGGATGTGTGTGTGTGTATGTGTGTATATATATATAATTGTGTGTTATATTCTCAAAAGTATTGGGACACCTGCCTTTATGCACATAGGAACTTTAATTAATTAACTTTAGTTGCCATCTGTCCAGGACTCGCCTGGACAGTTCGGTTTGGAATCTTGTGTCCGGGTTTTAGTCTGCCTGAAACTCGGACACATTATTTAGACTGGGCTGTGCCTCAAGTAACTGAGATAGTCGCACAAAAATCTGTTGCCATTCAGGAGCTGAGGGCCGCCGTCTGGGCCATGATGTCAGCAAGAGCAGTTTGGCCACACCCAGGGGCGGACTGACCATTCAAGGCATTTGGGCATTGCCAGAGGGCCCCATGCAACCAGGGGACCCCATTAGGGTTGCTAGCCTCAGTAAAGCCAGGGACAGTATCCAAAAATCTGTGTTTTTAAAAAAAAAAAAAAATCCCAGGATTATAGCTGCCCCGCCTCTCCAGTACCTTTCTTAGTGTGTATGTAGACTGTGTGGCCCCATAATCTCCTATTGCCCCAGGGCCCCATGAGTTGTCAGTCCGCCCCTGGCCACACCCAACATTTGCTGCAGCGTGCTACATTACCACTCTCCTTGGGGCACCCAAAGGTGTCCCAGGTCTTTATAATCCTATAGTATATACTAGGGGGGAGGGGGGAGTGCCCGGTGCCGCTAAAGTGTTTGGCTTGAAGAAAAGGTGGCAACGCTGAACTTTAAAGGCATCCCAGTCTATAATGCCTTGTTTCCACTGAGCGGATCGGTTCGGTACGGTACGCTATTTTGGGTGTTTCCATTATGAAAGCGTAACGAAAAACAGAACCGTACCGCACCAGCAAGGGTCCTGCTTCAGATGAGGGACCAGAGAGAGTGGAACGGTTCGGTTAGGGCGGACCTACAAATGCATCTCACTGATTGGTGGATGCGCTAGGATTTGCGATTTGCGATTTGCAGTGGAAACGCTCACGCGATTAGACCGGCCCCATCCCAACCGCTCCAAAATAACTGACCCGATCTGTGCAGTGGAAACGAGGCATTAGTCCGTAGGGTTCAATACTGAGTTGTCCTCGCCATGGTGCCTCCCCCACCGGGGGGGGGGGGGGGGGGCTGCAATAGCGGCACATCCTGACCAACATCATACAACATCCAGTCAGGATCATTAAACCACTTTTGCGCACAGCATTTTGTAATCTGGCGGGACGTGGTCGAGGAGCGTACACAGCAGGATGACAACGCTGCTGTCAATTGCGAGGGAGGGGCTTAGTGTTGTCGGCCTGTTGCTGGCAGGATCTTGAGAGAAACTTTGCAGCAAATTCACAAAAAATGATATAGTGGGGTACGGTCCCTGACCCAACTAGAAGACATATTTAGGGGCCGTTCACCATTACCGGGCTTTACTACATGTGGTAATGCAGGTTAAATGCGTCGGTCAGGCGCAGTGAATTATTTTTTTATTTGCACCCCAACTCTCCTTCGACAGACATCCCCCATTTTTTTTTTTTGGGAGGGGATTCATCGTAATGCATGAGTGTGTTGTGGCATGAGCCGCATTGCGTGTCTTTTGGGGGGAGGTTGGAATGCCATCTCGGCAACGCATTGGTGTGAATGGGGCCTTGGGGGGGGGGGGGGTGCATGCACTCACTCACTTTTAAAATAGCTTGCAGCAGTCTCTGCTCCACTGGAGTCGGACCACTTGGCCTTCAGGAGAATGATTGATTAAAACTCATCTCTTCTGAGGCAAAGCGTTTTCCTTATCGAAGGAATGGAAACGGCGCCCAGAGGCGATTCAGTTCGCAAGTGTTGCGCTCTACAAGTTTTTCACTCACTCGCCTCACAAGAGCTTACAATCTAATGTCTGAGCCCCAGTTGGACACAAACTTGGGTCGGTCCCATTAATAGAATGATATATTTACTTCTAATATCCGTCTCCTCTATGGAGTCACATGAAGGACGTTCATTAATAGTCTGCACTAGAGAAGCGGGGAGTGCAGCAGCAGCAAACTTCCTGTCAATGTGGTTTATGAGAAGTGGGGGGGTGGGGGGGGTTGCTTAACCAGCTTCCTTCCCTTTTCTCAACTGGCAGAGAAAACACATTAAAGAACTTTTTTTTTAGTCCAAAAGACACCGACGGCAACACGGTAAGAACGTTCAGAAATCTACTTTTATTGGGGGGGGGGCACCTTGGCTCCAGCTTATGGCATGGCCACCTAGGGCAGTGATCATCACCTCCTGTCCTCAGGGCCCACTAACAGGCCAGGGTTGCAGGATAACTAAAATACATGACAGGTGGTCTCATTTGCTGCTCAGTGATTGCCGTATTCTAGTCTGCACCCCCCCCCCCCCCAGGTAATACATAAAACCTGGCCTGTTAGTGGCTCCTGAGGACAGGGGTTGATGACCACTGCCCTAACAGGCCAGGTTTTATGTATTACCTGGGGGGGGGGGGGGTGCAGACTAGAATACTGCAATCACTGAGCAGCAAATGAGACCACCTGGGATGTATTTGTTATCCTGCAAACCTGTTAGTGGGCCCTGAGGACGGGATTTAAGGGGCCACTGTCCTAGGAGGTACTACAAGACCCAGCATGCCCTGCCAGTCCTAACCATCGCTGTAGACCCAGAGCACCTCACATTTTTTTAGTTTAAGAGGACTTTGGGGGTGGCCAGCTTGTGGAGGGGCCTCTGTGGGGTTGGAGGAGTGGAGAGGAACGGTCTCTCCATCCAACGTTCACAGGGAGACAGACAATGGTCAGTGTAGGGGGGGCCTTTTGTACTTTCAAAGAAAAACATTGTGTGTGGAGGGGGGGGGGGGGGGGTGGTGTGTTGTTTGTTTGTTTGTTTTTTTTATAAACTGTAAATTTCAAGTTGCGTTATTTTTCTAGAAGGGTTGTTAAGCAGCCAATGTGATATATCGGTCCACCCAAAACTGTAATTTCAGGTGAGAGATGTGGATATCTTAAAAAAAAAAAAAAAGACTGTTTTTCTAATTTGTTCTTGTGCTTTTATATATATATATATGAAGGTGGAGTGCATACTATCCAGATGTAGCTTATTTTTATTTTTATATATATATATATTATGATGATGATGATGATGATGGGATCAGCTGGGATTGCTGCGCTTAAAATGTATCTTGAAAAATTCTAATTCCAAGACTCATTCAAATCCCCTGATAATTTTTATTTATTTTTTTATCTTTAATTATCATCAATAAATCAAAACGCATTATATACACACAAATTAATAAAATTTTTATATATATATATATATAATGACCCATGGACGGGTCTGATTGCTTGCACTGCACCTGAGGGGTGTGTGTGTGTGTATCAGGGGCGGACCGACCATTGAGGAACTCGAGCACTGCCCTAGGGCCCCATGCCACTAGGGGGCCCCATCAGGGTTGCCAGGCTCATTAAAACCAGGGACAGTAAGTACAAATCTGTGTGTTTTTTTTTTTGTTTTTTTTTGTTTTTTTTTTACATCTGTCCCCGATATGTCGAAAACCGACATGCTTTTGATGCGAAAATCCTGAGATTTTAGCTGCCCCGCCTCTGCACTGCCACCTGGCGTGGTGGCCATCTGTAAGCCTGGGGGCCCCATAATCTTCTGTTGCCCGGGGGCCCCATGAGTTGTCAGTCCGCCCCTGGTGTGTGTATGTGTGTGTATATATATATATATATATATATATATATATATATATATATATTTATTATTATTGGTGGAGTGCATACTATCCAGATGTAGCTTAATTTTTAATTTAATATTTTTTTATATAAAAGAATATATAATTATATTCCGTAACTGTGTGCGGGGGGGGGGGGCTTCTAATTTTGACTGTCCTATCATCCTGGACCACAAATCTTCCTCACTGTGCTCTGTTTTCTGCTGCACCATTGCCATGGTTATATCTTCTTAGTCCTCTCCATAAAATTATCAAAAATGTATGCTTGAAGAACTATAGGCAACACTTTTTTTTTTTTTTTCATTTTGAATGGAGTTTATTTTTTACCATCCCTGTCACATTGCAGAGATTTCCCTTGACTTCCTGTCCCATAGCCAAACAGGAAGTGAGAGGAAATCTATGCAAATTAATGGAATCCATTGCCTTCAGAACTAGTTTCCCTGCTTGAAAATTTCTGAGCGGGTCTTAAACATAAAGGGGCGTGGCCTTGACAGGTAGGGGTTGAATTAAATGGGGGGGGGGGGGGTGAGTTTGGTCAGGCCTAGGGCAGCACAAAACCTAAATACACCACTGCTCCTGATATCACTGCACACTGTGAGCTTCTCACCATGTGCATTAGAAGCTGCAGCCAGTCAGAGCTCTGCCTCCTTTCCTGGCTAGAGGACATCCAGCATCATCTAGCGCTTTCCTCCCCCCCGGCTTGCTTGTCCACGGCCCCTTCCATTTTATTCATTGGATTAATATGTGACTTGGGATGATTCAGTGTTGGATCGAACTGCATTTTGTGCAAAGGCTGCTTAGATTCCAGCAGCTGGATCACCTGGACTGAAGGTCAGTCACAAAAAATGGGCAAGATTGTATTCTATGGCTGGGGAAGGGGCCCAGTGCTGGACGGGTATGCATTGTGTGCGATGGCTGGGTGGGGTCCAGAAGTCACAGAAGCAGGATGACGGATGTCAGGTTTCAGTTCCTGCCGAGGTGTGAAGCTGTGATGAGAATTTCTTTCACACTGGGGGGCGGAGTTGAGTGTCTTGGCTCAGTTTGAATGATTGGAGATCTGATGATATATAGATAGTGGGGGATGTCTTGTGATGGTGTCAGTTGTGTGATGGAGGGAGGATGTTCTGGCCACGCTGGGTGACCCTCATCTAATCGCCTCATCTTCTAATAGGATTGGCCGCGGCCCAAGAGATAATTAAAGAGCTCAACAAATTCCCCGCTCACGAGGCAGCGCTCTCTGGCCCCTCCGCCGCCACGGCTCTCTGGCCCCTCCGCCGCCACGGCTCTCTGGCCCCTCCGCCGCCACGGCTCTCTGGCCCCTCCGCCGCCGTGGCTCTCTGGCCCCCTCCGCCGCGCCGTGGCTCTCTGGCCCCCTCCGCCGCGCCGTGGCTCTCTGGCCCCCTCCGCCGCGCCGTGGCTCTCTGGCCCCCTCCGCCGCGCCGTGGCTCTCTGGCCCCCTCCGCCGCGCCGTGGCTCTCTGGCCCCCTCCGCCGCGCCGTGGCTC
This sequence comes from Rana kukunoris, assembly GCA_029574335.1. Classification (NCBI taxonomy): domain Eukaryota; kingdom Metazoa; phylum Chordata; class Amphibia; order Anura; family Ranidae; genus Rana; species Rana kukunoris. Next base: position 21,541,002 of record CM056055.1, on the reverse strand, counting down.
TCTGGCCCCCTCCGCCGCGCCGTGGCTCTCTGGCCCCCTCCGCCGCGCCGTGGCTCTCTGGCCCCCTCCGCCGCGCCGCGGTTCTCTGGCCCCCTCCGCCGCGCCACGGCTCTCTGGCCCCCTCCGGAACTCCCAATCTGCACACGATCTCTGGGGCACTGACAGTCGAGCAACTAGAATTTTTGTTCATTTTTCCAAATTTTTATTTTTTTACTTGCCAGGTTCAATGGGCGGCCAAAAAGGTGATCAGCGGGCGCCATACTGGACACTTGCACTTCACTCAACGTTGTGTTAGGAAAGCTAAATTTATGAAGATTTTATTATTAGATGTGTTTTATAGCAGAAAGTACAATTCATTAGTGTCTGCATTTTTACTTTTTGCGCTTTTTATACAAAAATAAAATAAAATTTAAAGTTAACGCAGTGCGTATTGCAAAAAAATAAAAAAAAAAGGCCTTGTCATGAAGGGGAGTAAATCTTCCGGCAGTCATGTGATTATGTTTAGAAATGTTACTTATCTTTCTCCTGTCTGATCAATGTTGCTTGTTGATGGCAGATCTATAGTATTTTCAGTGTATGGGTATTGTAGTTGCAGTATGACATCACACGGGTGCAGGTGAAATCTTCCACCTCGCCTGCGGAGGAGTGACAGGAAGGCGCAGAGCTGACTTTATATGACTTTCACGTGTCGGTTTGATCCGCGGTCCCCGTATTTCCTTTTAAGGTGTTTTTGCTATCCGATTGTCAGTGTGGCGATGGTGAAGGTGAACGCATTACACAGAGGGGGATGAAATGTTCCATCAAGTCTGACCTATTTTTTTATTTTTTTTGTCTATTTGTGTGTTTTTGTTTTTTTCATATATATAATATTTTTTTCTTTATTTTTTTACTTTTCTAAATCTGTTTGATTTCTATTTGATAGGCTCACTACCTCTGCTGGAAGTAGGTTCCCCCCTTCCTTTTTTTTTTTTTTCTCTCCTCTAGTTGGAGGCAGTGTCGGCTTTATAAGGGGGGCAAAAGAGACAACTGCCCTGGGCCCCCTGGCAGGAGAGCCCCCACTATAATAAAACAATATACAAAATAGAGAAAAATATAACAATATAATTTCATTACTATTCTAGAACAGTGGTCTCCAAACTGCGGCCCGGGGGCCAGATGAGGCCCTTTGCTTGCTTTTATCTGGCCCTTGGGGTGCGAACTCACCCACTGACACCACTAATGGGGTACAATTCTTCCCAAAAACACTGATGGGAGTCGCTTTGGATGGGGGGGGGGGGGTTTGTGCAGCCCAGGTTAACAATGGAGCACAATTTGGGCCAATGACACCGAAGATGGGCACACTGAAACAAATGATGGGGCGTTATTTTTCCCACCGACGTCAGGACCTTTTTCTATTCCCAGTAGTCACAGTCCGGCCCCCCTAAAGTCTGAAGGACAGTAAACTGGCCCTTTGTTTAGAAGGTTTGGAGACCCCTGCTCTAGAACATCCCTGGGGTGACTCTCTGGGAGTCTAAAAAGTACTTGCAGCAGATAAACGATCCTTTCCCACAATGCAATTGGAGCTTCGTAATGTAAACGCACCCCACTGGGGGCACATTCATATCTGGACGTTGTCACACACGTGCCACTCAGTGTCCGATGTCCGGGGCTCACCTGTGATTGGATTGCACACAGATTATCCGCAGATAATTGTCATGAGGAGTTAATTACCCCGGACTGAGCCGATGTGACGGGCATGACGTTCAGGATTACCCAGATGCGGCGCTCCCTCCGTACGTTGCAGGCCTCAGGTATTGTCTACTCTAGACAGATGGATAAAGAGAACCTGTCTAAGATGTGTGACATCCAACAAAAATGTCCAGAGCTCCCCGAGTCCACGTAATCACTTCACCCCCGGACCATTCGGCTGGCCAAAGACCACTTTTTGCGATTCGGCACTGCGTAGCTTTAACTGAGAATTGCGCGGTCGTGCGACGTGGCTCCCAAACAAAATTGGCGTCCTTTTTTTTCCCCACAAATAGAGCTTTCTTTTGGTGGTATTTGATGACCTCTGCGGTTTTTATTTTTTTGCGCTATAAACAAAAATAGAGCGACAATTTTGAAAAAAAAAGTATTATTATTATAATAACTCATTTTTTTTACTTTTTTTGTTATAATATCCCCAAAAATATATACCGTATTTATCGGCGTATACCGCGCACTTTTTTTGCCCTGAAAGTCAGGGCAAAATCGCGGGTGTGCGGTATACGCCGATACCCGCTTTCCCGCGCCGCTTTCGAATACTGCGCCGGCATATACCGAGCGCAGTACACTCGTGTAAAGTCGGGCAGACTCGGCTCCTCTCGCTCTGACGTACAGAACGTAAGCGCGAAAGGAGCCGAGCCTGCCCGACTATACGCGAGTTTACTGTGCTCGGTGTATGCAGGCGCAGTACACTCGTGAATAGTCGGGCAGACTCGGCTCCTCTCGCGCTGACGTCCCAGGACGTCAGCACGAGAGGAGCCGAGTCTGCCCGACTATACCAGAGTGTACTGCGCTCGGTATATGATGGTGCAGTATTCGAAATCGGCGTGGGAAAGCGAGGATCGAGCAGGGAGGACGCCGCAAAAGGACGCCGGACCCAACGAAGAGGACACCCGAAGCCGCCGACACCAAAACTGGAAGTACAAAAAACTTTTTTCTACAGGAATGGGGGCCACTTTAGGGGTGCGCGCTATACACGGGAGCGCGCTATACCCCGATAAATACGGTATATACTTTTCCCTCAGTTTAGGCCGATACGTATTCTTCTACATATTTTTGGTAAAAAAAGCAAAAAACGCAATAAGCGTTTATTGATTTGGTTTGCAGTTGCACAAAAGTTATAACGTCTACAAAATAGGGGATGGTTTTATGGCGTTTTTATTTATTTTTTACTAGTAATGGCGACAATCCTCCTTTTTTTTTTTTGTCAGGACTGCGACGTTGTGGTGGACACATCGGACACTTTTGACACTATTGTGGGACTGTTGTCATTTATACAGCGATCAGTGCTATAAAAACACACTGTTGCTGTAAACATGACACTGGCGGTGAAGGAGTTAACCAGTAGGGGGCGATGAAGGGGTTAGGTGTTGCAACGGTCACCACCGCTTACAACCTTCCATCCAACCACGACAAGCTTATCTGACACACTCTGACAATATTGCATACACGATCCATATCCTTTCCCAGAATAAGACGAGACAGAGCTCCGTTCTTGCTTCCAAAGATATGACAATTTATTAGTTTCCTTAGCTTGCTTATATCCAGTACAGCATAATACAGTTAATCACAGGACAATGCAATCTCCACCCCCCTTCACACCATGGGGGGCTTCAATCACACTCTAAAAGGCATTCAGGTAAGCTAACCATGTAGACCGGTCGGCACCGCATCTTCAATAGGGTTCAATTAACCTTTAATAATAACACAGACATCTAGTTGAATAAGTTTATCTATACAGCTTTATCACACAATGGCAGAGTCTTGTGAGAGTGGGTGCAATCCACACCTTCAACGGAATGTCTTTACAGCGAATAGCCAACACCTTAAGATATTTCAATAGCATATAATACAAAGGTATGACTCACTCTGGTCTTGTAGACCTGAATTAACACCTTTCAAAAGCATGTGTGCCCAGATTGCATAGCTAACAGCTTTTGATATTTGAAGACATCCTGCAAACATGAATTATTATTAATGTCCCTTATTAATATCTTCTGTAATATATGAATTATGATTCTTTGTCACCCTATGGCCCTAGTGGACATAAGGTGACCCTAGACATAGGAATATCTCAGTCTGTCACGGTGCATTCCGTTACAGGTGTGTACTAGGGATGTGTTCTAACTGTAGGGGGTTGTGCTGTGTGGGTGTGACATGACGCTGATCAGGGAGCTGTGATCAGTGTCCTGTCACTAGGAAGAATGTGGAAATGCCTTGTTTACATCAGCATTCCCCATTCTTATTTTCCATGAGATGATTGCGGGATTCCTGGGGGACATCAAATCAGCGGGACCCGCAGTCAGACTTGCGGCGGGAGCGCACCCACAATGCTGCATCTTAAAGGGGACGTACAGGTACATCCATATGCCCGGCTGTGCCATTGTGTCGCTGTATATCGCTGTGCGCTGGTCTACTAGATAAAGAGAACCTGTCTAGGATATGTGATATCCAAAATAATGTCTAGAGCTGCCCATCCAATAAAGTCCTGGATAAAGAGAACCTGTCTAAAATGTGTAACATTCATGGAATGGCCAGTCCACCCACTGAGGGGCACATACAGAACGTTGTCACACACGTGCCACTCGGTGTCCGATGTCCGGGGCTCACCTGTGATTGGATTGCACACAGATTATCCGCAGATAATTGTCATGAGGAGTTAATTACCCCGGACTGAGCCGATGTGCCCGGGCATGATGATCAGGATTACCCAGACACCGCGCTCCCTCCGTACATTGCAGGCCTCAGGTTGGGTTTGGTAAACATTTGTCTAGATAAAGAGAACCTGTCTGAGATGTGTGACATCCATGAAATGTCCAGAGCTGCGCAGCCCATCCAATGATGTACTGGATCTACTTCTGTGTGATTGGAAGGGATCGAGTACAGATCTGTGATCTACTATTACCAATTTCTAGGATACATATCTTTTTTTTATTTTTATATAAATGAATAGCAAACGACACTCCACCCCCTCGCATACATCAAAGCTGTTCTCTTCAAATACAAAATAAACAAATATTTAAAATTAAAAAAATATTTTAAATATCTACTTTTTATAGGGTTGCTGCAATAAGGGAGGATTTAATGATGGGATCTCCTCTACGATGACCATTACAGATCCCTATTTGTAGGATCCCTTCCTGTGTTCCCCTTATAAAGGAAAGTGATTGGTGGGCTCGGAATGTTGGACTTTTTTTATTTTTTTTGTCTCTTTGCAGGTGAAGATGTCTGAGAACAATCCGGTAACACCCGAGGTGGAGGACGATGACGAGGTGGATTCCAAACTGAACTATAAACCTCCACCCCAAAAATCACTGCAGGAAATCCAGGAGATGGACAAGGATGACGAGAGTCTAGAAAAGTACAAGAAATCCCTTCTGGGGGATGGGCCGGTCATCGCAGGTAAAACATTTTTTTTAAGGATAACTGAGTCTTTTTCGTGTGTGTGTGTTTTTTTTTTTTTTTTTTTTTTCACTGAATACCGGGGCTCGTGGTGTCGGAGCGCTGTTATTTTTCAAAAACAAGAAGATGGCAGAAGCTGTTTGCTTTAAGACTCTTTGGAGTCTGTTTTAAAAAAAAAAAATGGCACCATCTAGTGGCTATAATGAAGTATATTTTCCTAGAAATATTTGTCAGGGAAACATCACATTACGGCCACTAGATGGAGCTGGAAACAGACATATTGGGCATATTTGTGATGCCAGTGCAAATTTCTTAGGCAATCGCAAAGGGAATTTTGGATCTGATCACCATTAACAAGAAGCAATGGCGGCGAAGTGCGGAGCTGGGATTTGAGCTGTGCGTGTTGCCCTCCCGCTCTCATCGAATCTGCAATGAAGGAACGAGATGAGCCGAGTCCCAGCTGAAGAAACACTTGATGCATTCCCAGTACATGGAGCTGACTCTGCAATCAGGATGTGCGGTCACCTACAGGAAGAGCAGAGGGGAAATTTCACAACTCTTCCTGTAAAATGATACATTGTATGTTCTCTACACCGCTGTGCTATACCCATGCATCATACATTGTATCGTTGCGCCCCACAGCTACGTTGTCTCTTAAGTCCTAAATGTTTCCTATAAGCAAATGTATTATTTATTTTTTTAGCCTGAGTGTAGCTGAATTGTAAGATACATTTCTATATGTGGGAAAGACGAGCTTTACTATTTCCGGACAGATACCTGAGACTTCCTGTACAGCACCTGCGCAGTAAAAAGAATTCTTCCATAAATACACCATTATTGAAATGTATATTGATATGCATCTCTTTATTTTTCCTTTTTTCAGATCCATCAATTCCAAATGTTAAGGTGATCCGGCTCACGCTGGTCTGTAACACGGCCCCCGCGCCAATCACCATGGACCTCACCCGTAAGTCTCATCTTTTGAATGTGCTAAATTTTTGTTATTTAATACAAGGTTATAAAACAAGATTGGTGATGTTGGTGCCGATCCTGACCTCCCTGGGGCCATAAGCAAAATGACATGTAACATTAAAGTTGAGAAGCTGGGGGTGTTCTGCTGTCGGAAATGACCTCTTACATTTAAAGTGAGAAGCTCCCATGCAGCCAATGAGTTGAGAAGCTGGGTGAGGGGCCAAAAATGACTTCTCACCAGGCGGGGGCCTCTAGTAAGTTGAGGGGCCCTCCGCAGCTTTGCGGGGCCTTAAGTGGCTTGCATAGTGAGCCTATAGGGCGGATCGGCCCTGATGATGAAGCTTGGGGTTGTGCGGTGGCTTTGTATGTTGCGTTTTATTCATTGGGTAAGCAGACGCCAAGCGAGGGATTGGCAGTGGGGGGGGGAGGATTGGCAGAGAGGGGTGGAGGACTCTGGGCAGAGGGGGTGGGTGGAGGACACTGGGTGCCAATACCACCACTCGTGTCCTCCACCCCTCTCTGCCTATCCCTCCAGAGGTGGGTGGAGGGCACTGGGCGTTTGGCGGCAAGGTGGGGTGCACTGGGCGTTTGGCGGCAAGGTGCGGTGCACTGGGCGTTTGGCGGCAAGGTGGGTTGCACTGGGCGTTTAGCAGCAAGGTGGGTTGCACTGGGCGTTTGGCGGCAAGGTGGGTTGCACTGGGCGTTTGGCGGCAAGGTGGGGTGCACTGGGCGTTTGGCGGCAAGGTGCAGGGCACTGGGCGTTTGGCGGGAAGGTGGATGAATCTTGAAGCATTCTTTATTGACTGAGGGGGGAAAGCCTGTGTAGTGGAAGGCCAATGAGAAGGCTTTGTAATAGCCAAAGAGGGGGATAACGAGAGTGAATTAGTAGGTTGGTGGGGTCATTGGTCAACATGGAATGAATTTTGGAAATGTTATGGCAATGAGGGTGGCAAGATTTAGACGTGGTGTGGCAAGGTATGGTTGAAGTTCAGGATTACACCTAGCACCCTGGTATGAAGGGTAGTTGTGCTATTATTCTCCATTTAAATAAAATGTGGCCCCCTCCCGCAAATTTTTCCAGTCTTAACTTGCCAGTTTTGGTGATCCGGTGCCGACCGCAGCCTCGGCTCTCTGTTCTTGGCTGATGGGAATGGAGGCTGATATGGAGTCTTCTGCTATTGTAGCCCATCCACCTCAAGGTGGAACATGTTGGGCATTCTGACATGACATGAGAGTAATCCTACTTTGTATGTGTAACGGTCAGGGGTTAACACCGTTTACGATATTCCATTCCACCAACCCACGACAGCTTATCGACACTCCACAATCCAGTAGACGAATCCGACCCATATGGATTTCCCATAAACGAGACACACAGCTCTGGTTCAAAATGGATAGACATTTTAATGGTAAACTCAGGCTTTTATACAGTTAGAACAATGACTTCACTCCACCCACAACATGACACAAGGAGCTCAATACACATCTTTTTAGGAGATAGACATTCTGACTCCAAGATAATCTACATCATGGGTCTTCAAACTATGGCCCTCCAGTTGTTCAGGAACTAAAATTCCCATCATGCTCAGTCATGTTTGTGAATGTCAGAGTTTTACAATGCCTCATGGGATGTGTAGTTCCGCAAGAGCTGGAGGGCCGTAGTTTGAGGATCCCTGATCTACATGAGCTAATTACTAATCATTTACCCAAACAAGGTGACTCCGAGATAAGCTCTTATCTGCTATACAATGCAGTGTCAATTGGCTATTGAGAGCCAGACTGAGGTTCATTTACATGACCGTAGCAGACAACATTAAACACCTTAACAGTCTGTGTTCCCACATTGAATGGATCACTCTTTCTATTGACCGGTTGGGTTTACAACCTGTAATATTTCAAGATCTCCTGGAATACATTGTGAATTATAATTGCTGCCCCATCTCATGTAGTTCAATATATAATTTCTCAGACATCTTATGCCCCTAGTGGACATAGGATGACTTTAGGCACAAGAGTCATCAGTGAAGCTGAAACAGGAGTACCCCGCATCCTCCAAGAGCCTTTGGGTCCCACGTGCCATTCCGTTACAGTATGCACCCAATAATCGTGCTCAAAAACAATTCTCACTTGTTGCCGTCAGTCGCGGTTGTTTTTTTATATCGCTCTTTAGTATTCGTATAGAAGTGTGACTGAGAGTTCCTCCAGTCGGTACAGATTCTGTTTTCATCTCTGGTTGTCATTCGCAGAGGACCTGGAGACGCTCAAGAAGACGACGTTTGTCTTAAAAGAAGGTTCAGAGTACCGAGTGAAAATCCACTTTACGGTTCGTTGTTCTTATGACCTACAATACACACTTTGATACATCCATTGTAATATAAAGAACTAAAAAATGATACATGCCATGTGTCTTAAAGGTGTGCAGAGAGATCGTGTCGGGACTAAAGTATGTGCAACAAACCTTCAGGACCAGCGTGAAAGGTAAATCTCTACTGGCAAATATTATTTTTAGTTACCAAAGTCTGAAAGGGGTTGGGAGGGTAACCAAAAAAAAAAAACTTTTATCTAATAGGTGGTGTAGAGGACACCAGGAATGGGTCCTGGGTGGAAGGAATGTGTCCCCTTTGGGGTGGTGTCCCTTTTAAAGGGATGATAAGTACTCGGGGTATATCACCTATGCAGAGAAAGGGGATTTCTGGGTGGTCCAGTAAAAGAGGAAAAACGTACTTCTAGTTCTCCCCAAGACTGTTTTATGGGAATTGGGAGGCTTGGATAGCTTTTTGGGTTGGAAAGGGCCTCCAGCCCTGATTACGGGGATATTGGAATTGACATGGTTAGCCTGCCGCTTTCCCGCTGCAGTGCTGCCAGCTTCCCTTCTCTCCTATCGGCTGTTGCTACTGGGATGCTTTAGGAGTGGGGAAGGGGCCAGTAAATATGTAATTTACCGGACCCTTGCCTTTCTGAATGAACATTGTGAGTAATCGGTAGTGTGTGTTTGGGCTTTGGGGTGCACACCTTAATGCAATAGGCTGCGCACACCTATGGTTTGGGTGATATTTTGAGACAAGTTTGGTGATGTAGCTGGCTTTGTATATTAAATTGGTGGCCTTGTATGTTAAATTGTATTCTTAGGGTGAGCAGATGGAGGGGTGGAAGGTGCAATAAGCAGAGGCCAGTGGAGGACACTGAGTTGAGGGATTGTCGGAGAGGGGTGGAGGGATTGGCTGAGAGGGGTGGAGGGCGCACGAAGCAGAGGCCAGTGGAGGGATTGGCAGAGAGGGGTGGGGGACTTTAAAACCCTGTTAAGGGACAGGTGTTGGTGGCGGTGAGCCGTAGTTTTGGTGTGTATGTGTGTGTGTTTTTTGTTTTTTCTTATGTGGATGAGAAGCCATTTTGTGTGTTGCCTGAGAATGGTAGAGAGATAGAGAGCAGGAAGTCCTGGGGGGTGGTTTGGGTGATATTTTGAGACGAGGTTGGTAAAGTAGCTCGGGATTGTGTGGTGGCTTTGTATGTTGAATTCTATTCATCAGGTGAGGAGACGCCAGTCGACAAATTGGCAGTTGGGGGGGGGCACTGGGTGGAGGGATTGGCAGAGAGGTGGGGGATACTAGAAAAGGCCAGTGAAATAAAAAAAAAAAAATATTTTTATTTTTTGCTTTTTTGACAATAAATAACTTTTTACAAACTTGGCTGTTTGGTGATCGTAGACTTTGCTATATTGATGGATTATGGGAAAAATAAATTCAAGTAGAACAAAATCCATACTCGTCTGTTTCTCCAAGAAGTCCCAGTATGCAGTATGATTGGGGGCCTATATTAGCTGGAGAGTATTAAAAGGGGGCTGGATACTAAGCGCACTGAAAAGGAAAATGCTGCTCTGCATAGTACAAGGGGGGTGGAAAGTCGCACAAGCAATCATCTTCTGTCAATGCGATATTTAGCCTTAAAGGTGTTATAAAGGTTTTGTGTATTTTCCCTTTAATGAATTCTATGCATAAAGGGGGGGGGGGGGACACCTGGCAATTAGCAGAGGATTAGACATGTTGTTTAAAACAAAAAAAACGAAACCTTTGCAATCACTTTAAGATGGTCCCCAAACCACTGACACGACCCTTGATCTGGTGTTGGAGTAGGCCGAGGATTTAACAATTTTTGGCTCCTCTAGCAAGCAATAAACAGAACTTCTGACCACATGGAGAACTAGTTACAAGACTACAAAATTTTCCAGCTGTGTGATGGGGAAGGAAGAGGTTTGGAGGAAGTAACTGATCATGTGTATCATGTGTTTGCTGCAACCATCCATCACACACAACATATGTATAACACAACCCATGTAGGCAAGTTCCATTGTGGTTGAGGACAGGTAGATGTTCCCCAGCCCTCCATTCACACTTGGGAAAGGCATTTGGTTCCAGTAACCACTATAAGCTCTGCAGTTTCTAGAGAAGTTCCTCACTTTATTGCACTTGGCCGTTTTGGAATCTAAATAATGTTTTTTTTTTTTTTTGCAATAAATGAGGAACTAATCTAGAAACTGCAGAGGTTGCGTTGGTCCCCGAAACCAAACGCCTTTGTCCTTCATCTTTTTGCCTTTTGCCCTACACTTTATTTGCAATTTCTGTGGCTGTGTCCAGACGATTCTTTTATCTGGTTATTCCTCACAGTTGCCAAAGCCACGTTCATGGTGGGAAGCTACGGACCCCGGGCGGAAGAGTACGAGTTTCTGACCCCCTTAGAAGAAGCCCCCAAAGGAATGTTATCGCGAGGAACGTACCGCAACAAGTCCTTCTTCACAGACGATGACAATCACAACCATCTAACTTGGGAGTGGAATCTGTCCATCCGTAAGGAGTGGGATGACGCCTCCTAAAGTCCCACATTGGCCAGAAGTGTCCGCCGTGTGCATTATTCCCGCAGCTTCTGTCAGGACCCACCCCCCCCCCCCCCCTCCCGTTTTGCATCAGCCAACGTGCTGTAATTGCCTTCCAGCTCAGAGACACAAAGCTACTCAGTGGACCAATTTTGATTGATTTTTGCTTGCCTGTTTTTGACCAAATGGATGAATGTGTTTTTGTCCCTCTACAGGTGATCCCTTGCCCAACCAAATACATTGAATATAAAGAATCTGGTTATTTATGTTGATATATATTTACACTCGCTGACCAACCATGTAGAGAAAAGTTCTGATGGGACAATTAAATATAATCTGTTAGTCTGAAATGTGAACAAGTGATTTTTAAATGTCTAAGGATTTTCCATCGGGCAGTTGCGCTAAATGACCAAACTACCCATCTACTATATGACGAAAAAGTTGGAAATGCCTTTTTCCTGCAAGATTGTGATGACGAGCAAAGCTCCCCAACTACCGTTCTCCATCACTGCCCCTGGCTTCCCAGGCTTTTATCCCATAGTACGGTATATTTTAGACATGTGCACTTCTGAATTTGTTTTTAATCAAATTTGTTCTGAAACTTTCTAATTTTCGAAAATTCGAAATGAGGAAATTCAAAATTTCGAAAATTTGGGGCAGATTAGAAAATTCAGAATTCGGAGATTAGAAAATTCTGAATTTTCTAGTCTCCCGACTTCTTCTGAATTTTTCTAGTCTCCCGACTTCTTCTGAATTTTTCTAGTCTCCCGACTTCTTCTGAATTTTTCTAGTCTCCCGACTTCTTCTGAATTTTTCTAGTCTCCCGACTTCTTCTGAATTTTTCTAGTCTCCCGACTTCTTCTGAATTTTTCTAGTCTCCCGACTTCTTCTGAATTTTTCTAGTCTCCCGACTTCTTCTGAATTTTTCTAGTCTCCCGACTTCTTCTGAATTTTTCTAGTCTCCCGACTTCTTCTGAATTTTTCTAGTCTCCCGACTTCTTCTGAATTTTTCTAGTCTCCCGACTTCTTCTGAATTTTTCTAGTCTCCCGACTTCTTCTGAATTTTTCTAGTCTCCCGACTTCTTCTGAATTTTTCTAGTCTCCCGACTTCTTCTGAATTTTTCTAGTCTCCCGACTTCTTCTGAATTTTTCTAGTCTCCCGACTTCTTCTGAATTTTTCTAGTCTCCCGACTTCTTCTGAATTTTTCTAGTCTCCCGACTTCTTCTGAATTTTTCTAGTCTCCCGACTTCTTCTGAATTTTTCTAGTCTCCCGACTTCTTCTGAATTTTTCTAGTCTCCCGACTTCTTCTGAATTTTTCTAGTCTCCCGACTTCTTCTGAATTTTTCTAGTCTCCCGACTTCTTCTGAATTTTTCTAGTCTCCCGACTTCTTCTGAATTTTTCTAGTCTCCCGACTTCTTCTGAATTTTTCTAGTCTCCCGACTTCTTCTGAATTTTTCTAGTCTCCCGACTTCTTCTGAATTTTTCTAGTCTCCCGACTTCTTCTGAATTTTTCTAGTCTCCCGACTTCTTCTGAATTTTTCTAGTCTCCCGACTTTGTCTGAATTTAGAATTTTAAAATTTTACAGAATTTTTGAAAAATGCTAAAAAATTAATATAACGAAAATGAACACATTTTTTGGCAGTGCACATGTCTAGTATATTTTAGGCGTGGACATGATTATTCTTCAGTGATGGCCTTCTCTTCTAGAGAAGAAGAGGTGGGGGCAGGGAGGTCACATGGTTTCCTGACCACCACAAAAAAAAACATAGGCAGGAGTCCTCCATGCAGTTCATTCAAAAACCCAAACTAATATCTTGGTTGAGATCTATTGTAAAGGCAGAAAAGAGAGGAGGGCAACCAGAAGAACAAGTTCACAAATACAAAGACCTCTTTTTAAATGAGTTTCCTAAAATATTAATACGTAGCTTGGAAAATGTATATTTCAACCTGACCCCCCCCCCCCCTCCCAACACACACATATGGTCTCTGGAGCTTCCAATGAAAATCCTTACTGTAAATTGTAACGTCTGTGCTAAAATCTAATGCAATAATAAAATTCTATTTGATAATTTGCCTCTGATCCTTTATTTTTTATTTTTATGGAAACCAGATCACTGTCAGCCTGGGAATTCTTGTCTATTAGGATCCCACAAGTGTGTGTGTGTGTGGGGGGGGGGGGGTTTTACAGGGTTGGCTATCTCCAAAGTTCTCAGATAATTCCTCCTGAATGACCTGGCATTATTCAGGGAAAGCCGTGTGTGAAATCGGCCAGGTCTGCCTCCACCAATCACCTCTGGCCTGTTATCTCGAAGAGTCGAATGTGAGAACAGGTGTTGGGTTCTCAGAGCTTCGAGGTCTTTCGGCATCGTCACCATTTCTCTGTGTAATGAGTCACTTCTGAAGACAGCGAGCGACGACCGGCCACCACCAGACCCAATGGACAGAAGAAGCATGCTCTCTACCTTATCGGTTTTACTTCTTCTCAACTTGGTGAAGACCTCACTATGTACAGAGGATGGGAACATCACTTCTATTGAAGGTACCGTATTTTTCGCTCTATAAGACGCACCTAACCATAAGACGCACCTAGGTTTTAGAGGAGAAAAACAAGAAAAAAAATATTCTGAACTAAAATGGTCCACTAAACTATTTACCAGTGCCCGTGAAATGTAGCCCGACATGTGCCAAAGAAATCCCTCCCAGCATAAATCCTCACTCTCAGATAAAAAATCCTCCCCATCTCAGTGCCATCTTCTTTCCCCTACCAGTACAAACCCCCCTCCTCCAGCTGCTTCTCCTGTTCTGTAAAAGCAGCCCGCTCTGCTGGGACTTGTAGTGCCTCTGTGGGGGGCTGAGATATGGCAACCTGCTCTGCTAGGACTAGTAGTGCCTCTGTGGGGAAACTGAGGAATCCTACAAGTCCCAGCAGAGCAGGTTGCCATATCTCAGCCCCCCACAGAGGCACTACAAGTCCCAGTAGAGCGGGCTGCCACCTGTTCTCCAAACACAGCACAGCCTTCCATCCACTCACTCCTTGGCTGCCATAAATTCCTCCCCACTCTCCTCTCACAATAGTGTCCTACCTGAGTCTTGCATGACGAGCTGCATAGTGGGGTTCTGTATTACCGGTATTCGCAAAGGCTTTGTCACTGACTGGTCAGGACTGGACACCTCCGTGGCTGCAGCCGAGCAATAAGCTGGGCACCGGCAGATGCGGCAACTGTGCAGGAGGAGGCCGCGGGAACCGGGACTTTGAAGTTCAGGTCGGGGGTTATCGTGCGGGGGGGCGGCTTTTTTGTGGCTTAGAATTGAAGGCAGCGGCGGTGGGGGGCGGGGCCAGATGTTCATTCGGACCATAAGACGCATAGACGTTTTCCTCTATATTTTTGAGGGAAAAAAGTGCGTCTAATGGTCCGAAAAATACGGTAACTGATATACGATCCTGATATTGTTGTATATGATATTGATATTAGAGCGCCACAATTTTGGCTAAAATGAAAATCACAATATATTTTTTTTTTTTGCTTGGAACAGGGGTCTCCAAACTTTTAAAACAAAGGGCCAGTTTATCCTCCTTCAGACTTTAGGAAGGCCGGATTGTGTCTGGCATGGGCAGAAAATGTCCCAGGCCCGGCATGATTGACAATAAATATGGCCCCCAGGTTTGTGGTCAATTGCAGGAGGAGTAGTGCGCCTATTAGTAGGAGGGATAGTATCCCATGATTGGTATTAGTGGAAGATATAGTACCCCATTTTTGGAGTCAGTGGGAGGAATAGTTCCCCAAGTGCCGGATAAAGGCTAGCAAAGGGCCACATCTGGCCGCAGTTTGGAGACCACTGGCTTAGAAGATGGATCACGATTATCATATGGCGTAAAATATTTCACATTAAACAAAAAAATTGGGCTAACTTTACTGTTTTTTATTTTTTCCCCAAAAAATTGCTTTTTGAAAGACCGCTGTGCAAATACAGTGTGACAAAAACTATTGCAACAATCACCATTTTATTCCCTAGTGCAGGGGTGTCGAACTCAATTTCATTGTGGGCCGCATCAGCATTATGATTCCCCAAAAAGGGCTGGTTGTACCTGTAAGATTAGATGTCCGGCGCATCCCCTCCCCTTACATTAGATGTCAAGAGCCCCCACCATCAGAAGTTGAGTCCCCCATTCTCCCTTACTTCAGTGTACACCCCCTTTCATTGTGCTGCTGCTGGGAAGAAGCTGGATGCATTGCTTGAAAGTAGGGGGTCTGGAGGAAGACCAGAGGAGGGCTTGCGCTGCAGAAGAGGTGCAAGGGCCACATAAAATGGCCTGGAGGGCCGGATTCGGCCTACGGGCCTTGTTTGACACCTGGGCATCTGCTAAAATTATATATGTGTGTGTGTTTGGGGACTCCAAGTAATTTTCTAGCAAAGAAAATTCAGATTTTTCCTTTGTAGGAATCAAGTGTTGATCTAAGAAGGAAGAGTTACAATGTTATCTACTATCTCAGAAAATGTTAAAACCTTGGCAGACTGCCAGAGAAGTCTCTACATTTGTTACATGAAAGATTCGGGAAACTCTGCAATAGATATTGTGGGGGGGGGAGGGGGGTGGTTGAATTGAGATTGCGATTTACTTATTTTTTAACGATTAATTGTGCAGCTCTAATCTCTAATTGATATCGGGTGTTTATTGGATACATGTGACAACTAGACCTGGATGTAAAAGGTGATGGCGCCATGAGCTCCCCAAACCTCCATCCATCGGAGGGCTCTGCCCCTCAACGTGCTCAGTCACTGATGGGGGTTCTTTATTCAAGGCCTTGAAAAAAAATTTAAGAGATGGGAGTGCGGCGGGTCTGGGGTCAGTTTTTCAAACTAAATCCGATGGCTTAAGCTGGGGACCCCTTTTATTATCTGTGGAGCTCCACCATGAGCTTCTATCTACAATGTTGGTCTCCATGAAGGAAATGGAGTTGGGGTTTCAGGGGTGTTGGAGGGCCTAATTTTAGGGGACTACACAACCAGATAAGACTTTTTGTATTTTATATTCTAGACAAGGAAGAGAAAGAAAACCCCAGTTAAGGTGACCTTCCTGAGGGGCCCTTGATTTTTGGTTTGGTGAAGCCTTTTTTTTATTTTTTATTTTTTTAGAACTCATGGTTGCCTTTTCCAAGTCACACTTCACACTGGAGCAGTTTGCAGGTGCTATTTGGCTAAAAATAGCGCCTGCAAACTGACCATAAAAAGTCGCTGCTGTGTCTCCAGTGTGAAAGCCCCGAAGGGCTTTCACGCTGGAGCGATACACTAGCAGGACGGTAAAAAAAGTCCTGCTAGCCGCATCTTTGGAGCGGTGTGTGTGTGTGTGTGTGTGTGTGTGTATACCCCCCTCCACCGCTCCTGCCCATTGAAATCAATGAGGCACCACGGCTATACCGCCAGAAAAAATAACTCTGCGGCGGTGGTTTTTAACCCTTTATGTTTAAACTGTCCCTCTAGCGGCTGAATAGCGCCGCAAAATTGGCAGTAAAGATAGTGGCACTTTACCACCGACGTGCCTCTGCCCCAGTGTGATCCGTGAAAGGGGCCTAAAGGGCTGGGCACAGCAGGAACTCGATGGCATGTATAGATGGTGGGAATTTGTCATAATGGGCACAACAAACAGACCCGGGAACTCAGCACATGGATAGTGGAAACCCCTCATAATGGGTACAGACCCAGAAACTCGGCACAAGGATGGTGGGAACCCCTTATAATGGGGCACAGCGGGTGTACAGACCCGGGAACTCAGCACAGGCATGGTGGGAACCCCTCATAATGGGCACAGCAGGTGTACAGACCCGGGAACTCAGCACAGGGATGGTGGGAACCCCTCATAATGGGCACAGCGGGTGTACAGACCCGGGAGCTCAGCACAGGGATGGTGGGAACCCCTCATAATGGGGCACAGTTGGTGTACAGACCCGGAAACTTAGCACAAGGATGGTGGGAACCCCTCATAATGGGGCACAGCAGGTGTACAGACCCGGGAACTCAGCACAGGGATGGTGGGAACCCCTCATAATGGGCACAGCGGGTGTACAGATCTGGGAACTCAGCACAGGGATGGTGGGAACCCCTCATAATGGGCACAGCAGGTGTACAGACCCGGGAACTCAGCACAGGGAAGGTGGGAACCCCTCATAATGGGCACAGCAGGTGTACAGACCCGGGAAGTCAGCACAGGGATGGTGGGAACCCCTCATAATGGGCACAGCAGGTGTACAGACCCGGGAACTCAGCACAGGGATGGTGGGAACCCCTCATAATGGGCACAGCGGGTGTACAGACCCGGGAGCTCAGCACAGGGATGGTGGGAACCCCTCATAATGGGGCACAGTTGGTGTACAGACCCGGAAACTTAGCACAAGGATGGTGGGAACCCCTCATAATGGGGCACAGCAGGTGTACAGACCCGGGAACTCAGCACAGGGATGGTGGGAACCCCTCATAATGGGCACAGCAGGTGTACAGACCCAGGAACTCAGCACAGGGATGGTGGGAACCTCTCATAATGGGCACAGCGGGTGTACAGACCCGGGAACTCAGCACAAGGATGGTGGGAACCCCTCATAATGGGGCACAGCAGGTGTACAGACCCGGGAACTCAGCACAGGGATGGTGGGAACCCCTCATAATGGGCACAGCAGGTGTACAGACCCGGGAACTCAGCACAGGGATGGTGGGAACCCCTCATAATGGGCACAGCGGGTGTACAGACCCAGGAACTCAGCACAGGGATGGTGGGAACCCCTCATAATGGGGCACAGTTGGTGTACAGACCCGGAAACTTAGCACAAGGATGGTGGGAACCCCTCATAATGGGCACAGCAGGTGTTCAGACCCGGGAACTCAGCACAGGGATGGTGGGAACCCCTCATAATGGGCACAGCAGGTGTACAGACCCGGGAACTCAGCACAGGGATGGTGGGAACCTCTCATAATGGGCACAGCTGGTGTACAGACCCGGGAACTCAGCACAGGGATGGTGGGAACCCCTCATAATGGGCACAGCAGGTGTACAGACCCGGGAACTCAGCACAGGGATGGTGGGAACCCCTCATAATGGGCACAGCAGGTGTACAGACCCGGGAACTCAGCACAGGGATGGTGGGAACCCCTCATAATGGGCACAGCGGGTGTACAGACCCGGGAACTCAGCACAGGGATGGTGGGAACCCCTCATACTGACGCATATTTCGCAAAACCAGCTTTCCATTGACGTGAGAAAGTCCAGTCCACTTTTTCCCACCCTCACCGATATCCTTCTCCTGTATCGGCTGCCTGCAGGTTTGTTATCTCTGTAAAACATCATCTGTATCACGTT
>CM056055.1:21515166-21517666 GCA_029574335.1 Rana kukunoris | reverse complement strand
CTCCATAGATTTCTGTTGGTAATTCCGGGAGGTCGGTGTCTCCTCCTCCTCCTCCTCCTCCTCCTCCTCTCCAGGTTCTCTTTGTGAAGATGGATCTGGGAAAGCCGTACACACGGAAAATTGCCGGGTTTTTTAAGATCCAGAAAAGCGACCTTCCTCTGATCTCCATCTACAACACCGACAGCAACAAGAAACTGATCATGCCCCGCGGGGAGATCACCGCCGAGACGGTGAAAGAATTCTGCCAGAAGTTCATCTCCGGTGATTATGCGGTGAGCCGACGCGAAACCCGAGAACTAAGGTTCTTCTTTAGAGCTGAATGCCGGACAGATATAAATAACTCTATATAATGGGTGATATGTATGTTATACGTGTAGCGGTACCCCCAGAGGGGCTGCTGAGAAATGATGGGATGGCATGTTACCTCATGGCTCTGGTGCAGTGTCTAGGGGTGAACGAGGTCTCTGCCACAGACTCTTCTGAATGAACGTCAGGGAAGCCTCTCTGCCACAGGCCCTCGCTGATTACAGATACGGAGGAGCCCCTCCCAAGTAAAGTTTTTCCTGAACCTTCTTCTCAACCTCGCCCAGGTACCGACTGAGAGAGGAGTCAATCCTTCAGTGTCCGGTAACCTCGATCCCCGGTTGGAATTCTATTGGACTGCCAGCCTCTCATTGGCGCTCCTCAGATGGACTCCCCACCGAACAGCCACACTTGCTTGGGATCTTCAAAAGTGAGAACCCAGTCGGTGCCCATCCTGCTTGGATGTTCCAGGCCCACATGGCCCAGAAACCAGGAACGCCGCGTAACACTCACACCCCGGCCATAACACTAGGGGTGCTGTGATGTGGCCACCCTAAAGGTGGGTGCCACACTCCGAGAAGAAGACCCACTAAAATGGCGTACCCTCTTCCAGCGAGGAAACTCCCTCCTGATTGGCTGCTATGAAAAAGCACTCAACTCCCGACTCCACTGCTGCCACCTATCGTCCTGGGGTGGAACAACACCCCAGGTACAACAGAATGAGCCCCACAGCACAGCCAAGCTGAAACAGAGACCCCCATCAATCAATAACAATTGAGATCAGAGTCACTTACTCTCTGATCATCCCTTAAATTTCAAATGGCACCGGTACTTGGAAGTGCACAGGCGCTACACATATTTTATATATTTCCTGCAGAGATGAGACTGGAAGAGGGAGAAGCAGCACAAGAAGTCAAGCTTTTTCTCCAAACTATTTTAGTACTATGCTGTGTAGATCAGAAGGGGAAAGGAATGTATTTTGCTTGTTTTGGTATCAGCCGATCTCCTCCAAACGTCAGAAGTTATCTTTTTCTTCTCACATCTGATATTCGGCCCGAGGATATTTCTGTCCTTCTATAAACACTCGTACAATCTCATTTCCCTTCACCATGCAGCCTCGGGTCACATTGGGGGGGGGGGGGTGATATATGTGAGAATTTCTTCCAGTAAAAGGCAGAACCTCAGGAAGGGCCAAACTCTGCCGGAGGGAACAATTCTGAGAGCTTCTTCTTTTATCAGAGGAAGAGAGAAACGAGCGAGTGCCGATCAGAGCGCCCAATAGTGACCCTTCTAAAGGAGTCACATCATAGAAATACAAATTATAATTCACAATACAACCACCACTTCACCCCCGCTATCACCTTCACCCCACCATTGCCTTCACCCCACCATTGCCTTCACCCCACCATTGCCTTCACCCCACCATTGCCTTCACCCCACCATTGCCTTCACCCCACCATTGCCTTCACCCCACCATTGCCCTCACCCCACCATTGCCCTCACCCCACCATTGCCCTCACCCCACCATTGCCCTCACCGCCCCATCGCCCTCACCGCCCCATCGCCTTCACATCGCCCCATCGCCTTCACATCGCCCCACCGCCTTCACATCGCCCCACCGCCATCGCCTTCACATCGCCCCATCGCCTTCACATCGCCCCACCGCCATCGCCTTCACATCGCCCCATCGCCATCGCCCCACCGCCTTCACATCGCCCCACCGCCATCGCCTTCACATCGCCCCACCGCCATCGCCTTCACATCGCCCCACCGCCATCGCCTTCACATCGCCCCACCGCCATCGCCTTCACATCGCCCCACCGCCATCGCCTTCACATCGCCCCACCGCCATCCCCATCACCTTCACCCCCTCTAAGCTCCGGGGGAAAAAAATCCATTTAATGATGTGAAATATTTTTGAATCTCAGTGATTTGTGTATTCATTCCATATCTGTGCAGTAATCCAGTGTGAGACTTCCTGTAATAAAGACCGCCCACTGCTGATCTCTCTCCTTGTGCTTGTCTCTGCCCCCTCCTGTGGTGGGTGGAACTGCTAGGCCCCGCCTACTGCTGCTCTTGTCCCTTGTGCAGGGTGGCTGGTCTTGTCTCTGCCCCCTCCTGTGGTGGGCGGAACTGCTAGGCCCCTCCTACTGCTGCTCCATACCTCCCAACATTTTAAAATTTCCTTGAGGGACAT
>CM056055.1:21162666-21510166 GCA_029574335.1 Rana kukunoris | reverse complement strand
GGGATGGGATCGGGGTGGTGGATGGAGCCGGATGGGATCGGGGTGGTGGATGGAGCCCGGATGCGATCGGGATGTTGGATGGAGCCCGGATGGGATCGGGGTGGTGGGTGGAGCCGGGATGGGATCGGGGTGGTGGATGGAGCCGGGATGGGAATCGGGGTGGTGGATGGAGCCCGGATGTGATCGGGGTGGTGACTGGAGCTCGGATGGGATCCGGGTGGTGGATGGAGCCCGGATGGGATCGTGGTGGTGGATGGAGCCCGGATGGGATCGGGGTGGTGGATGGAGCCGGGATGGGATCGGGGTGGTGAATGGATCTCGGATGGGATCCGGGTGGTGGATGGAGCCCGGATGGGATCGGGGTGGTGGATGGAGCCGGGATGGGATCGGGGTGGTGGATGGAGCCGGGATGGGATCGGGGTGGTGGATGGAGCCCGGATGGGATCGGGGTGGTGGATGGAGCCGGGATGGGATCGGGGTGGTGAATGGAGCTCGGATGGGATCCGGGTGGTGGATGGAGCCGGGATAGGATCGGGGTGGTGGATGGAGCTGGGATGGGATCGGGGTGGTGGATGGAGCCCAGATGGGAACGGGGTGGTGGATGGAGCCAGGATGGGATGGGGTGGTGGATGGAGCCCGGATGGGATCGGGGTGGTGGATGGAGCCGGGATGGGATCGGGGTGGTGAATGGAGCTCGGATGGGATCCGGGTGGTGGATGGAGCCGGGATAGGATCGGGGTGGTGGATGGAGCTGGGATGGGATCGGGGTGGTGGATGGAGCCCAGATGGGAACGGGGTGGTGGATGGAGCCGGGATGGGATGGGGTGGTGGATGGAGCTGGAATGCGATCGGGTGGTGAATGGAGTTCGGATGGGATCGGGGTGGTGGATGGAGCCCGGATGGGATCGGGGTGGTGGATGGAGCCGGGATGGGATCGGGGTGGTGGATGGAGCCGGGATGGGATCGGGGTGGTGGATGGAGCCCGGATGGGATCGGGGTGGTGGATGGAGCCCGGATGGGATCGGGGTGGTGGATGGAGCCCGGATGGGATCGGGGTGGTGGATGGAGCCGGGATGGGATCGGGGTGGTGGATGGAGCCGGGATGGGATCGGGGTGGTGGATGGAGCCCGGATGGGATCGGGGTGGTGGATGGAGCCGGGATGGGATCCGGGTGGTGAATGGAGCTCGGATGGGATCCGGGTGGTGGATGGAGCCGGGATAGGATCGGGGTGGTGGATGGAGCTGGGATGGGATCGGGGTGGTGGATGGAGCCAGGATGGGATGGGGTGGTGGATGGAGCCCGGATGGGATCGGGGTGGTGGATGGAGCCGGGATAGGATCGGGGTGGTGGATGGAGCTGGGATGGGATCGGGGTGGTGGATGGAGCCCAGATGGGAACGGGGTGGTGGATGGAGCCGGGATGGGATGGGGTGGTGGATGGAGCTGGAATGCGATCGGGTGGTGAATGGAGCTCGGATGGGATCGGGGTGGTGGATGGAGCTCGGATGGGATCCGGGTGGTGGATGGAGCTTGGATTGGATCAGGTGGGGGAGTGGATGGACCTGAGATGGGATTTTTGATTTGGGGGGTGGGGGGATTGGTAGGAGGATATGTGCTAGGGGGTGCTTTGGGAGAGGAGAGGAATTGTGCTGGGGGGGAGTTAAACTTTAAATCTGCCCCCCTCCTTCTACTTCTAGTCATTTCTAACCCAAAATAAAGACCCCCCTAGTGCATATCCTCAACCCTCCCCCTCTAAAATGACTACTTGCTCGTTTCTCCCACCACCCCCCCCCCCCCACCTTTCCTGCCAGGCTGCATGCTAGGATAAGGGTCCGGTATGGATTTAAGGGGGGGAACCACAAAAAAAAATTGTTTTTGGCATGGGGTCCCCTTTAAATTCCATAGCAGTCTATACAAGCCCCGTGACTTTGGCGCACACAGAAACGCGTGCAATCTATTTGGCGCCATAGCACCACGCGGTTCAGTGCGGCGTGTTTTTTTTAAAGGAGCCAGGGACTTTCTTTTTCCCGTTTCTCGGGCGCAGGGCAACTAATAAAAAATAAAAGTAGGTTGCCCTGCAAGTGACGAACGCATGAAAAACGATGAGAAACGCGCCCACCTGTAAGTGTGGACCAATCGTGATATCTGCCTGGAGCTTTACAGCCGTCTCTGGCGATTATGGCGATTTTATAGGCCGCATGTCTCGGTTTAGTAAAACACGTGATTGTTGATGTGCCGGCACGTTATATAATTTGTAACATACTTCTTCCTCTGAGTTATTCCTCCTCCTCCTCCTCCTCCTCTGAGTTATTCCTCCTCCTCCTCCTCCTCCTCCTCTGAGTTATTCCTCCTCCTCCTCCTCTGAGTTATTCCTCCTCCTCCGAGTTATTCCTCCTCCTCCTCCTCCTCCTCCTCCTCCTCCTCCTCCTCCTCTGAGTTATTCCTCCTCCTCCTCCTCCTCCTCCTCCTCCTCTGAGTTATTCCTCCTCCTCCTCCTCCTCCTCTTCCTCTGAGTTATTCCTCCTCCTCCTCCTCCTCCTCCTCTGAGTTATTCCTCCTTCTCCTCCTCCTCCTCTGAGTTATTCCTCCTCCTCCTCCTCCTCCTCTGAGTTATTCCTCCTCCTCCTCCTCTGAGTTATTCCTCCTCCTCCTCCTCCTCCTCCTCCTCCTCCTCTGAGTTATTCCTCCTCCTCCTCCTCCTCTGAGTTATTCCTCCTCCTCCTCCTCTGAGTTATTCCTCCTCCTCCTCCTCCTCCTCCTCCTCCTCCTCTGAGTTTTTCCTCCTCCTCCTCCTCCTCCTCTGAGTTATTCCTCCTCCCCCTCCTCCTCCTCTGAGTTATTCCTCTTCCTCCTCTGAGTTATTCCTCCTCCTCCTCCTCCTCCTCCTCTGAGTTATTCCTCCTCCTCCTCCTCTGAGTTATTCCTCCTCCTCCTCCTCTGAGTTATTCCTCCTCCTCCTCCTCTGAGTTATTCCTCCTCCTCCTCCTCTGAGTTATTCCTCCTCCTCCTCCTCTGAGTTATTCCTCCTCCTCCTCCTCTGAGTTATTCCTCCTCCTCCTCTGAGTTATTCCTCCTCCTCCTCCTCCTCCGAGTTATTCCTCCTCCTCCTCCTCCTCTGAGTTATTCCTCCTCCTCCTCCTCCTCATCCTCTGAGTTATTCCTCCTCCTCCTCCTCCTCCTCCTCTGAGTTATTCCTCCTCCTCCTCCTCCTCCTCCTCTGAGTTATTCCTCCTCCTCCTCCTCCTCCTCCTCCTCTGAGTTATTCCTCCTCCTCCTCCTCTGAGTTATTCCTCCTCCTCCTCCTCTGAGTTATTCCTCCTCCTCCTCCTCTGAGTTATTCCTCCTCCTCCTCCTCTGAGTTATTCCTCCTCCTCCTCTGAGTTATTCCTCCTCCTCCTCCTCCTCCGAGTTATTCCTCCTCCTCCTCCTCCTCTGAGTTATTCCTCCTCCTCCTCCTCCTCATCCTCTGAGTTATTCCTCCTCCTCCTCCTCCTCCTCCTCTGAGTTATTCCTCCTCCTCTGAGTTATTCCTCCTCCTCCTCCTCCTCTGAGTTATTCCTCCTCCTCCTCCTCCTCCTCCTCCTCTGAGTTATTCCTCCTCCTCCTCCTCTGAGTTATTCCTCCTCCTCCTCCTCCTCCTCCTCCTCCTCTGAGTTATTCCTCCTCCTCCTCCTCCTCCTCTGAGTTATTCCTCCTCCTCCTCTGAGTTATTCCTCCTCCTCCTCCTCCTCCTCCTCCTCCTCGTTGTATCCAGACACACAATTCCCCGTCCGATACTGAACATGATACTAATTCCTGCTCCGCCTTTAATTGATTCCAGCTTATCTTCGTCTTTGGCTCATCTCGCCGCGCATTAAACACGAAAACGCCGCCGACTCTCCACATCTGTTTGGCGTTGGCCGATTTCCTCCCCCGGGGGCAGATCACATGTGCGGGGGGGGGGGGATATAGAGAGGCCTAAAAATAGTTTTTTGTTTTTTTTTTCCTTTCCTGTTGTTGAAGTTGCCCCCCCCCCTCCTCCTCCATCTTATTGCTTTATCTGCCCGTCTCGCCGTTTCCAGACGTCGGCGTGCCAGAATCACCTGTTAGTTTATAGGGAACATTTCACAATTCCACTCAGGAAATGAGACGCTGATCTGCCGGTGACTAACGTGCTAACCCTTGCCTGCCCGTCCCTGGCGGCTCAACCGGCGACAACTGCTGCCTGTCCACCGGGCACCGTGGTTAGAATGTCCTGCAGCGCCGGTGACCTGGTATCAGTTCCTAGAAGAAGAGTTATATATCTGCATGAACTTTGTATGTCCTCCATGTGTATGGGTGTCAAGGGGGGACTCTCATAGGGACACCTGATGTAAGGGGGACTCTCATAGGGAGACCTAATGTAAGGGAGACTCTCATAGGGTCACCTGATGTAAGGGAGACTCTCATAGGGTCCTCTGATGTAAGGGGGACTCTCATAGGGTCACCTGATGTAAGAGAGACTCTCATAGGGTCACCTGATGTAAGGGGGACTCTCATAGGGACACCTGATGTAAGGGGGACTCTCATAGGGAGACCTAATGTAAGGGAGACTCTCATAGGGTCACCTGATGTAAGGGAGACTCTCATAGGGTCCTCTGATGTAAGGGGGACTCTCATAGGGTCACCTGATGTAAGAGAGACTCTCATAGGGTCACCTGATGTAAGGGGGACTCTCATAGGGAGACCTGATGTAAGGGAGACTCTCATAGGGTCCTCTGATGTAAGGGGGACTCTCATAGGGTCACCTGATGTAAGAGAGACTCTCATAGGGTCACCTGATGTAAGGGGGGACTCTCATAGGGTCACCTGATGTAAGAGAGACTCTCATAGGGTCACCTGATGTAAGGGGGACTCTCATAGGGTCACCTGATGTAAGAGAGACTCTCATAGGGTCATCTGATGTAAGGGAGACTCTCATAGGGTCACCTGATGTAAGAGAGACTCTCATAGGGTCATCTGATGTAAGAGAGACTCTCATAGGGTCATCTGATGTAAGGGGGGACTCTCATAGGGTCATCTGATGTAAGGGGGGACTCTCATAGGGTCATCTGATGTAAGGGGGGACTCTCATAGGGTCACCTGATGTAAGAGAGACTCTCATAGGGTCACCTGATGTAAGGGGGACTCTCATAGGGTCACCTGATGTAAGGGGACTCTCATAGGGTCACCTGATGTAAGAGAGACTCTCATAGGGTCACCTGATGTAAGAGAGACTCTCATAGGGTCACCTGATGTAAGGGGACTCTCATAGGGTCACCTGATGTAAGAGAGACTCTCATAGGGTCACCTGATGTAAGGGGGACTCTCATAGGGTCATCTGATGTAAGGGGGGACTCTCATAGGGTCACCTGATGTAAGAGAGACTCTCATAGGGTCACCTGATGTAAGGGGGACTCTCATAGGGTCACCTGATGTAAGAGAGACTCTCATAGGGTCACCTGATGTAAGGGGGACTCTCATAGGGTCACCTGATGTAAGAGAGACTCTCATAGGGTCACCTGATGTAAGGGGGACTCTCATAGGGTCACCTGATGTAAGGGAGACTCTCATAGGGTCACCTGGTGTAAAGAGGGACTCTCATAAGGACACCTGATGTAAGAGGGACTCTCATAGGGTCACCTGATGTGTAAGGGAGACTCTCATAAGGTCACCTGGTGTATGAGGGACTCTCATAGGGTCACCTGATGTGTAAGGGAGACTCTCATAGGGTGGAAGGGGGAATCTCATAAGGACATCTAATGTAGAGGGACTCTCATAAGGACACCTGATGTAAGGGGGACTCTCATGGGGTCACCTGATGTAAGAGAGACTCTCATAGGGTCACCTGATGTGTAAGGGAGACTCTCATAGGGTCACCTGGTATAAAGAGGGACTCTCATAGGGTCACCTGATGTAAGGGGGACTCTCATAAGGACACCTAATGTAAGGGGGACTCTCATAGGGACATAATTTGGTGTAGGGAGGATTATAGTGTGGGGTTGTTTTCATGGGTGGGGCTTGGTCCCTTCCTGTTCCAACATGTCTGCCCACCAGTGCACAAAGCAAGGTCCATAAAGACATGGATGAATGAGTTTGGGGTGAAGGCACTTGACCGGCCTGCACAGAGTCCTGACCTCAACCCCCATCCTTTGGGATGAATTAGAGCGGAGCCTGCAAGCCAGGCCTTCTCATCCAACATCAGCTCCTGACCTCACAAATGCTCTTCTGGAAGAATGGTCAAACATTCCCATAGACACGCCCCAAAACTTTGTGGACGGCCTTCCCAGAAGAGGTGAAGGTGTTATAGCTGCAAAGGGCGGGGCCAACTCAATATTGAACCCTCCGGACTGAGACTGGGCCGCCATTACAGTTCACGTGTGTGTAAAGGCTGGTGTCCCAATACTTTTGACAATATAATGTACTGTATGTATTTCTTATAACAGGATCTATAATACAATCCAATGTGACCCTGGTGCACAGCCAATGCCACATTGGATTTGCTTATATCGGGTGATCACACACTTACTGTTAGCAGCCACCTACCTGCACATCAATGTACTGTGCAATTATTTTTTCATAATAATAACCTAATAGGTAGCGTGGGATTGATCGATTACACATCTTCAGGATCTATAATTATGTATCTCTTACAACAAGATCTCTTATGACAGGATCTATAATATGTATCTCTCGCATAGGCGTGTGCACAGGGTGTGCCAGGTGTGCCCAGGTGCACCCTAACCACTCCCTGCTGTGCAGACTCCCCCTGCTGCCCGCTGTCCCCTCCCACAGGATGGCTGCGCTTCCCACATCTCCCATTGGATACTGCAGTGAGCATACATAGATAATATTTCAGGATGCGTGGGGGAAGGGGTTTTACCATCATTTACCATCCCCTTCCCTTTCTGAATGAACACAGTGAGAGATCGGTACCGTGTTTTTTAACTTTCAGGTGCACACCCTAAGGCAACAGGCTGCGCACACCTATGATCTCTTAACAGGATCTATAATACTGATCTCTTATGACAGGATCTATAATACGGATCTCTTATGACAGGATCTATAATACTGATCTCTTATGACAGGATCTATAATACGGATCTCTTATGACAGGATCTATAATACTGATCTCTTATGACAGGATCTATAATACTGATCTCTTATGACAGGATCTATAATACGGATCTCTCATGACAGGATCTATAATACTGATCTCTTATGACAGGATCTATAATACTGATCTCTTATGACAGGATCTATAATACTGATCTCTTATGACAGGATCTATAATACGGATCTCTTATGACAGGATCTATAATACGGATCTCTTATGACAGGATCTATAATACGGATCTCTTATGACAGGATCTATAATACTGATCTCTTATGACAGGATCTATAATACTGATCTCTTATGACAGGATCTATAATACTGATCTCTTATGACAGGATCTATAATACTGATCTCTTATAACAGGATCTATAATACGGATCTCTTATGACAGGATCTATAATACGGATCTCTTATGACAGGATCTATAATACTGATCTCTTATGACAGGATCTATAATACTGATCTCTTATGACAGGATCTATAATACGGATCTCTCATGACAGGATCTATAATACTGATCTCTTATGACAGGATCTATAATACTGATCTCTTATGACAGGATCTATAATACTGATCTCTTATGACAGGATCTATAATACGGATCTCTTATGACAGGATCTATAATACGGATCTCTTATGACAGGATCTATAATACTGATCTCTTATGACAGGATCTATAATACTGATCTCTTATGACAGGATCTATAATACTGATCTCTTATGACAGGATCTATAATACAGATCTCTTATGACAGGATCTATAATACGGATCTCTCATGACAGGATCTATAATACGGATCTCTTATGACAGGATCTATAATACTGATCTCTTATGACAGGATCTATAATACTGATCTCTTATGACAGGATCTATAATACTGATCTCTTATAACAGGATCTATAATACGGATCTCTTATGACAGGATCTATAATACTGATCTCTTATGACAGGATCTATAATACTGATCTCTTATGACAGGATCTATAATACTGATCTCTTATAACAGGATCTATAATACGGATCTCTTATGACAGGATCTATAATACTGATCTCTTATGACAGGATCTATAATACTGATCTCTTATGACAGGATCTATAATACTGATCTCTTATGACAGGATCTATAATACTGATCTCTTATGACAGGATCTATAATACTGATCTCTTATGACAGGATCTATAATACTGATCTCTTATGACAGGATCTATAATACTGATCTCTTATAACAGGATCTATAATACGGATCTCTTATGACAGGATCTATAATACTGATCTCTTATGACAGGATCTATAATACGGATCTCTCATGACAGGATCTATAGTATGTATCTCACAAGATCTTTGTACAGTTTGTTATTTTCTGGGTGTTTTCGGTGCTGAGTTGCGGCCCCCGGTGACCCCGGGGACGGGTCAGTACCGAGCGCACCGAGTGAACAAACAGGAGCCGGGACACCGAAAATAGAAGGCGGCTATAAAAAGATGTTTATAAATAAACAAACTATTTAGAGAAATAAAATAACACGACCTGAGAGCAAAACAGACACAACTTTTATTTACAAATACAGCGATTTTTGCCCGTAACCTCGGTGACCGGTCCACTTTTATCCGCCTTCACCTGATTGGTCGATTCAGTTTCCTGCATAAATATATTAGACTTTGTTTTGGGGGATCTCTTCTGACTTCGGGTGTCTCTTCTGATTTTGGGGGGTCTCTTTTCTGACTTTGGGGGGGGGTCTCTTCCGACTTCGGGGGTCTTCTTCCGACATTGGGGGATCTCTTTTGACTTTGGGGGTCTTCTTCTGACTTCGGGGGGTCTCCTCCAACTTCGGGGGTCTTCTTCTGACTTCGGGTGTCTTCTTACAACTTTTGGGGTCTTCTTCTGACTTTTAGGGTCTTCCGACTTTTGGGGTCTTCTTCCGACTTTTGGGGTCTTCTTCCGACTTCGGGGGTCTCTTGCCATTTCAAGGATCTCTTCAGACTTCGGGGATCTCTTCCGACTTTGGGGGGTCTTCTTCCGACTTCAGGGGTCTTCTTCCAAATTCAGGGGGGCTCTTCCCACTTCAGGGATCTCTTCCGACTTTGGGAGTCTCTTCCGACTTCGGGAGTCTCTTCCGACTTCGGGGATCTCTTCCCACTTCGCGGATCTCTTCTGATTTCGGGAGTCCCTTCTGACTTCGGGGGATCTCTTCCGACTTCGAGGGTCTCTTCCCACTTCGAGGATCTCTTCTGACTTTGGGAGTCTCTTCTGACTTTGGAGGTCTTCTTCCGACTTTGGGGTCTTCTTCCGACTTTGGGAGGTCTTCTTCCGACTTTGGGGGGTCTTCTTCCGACTTTGGGGGTCTTCTTCCAACTTTGGGGGGTCTTCTTCCGACTTCGAGGGTCTCTTCCGACTTCAAGGATCTCTTCTGACTTTGGGGGTCTTCTTCCAACTTCGGGGGGTCTCTTCCGACTTTGGGGGTCTCTTTCGACTTCGAGAGTCTCTTCCCACTTCGAGGATCTCTTCTGACTTTGGGGGTCTTCTTCCGACTTTGGGGATCTCTTCCAACTTTGGGGATCTCTTCCAACTTTGGGGGTCTCTTCCGACTTCTCCGCTCTCTCCGGCTTGTCCTCCGAGCTCTCTGGTTATTCTTCCGCTGTCCGGTGCCTTCTGCCGGGTTCTTCTGCTCTTTTGCCCACTTCTCCCCGGTCTTCTCTGTCGTCTTCTTCCCTCTGCTCTTCTTCCGGTGTTGACACAACGCTCTCTCCTGCTGTAATCTCGTGCGCAACGATTTATATTGGCATGGGGCGTGGTCACCAGGTGCTCGGATAAGGGTCTGGTATGGACTTTGGGGGGGGAATCCCACGCTGTTTTTTTGGCGTAGGGGGTTCCCCTTAAAATCCACAGCAGACCGAAGGGCCAGGTATGCTCTTAGAGGGGGAACCCATGCCGTTTTTTTCTTATTTGGCGTGGAGTTCCCCCTTAAGATGATGAGAGGACAAGTCGCATGCCAAAGTCGGATCAAGCAAGACAGCGATCCGACTTCCGGTGACTGGATATCTGGTGCCAGGTCTCCTTTAATGGGCCGTGTGACCTTAAGGAGGTAAATGCCAAAACCATAGACCCCCCCCCTCCCCCCCAGAGATAAAAGAGACCATGAACTGGTTTGACTTTCCTACGGCTCAGGAAAAGAAACATCAGACCGATGTGGACAGAACCTTTAATATTAAGTGCCGAGTCAGCGATTTGTCCTTCCTGAGCACACAAGCAATTACCTCCAGCCGCGGTGAAGGGTGCCGTTGATTGACCCCCCCCCCCCCCTCCATGCTAATATTTGGAGAGTCCGAGGTTTAGGCACGAAGTATACTGACACACTGACGTCGATGAATGGCGCAGTATTCGATCGCCCCCCCTCGAAGGTGTGATAATGAGCTGTGACAATGTCATCGCCAGGCAAAACCACCGATGTGGACTCAGCAAGCAAGAAGCTTACGCTCTATTTCATGGAGCCGGCAGGGAGGTCCGGAGTGCGAGCCGGGGGAAGGGGGGGTCAGCGAGGGCGAGATGTACGCCGCTAATAGACTTCATTAGACCCGACGACGTCGGTGAGACGGCGCTAATTCTGCTGCAACAAAGTCTTCTATTTACCTGAATCCAAATCTGGAGATCGACAATCACAATGTAACAACCCCGAGTATTCATCATCACTGGACGCGGCTCCGGGGGGAAACATTGTGACCATCTGTGGGGTCTGTTTATATGAAGATTTATTGGATGAAGGTGACCGGCGATCCTCCGTCCTCCACTAATGATGAGAAGTACTAAATGATCATTCTCACTGCAGAGTATAAATCCCCGACACAAAATGTTGTATTTGTATGATTGTATTATTATTGTATTGTCCTTCCCTGTAGCTGCTGTGTTTTCTTTTCTTATAACAGTCATCAGGGAGGATGATACTCAGGGCCGGTGCTACCACTAGGCAAACTGGGCGGTCGCCTTGGGCGCCCGGCCACTGGTGTTCCTCTCTCTGCAGCAAGAAACAAAGTCTCAGCATCAGCAGGCAGCCGCCGCTCCGTTCACACATAGTGTCGGAGGACTGTGTCTGTGTTCTGACCCCCAAATGAATGGAACCAAGCAAACATTCATTGATGGGCGCTGGTGAGGCTGTCGGGAAGCCCCCCCCAGGAGGAGGAGATGCTGGGTAAGCCAGGAGAGGCAGGAAGGATCTGAAGCTGCCCGCCGCCTAGAGGAAGAGTTATGCAAATATCAAAATGTCTTGATGGGTGGGTGTCGGTCTAAAGGAGTGGGCTTCCTAGGTAGGCTGTATTTGCATAGGTAACGCCCACATGTGATGCTGACCCAATGAGAAGAAGATGCTGGGGAAGCCCTCCAAGTTGAAGATGCGGGGGAAGCCGCCGGGAAGCCTCCCGAGGAGGAGATGATGCTGGGGAAGCCGCCGGGAAGCCCCCCTGAGGAGGAGAAGATGCTGGGGAAGCCGCCAGGGAAGCCCCCCGAGGAGAAGAAGATGCGGGGGAAGCCGCCGGGAAGCCCCCCGATGAGGAGGAGATGCTGGGAAAGCCTTCAGGAAGCCGCCGTGAAGCCGCCAAGGAGGAGAAGATGCTGGGAAAGCCACCGGGAAGCCCCCCGAGGAGGAGGAGATGCGGAGGAAGCTGCCGGGAAGCCCCCCAAGTAGGAGTAGATGCGAGGGTAGCCCACCGAGGAGGAGGAAATGTGGGCGAAGCCGCCGGGAAGCCCCCAAGGAGGAGGAGATGCTGAGGGAAGCTGCTGGAAAGCCGCTGAAAAGAAGGAGATGCTGGGGAAGCCAAAAGGAGGAGGAGACGCTGGGGAAGCCTTCAGGAAGCCGACCGGGAAGCCCCCCGAGGAGGAGGAGACACTGGGGAAGCCGCCGTGAAGGCGCAGAGGAGGAGAAAATGCTGGGGAACCCGCCGGGAAGCCCCCACCTATGAGGAGAAGATGCTGGGGAAGCCACCGGAAAGCCCCCCGATGAGGAGAAGATGCTGGGGAAGCAACCGGGAAGCCCCCCAAGGAGGAGGAGATGCGGCGGAAGTTGCCGGGAAGCCCCCCGAGGAGGAGAAGATGCTGGGGAAGCTGCCGGGAAGCCCCCCAAGGAGAAGAAGATGCTGGGGAAGCCGGCGCCAAGGCCCCTGAGGAGGAGAAGATGCTCAGGAAGCCGCCATAAAGCCACCGAGCAGGAGAAGATGCTGGGGAAGCCACCGGGAAGCCTCCCCCCCCCCCCCCCCGAGGAGGAGGAGATGCGGGGAAAGCTGCCAGAAAGCCTCCCGAGGACGAGGAGATGCGGGGGAAGCCGCTGAGGAGAAGGAAATGCTGGGAAAGCCGCCAAAAAGTAGGAGACGTTGGGGAAGCCGTCGGAAGCCGCCGAGGAGAAGATGCTGGGGAAGCCCCCCGAGGTGAAGGAGGAGGAGAAGATGCTGTGGAAGCCGTCGGGAAGCCCCCCGAGGAGGAGAAGATGCTTGAGAAAGCCACCAGAAAGCCCCCGAGGAGGAGGAGATGCTCGGGAAGCCATCGGGAAGCCGCCAAGGAGAAGAAGATGCTGGGGAAGCCGCCGGGAAGCCCTCGGAGGAGGAGAAGATGCAGGGGAAGCCCCCCGAGGAGGCGGAGACGCAGGAAGGATCTGAAGCTGCCCGCCGCCTAGAGGAAGAGTTATACAAATATCAAAATGTCTTGATGGGCGGGTGTCGGTCTAAAGCAGTGGGTGTTCCTAAGTAGGCTGTATTTGCATAGGTAACGCCCACATGTGATGCTGAGCCTCCATGATTGAAAGAGCTTTAACCTAATTAGTGAAAGGGGGCGGGGCAGGACATAATTACTACAATGCACATATAATCATGCGCTGTGCGTGACTTTAGGCGCATTTTTTCCACGTGTCTGCTTTAAGCTTTTAAGAACCAAATCTGCGATCTTCAGAACACAAGTAGCAGGCGCGGTCCGGAGTTCCCCCTTACCCGGGACCGTAGATGGCGCCCCCCCCCCCGCGTGGCTCTCCTGGCCCCCGGCCAGTCCTCTTCATGGAATGTTAGTACAGTAAATTCTTTTTTCTCAGGCGGAGTGGAAGAATTTCCCCCGGCTTTCATGTGGTCGGTTCTGAGCTCATTTCCATGTAGAAGACAAACATGAAAAACAGAGGAGTCCAATGTGGGGGGAG
Organism: Rana kukunoris; assembly: GCA_029574335.1. NCBI lineage: Eukaryota > Metazoa > Chordata > Amphibia > Anura > Ranidae > Rana > Rana kukunoris. Next base: position 21,496,886 of record CM056055.1, on the reverse strand, counting down.
GAGGAGGAGGCGAAACGCATAGGGTGTAAATAGGAGCCGCGATTGCGAAACGCGATCCATGCCAACAATTCCCATGTAATTATTTGCTTCTGTTAATAGGAAGAAGAATTCATGGAAACAGAATCGCCGTCATTTATTCCATCCAATGTCACTTCTGTTCTGAAATCTTTCCTTCCATTGACATGCCGCACACCAGCTGAAAGTTATCATTTGGCTTGCAGTGTGAGAAACATCTCTATGGGAACCATCATTCAACATTGACTATTAATAATCCTTATACTGCTAGCATTAGTAAATAGGATAGCAAAATGTATCATATTTACTTGTTTTACACCCCTCACATAGGTCTACAGGTCAGTCTATGGACTACATTTCTCCCCAACATCCACAATCCCCCACCCCCTCCCCTCCAGTGTCTAGAGCAGGTACCCCAAGCCTCACAGTCATTGTGCCATTCATGGAGGCCAGGACCACTGGCATCATAACAACCAATCACGTGTTTGCCCAAGCATTCGTAGGAGGACAGCACCTCCTTCTCTGTCCAGACCTGCTCTGCCCCCTCTACTGCTACAGCCTCACCCCCGGGCTCTCCAGACCTTGATGTAAGGGGGGACTTTGATTGGGACTCTGATGTAAGGGAGGACCCTGAGGTAAAGTGGACTTTGATGGGAACTCTGATGTGGACCTTGATGTAAGGGGTGACTTTGATGGGGCCTCTAATATAATGGGGGGACTTTGATGGGGACTCTGATCTAAGCAGAGACTTTGATGTGGAATCTGGTGTAAGCGGAGACTTTGATGGAAGGGGGGACCCTGATGTAAGGGTAGAATATGATGGTAACTCTGATGTAAGGGGGGGATTTTGATGGGACATCAGCTTTGACTGATGTAAAATACATATTTATATCATACCTGAGGAACCAATGTGAAAGCGCAAAATCAGTGTAGTAGTTGCCACTACTACAGCAATCATCAAAGTCTTCCTGGTCCCATGCTGAGTAGCTGCCCTTCCTAGTAAAAACAGGTTTCAGAATGTGAGGCATCCCCCCGATTGGGCGAAGTGGAGAGGCAGGTCACAATCTCCACCTCGTCCAATCCTTGGTGTCTCTGCACAGGTGTTAATTGTCTGAGTCACGTGGCTAAAGGTGGCAATCGATAAAACACCAAAGATGGGACAATTTAATTAGAACAGCGTGGGGGGGGTTGGTTCAACAAGTTTCAAACCTACTGTCCAATCAACATCTCCCTTGATACATTTAATGGCAATTACATTAACGGTCCGGGTTATGTTCCTGACATCCTGTAGAACTCAACAATTGGCTTGGAAAAGCGTTTTCACCATTACAGACCAAGTCCAGCAGAATATGACCAACCACTACTAGATACACTATGACCTGGGTCCATGAGACTAACCACTACTAGCTATACCATGACCTAGATGCATAAGACCAACCACTACTAGCTATACCATGACCTGGATCCATGAGACCGACTACTACTAGATATATACCATGACCTGGATCCATGAGACTAACCACTACTAGCTATACCATGACCTAGATGCATAAGACCAACCACTACTAGCTATACCATGACCTGGATCCATGAGACCGACTACTACTAGATATATACCATGACCTGGATCCATGAGACCAACCACTTCTAGATATACCATGACCCGGATCCATAAGATCAACCACTACTAGCTATACCATGACCTGGATCCATGAGACCAACCACTTCTAGATATACCATGACCCGGATCCATAAGATCAACCACTACTAGATATACCATGACCTGGATCCATGAGACCAACCACTACTAGATATGCCATGACCTGGATCCATGAGACCAACCACTACTAGATATACCGTGACCTGGATCCATGAGACCAACTACTACTAGATATACCGTGACCTGGATCCATGAGACCAACTACTACTAGATACCCCATGACCTGGATCCATGAGACCAACCACTACTAGCTATACCATGACCTGGATCCATGAGACCAACCACTACTAGATATACCATGACCTGGATCCATGAGACCAACTACTACATATACCGTGACCTGGATCCATGAGACCAACTACTACTAGATACCCCATGACCTGGATCCATGAGACCAACCACTACTAGCTATACCATGACCTGGATCCATGAGACCAACTACTACATATACCGTGACCTGGATCCATGAGACCAACCACTACATATACCGTGACCTGGATCCATGAGACCAACCACTACTAGCTATACCATGACCTGGATCCATGAGACCAACTACTACATATACCGTGACCTGGATCCATGAGACCAACCACTACATATACCGTGACCTGGATCCATGAGACCAACCACTACTAGCTATACCATGACCTGGATCCATAAGACCAACCACTACTAGATATACCATGACCTGGATCCATGAGACCAACTACTACTAGATACCCCATGACCTGGATCCATGAGACCAACTACTACTAGATATACCATGACCTGGATCCATAAGACCAACCACTACTAGATATACCGTGACCTGGATCCATGAGACCAACTACTACTAGATACCCCATGACCTGGATCCATGAGACCAACTACTACTAGATATACCATGACCTGGATCCATGAGACCAACTACTACTAGATACCCCATGACCTGGATCCATGAGACCAACCACTACTAGCTATACCATGACCTGGATCCATGAGACCAACTACTACTAGATACACCATGACCTGGATCCATGAGACCAACTACTACTAGATACCCCATGACCTGGATCCATGAGACCAACCACTACTAGCTATACCATGACCTGGATCCATGAGACCAACTACTACTAGATACACCATGACCTGGATCCATGAGACCAACTACTACTAGATACCCCATGACCTGGATCCATGAGACCAACCACTACTAGCTATACCATGACCTGGATCCATGAGACCAACCACTACTAGCTATACCATGACCTGGATCCATGAGACCAACCACTACTAGATACCCCATGACCTGGGTCCATGAGACCAACTACTACTAGATACACCATGATCTGGGTACATGAGCACCTTTACAGACAGTCCTGATCGATGTTTCCCATGGCCGGTTGTGCCAAGACATCCACTTCATCCTTCGGTAACTGGCCAGTGGCCACCTTTGTTTTTCCCAGCGCCCCACCCCCATCCTCTTCATAAACCCTAAAAGCTCTTTTCTGATTTACACAGCGGAGTATTTTGTTTGTAAAGCGATGACAGGAGAAGTGAAGCAGACCAGCGATTTCTCCGAGAAGCTAAACAGATATTTTCTTCTCTCTCCTAATATGTTCCAGCTCACATTTCCCATTCGGCCCTCCCGATCCAAGGTGGGGGGAGGGCCGCCCCCCGTATTTGTCAAAGAAATAAAATGTGATATAAACAGAGGTCTGTTTGAGTTCTGTGGTGACCTTGAGGAACCGGAACCGGTGCCAGCAGCCGATTGGCTGGCAGTCAAGTCCTCCGCCAGGCGATACGGATGTCTGAGTCACAGGCTGAGGCCGTGGGCCTGGAAGGGGGTGGTGGAGAGGTCATGCAAATCTCTTCGCCGCACACAGAGCCACAGTCACCTCCATTATTCCTGAAGGGTCTTATGGCCAAGAACTTTCCTCCCACCCTCACAAACCGAGAGATATTTATAGACATTGCAGCAGGTGGGTGTTCAGACCCAATGAACGGGCTCAGACCTCAGCCGGTGGTGCTGGTCCTGTGCTTTAACCCCTTGCAGTCTCTGAACTTACAACCATTCCTTAGACCTGAACATCTTAACCGCTTGCCGACCAGCGCGCGGCGATATACGTCGGCACAGTGGCACGGCTGCGCAAATGGGCATACAGGTACTTCCCCTTTAAGTCATGGCTCAGTGGGTGCGCGCAAGCCTGATGGCGGGGCACATGCACGCCTGCCGCGTTCTCCGTGACTGGACCCGTGGACTCGGTGTCGCCCGGTGACGTCCCATGATCGTGACAGGGAGCTGCAGAACGGGGAGATGCCAGTGTAAACAAGGCATTTCCCTGTTCTGCCTAGTGACAGGACACTGATCTACTGCTCCCTGTCATCGGGAGCAGTGATCACTGTCGTGTCACATGTAGCCCAACCCCCACACCGTTAGAATCACTCCCTAGGACACACTTAACCCCTTCATCGCCCCCTAGTGTTTAACCCCTTCCCTGCCAGTGTCATTTACACAGTAATCAGTGCATTTGTATAGCACTAATCACTGTATAAATGTGAACGGTCCCAAAATGGCGTCAAACGTGTCTGATGTGTCCGCCGCAATGTCGCAGTCACGATAAAAATCGCTGGTCGCTGCAATTCCCAATAAAAAATAAAAAAATGCAATAAAACGATCCCCTGTTTTGTAGACACTATGGGCCAGATTCTCAGAGGCGCTACGTATCTCAGATACCCCGTCGTATCGCCGTTTTTTTCACCGGGTATCTATGCGAGTGATTCCTTGAATCACTTTGGCATAGATACCGGTGAAGATCCGACAAGTGTAATACCATTACACTTGCGGATCGTAGATGTAATGACAACTCCGGCCACTAGGTGGCCTTTACGTTGTTTTTTCATTTGCCTATGCAAATGAGGCTAGTACGCCGATTCCCGAACGCTTTTACGCCGCCCCGTCGTCGTTTACGTCGTTTTCGCCCGCGTAAGGTTACCCCTGCAAAGATGTGGAGTAACCTTACGCAGTGCCGTCGGGTGCCGTCGGATTACATGTTAAGTATGGCGTCGGGTCAGCGTCGGCTTTTTCCGCCGGTTACGTCGTTTTACTAAGTCGTTCGCGAATAGGGCATTGCGTAAGTGACGATCACGTCGTTTTGACGTCGGTTTCACCAACGCTTTCCGACGTGAGCTGGAGCATGCGCAGTTCGATCGACGCGGGGGCGCGCTTAATTTAAATACAAGCCGCCCCATTTGAATTACGCGGCCTTACGCTGGGCGATTTACTCTACGCCAACGCAAACTACGGAGCAAATGCTTAGAGAATACGGCACTTGCTCTGTTAAGTTGCGGCGGCGTAGTGTAAATGGCTTACGCTACGCCAGGGCGATTCTATGAAAATCTGGCCCTATAACTTTTGCGCAAACCAATCAATAAACGCTTATTGCGATTTTTTTTTTTTTAACGAAAATACGTAGAAGAATACGTATCGGCCTAAACTGAGGAAAAAATCGTTTTTTTATATATTTTTGGGGGATATTTATTATAGCAAAATTGTCGCTCTATTTTTGTTTATAGCGCAAAAAATAAAAACCGCAGAGGTGATCGAATACCACCAAAAGAAATCTCTATTTGTGGGAAAAAAGGACGCCAATTTTGTTTGGGAGCCACGCCGCATGACCGCGCAATTGTCAGTTAAATCAACGCAGTGCCGAATCGCCAAAAAAGTGCTCTGGTCAGGAAGGGGGTAAATTCTTCCGGGGCTGAAGTGGTTAAGACCTCCTCCGGACCCTCCCCCTTCAGTCTTGCACAGGTGTAGCGGTTTCCTCTCCTGGACAGAAACGTCTTCCTCTGCTTTCATTGCACACTGTGAGCTTCTCACCATGTGCATTAGAAGCTGCAGCCAAGAGCTCTGCAGTCACTTTTGCAAACAGTTGTTTTCCTATTCTAATGCGGCGTACACAGGGTCAGAATTTCCAATGGAAAAGGTCAGATGGGGGCAAAAATGGAGGCAGGGTGGTACACCTGATCTGGCTCCGTGCCCTGGGCGCTGGACAACCCTGTCCAGACGAGGGCTGGCAGCCTTAGGCCTGGTGGGCAAGTCCAGTCAAGTGGCCCATTGAACCGCCGAATCGGCTCACCATCCATGGTCCCACCTGGTTTTTCAATGCAGCCTCACCAGTGCCCATCAGTGCAGCCAACTCCAGTGCCGATCAGTGCAGCCCGATCACTGAGGAAGGTGAAGAAAAAGAAAAAAGAATGGAGGGCACACCGAGCTAGTGTGATACCGTACAGCATGGTTTTACTTTGTAATTGGATTACGCTATCCCATAGTAGAAAATACCGGAGCGCAGGAGAATTTTTCTGTTCACTGAGGAAGGTTACATGGGGTGTATGGGGGGATGGAGGGTCAGCTAGGGGCGTAAGTAGGGGTGCAACGAATCGTCACCGATCCGTAATCCGAACGGGTCACCCCGTTCAGATCGGCACACCCCGCGATCCGCGGAGCGCTCCGGAGCCTCGGCCTAGGAAAGTCCCCGGCTTTGGCCTAGCTCCAGAGCGGCGGCCATCTTGGTACACCCGGCAGCGGCCCTCCTCTCTGTTCACACCCACAGAGGAGGAGGAGCCCGCGCTTGAGGGAAACACACGCCGCTGTCTGAGGTCTGAGGTCTGCACTACTGTTGTGGGGGTTACTGTCTGAGGGCTGCACTACTGTGGGGTGTCTGTACTGAGGGGGGGGTATGTACTGAGGGGAGGACCGAGTGATGCCACTGCAGTGTGGGGGGGGGGGGCTGATCCGAAAAATGATCCGATCCGTGACTCCTAATCGGAGGAACGATCCGAGGCGTGAGTTTTTTGATCCGTTGCACCCCTAGGTGTAAGGGTCTCTCACCTCAGTGATCTCAGCTCAGCAGGTCCTTGCACGCCACGTCCCAACTCCCTGGCATGCCCTGCCTCTGCCTGCTTCCAAGAATCCGGTCCCAGAGGGTTGTAGTTTCCTCTGCACTGCTCTGTTTTCCACCCACTTGGAGCTTGAGCGTGGACTACAACTCCCAGAATGCAACAGCTAGCGGTCAGCCGCCATGGCCGTGCCTCCGGCCCAACTTCCTAGACCAGAATAAAAAAGAAAATGGTAGCAGGCAGCGGCTGCAAGGCCATTTGGAACATAAGTCGGGGCGGCCTGGGAGGCAATTGCCACCCTGCCCCCTGGCCCAGCCCTCCCCTGACCATGTCCCGGTACCGGAAAAGACATAAGATAGCAGTAAGCTTGGGTGACAATCAAATGTTTATGTAAAAACACTCAACAGCCCCAAGCGCCCGTCCTTTGGGGGCACGTTGCAATAAATGATAAAATTATAATAAAGTGACTGAAGAATATAAATTTAAACTTTTCCTCTCTGGGCAGAAATTCCCGGTGACACATCGGCACTGGCCATAGAACAATTCTCCCAGCAGATAACGGTATAATTACCACATAATAAAGATTACCGAGGAGCCGAGGAATGTCCGCCGTCCCGCTGGTCAGACTTGAGTCCTCGGAATTCCTGGAGCCGTCGGCACCCGATAACGTGCGGCCTTCGGGGGGCTCCGCCAGGCGTTCCGAGGTTCGTCTTTATCCTCCACTTGGGATAAACAGGAGTCGTTGGGCAACGCTTTGCTGGAGAACTTTCCATAAGTTGCCGTGTTGTGCAAGACGTTACCTAAAACGGCCGGCAACAGTCGCCTTCCAGGCACGCTACATTGTAATTACAGCCGTTACATAATGTTTATTTAGGTTCTGTACATTGTGCTGACTCATCCCTCCATAAACACAGCGGGCGGCGCGGGACATGAAATCTGCCCAGAGGTTTCCATTGTCCAGGGATTGGCTGTTGTGTAACGGGATTGGTAAAGAGGACCTGTGCTGCTTTTTCAGGGAAAGTATTCAAGACATGTGCGGTTCTTTTCCTCCCGAATTACAATTCGGACGGATTTCCGTTTTTCGTATCCGAATTTCTAAATTAAAATAGTACCGAATTTAAACTAATCCAAAAAAATCAGGCTAAAGGTACTTACTGAGGTGAGGGGGACTCAGATGTCGGAGTGTTCTGTGGACTCTGATGTAAAGGGAATCCTAATTTAAGGGGGGATGTTGGGAACTCTGTGTGAGGTTTGACCCAGCAAAGAGACAGCCCAGTTCAGCAAAGAGAAAACCGCATATAGCAAACAGACATACCCAGTCCAGCAGAGAGACATCCCCAGTCCAGCAGAAAGACACCCCGAGTCCAGCAAAGGCGCAGCCCCAGTCCAGCAGAGAGACATCACCATTCAGCAGAGAGACAGCCCCAGTCTAGCAGGGACACTGTGACTGGTGTGGTGGTGATCAGCAGGGCCGGACTTACCATTGGGCTTGACCATGGGCCCCGCCCAATAGGGGTCTGGAGGTCCCCAGGGCCCCGGACAGCAACCCTTCCTTTTTTTATTTATTTTTATAAAAAAATAAGTTTTTATATATATATATATATATATATATATTATTATTATTATTAAAGGGCCCAGAGGTCTCCAGGGCCCCTGGATGGCAACCCCCCTTTTTTTTATAAAACAATTTACATTTTTTTAATATATATATATATATATATATATATATATATATATATATATATAATATATATTGTTTTTTTATTAAAGGGCTCAGAGGTCCCCAGGGCCCCATGTGGCAACCCCCCCTCTTTTTTTTATATAAATTTTATTTTTATTTTTTTATTTTTGTTTATATATTTTTATTTTTTTATTAAAAGGCCCAGAGGTCCTCAGACCCCCCGGATGGCAACCTCCCTTTTTTATGTATTTTCTATAAATGTTTATTTTTTTTTATTTTTTTTAGGGGTCTGGAGGTCCCCAGGGCCCCGGACAGCAACCCCCACTTTTTTTATTTTATTTTTTTATAAAAAAAATATGTTTTTATATATATATATATATATATATATATATAAAAAAATGGGCTAACTTTTTTTTTTTAATTCATTAAATACATTTTTTCCCAAAAAAATGCATTTAAAAAGACTGCTGCGCAAATACAGTGCAACATAAAATATTGCAACAACCGCCATTTTATTCTCTAGGCCAAGGTCTTTACAAAAAAATTATATAATCTTTGGGGGTTCTAAGTAATTTTCTAGCAAAAAAAATGATTTTAACTTGAAAAGAGCTGTCAGAAAAAGGTTTGGTGTTTAAGTGGTTAAAAATTCCTAATTTACATACAGAAGAAGTTAATTCCTTTGAAGAGATACAATGTTTAGACTTAACTTTCCACTGATAAAGAATGTTTCCAAAACTTGGCAGATTGCCCAGACTGACTTTTGGCTGAGAGCAGACAGGAAATTCTTTGCATACCAAAGTGCAGAGAGAAAATTATTTTCATGTGAAAGATCGTGAAACCCTGTATCAAGAATCGCAACGGGAAAAAGATCGCGATAACGATTCTTGACGATTAATCGTGCAGCTCTAATATATATATATTTATTATTATTATTATTATTATTATTATTATTAAAGGCCCCAGAGGTCTCCAGGGCCCATGGATGGCAACCCCCCTTTTTTTTTATAAAAATATTTACATTTTCTTTATATTTTTTATAAATGTTTATTTTCTTTATTTTTTTATTTTTTATTAAAGGGCCCAGAGGTTTCTTTTTTCTTTTTTTATTAAAGAATCCAGAATTTTTATTCCGTGCACAGATGAGAGTCACACTTTAATGTGCACCCCCCGCTCAACAACTTTAATGCCCCCCCGGTCAACAACTTCAATTGGCCCCCCCCGCTCAACAACTTCAATTGGCCCCCCCGCTCAACAACTTTAATGAATGCACCCCCCCGCTCAACAACTATGATCCCCCCCTCGCTCCAGGGGGCCCCTTCAACACTCAAGCCCAGGGGCCCCCACCACCCTAAGTCCTGCCCTGGTGATCAGGGACACTGTGACTGGTGTGGCGGTGATCAGGGACACTGTAACTGGTGTGGAGGTGATCAGGGACACTGTGACTGGTGTGGAGGAGATCAGGGACACTGTGACTGGTGTGATGGTGATCAGGGACACTGTGACTGGTGTGATGGTGATCAGGGACACTGTGACTGGTGTGGTGGTGATCAGGGACACTGTGACTGGTGTGGTGGTGATCAAGGACACTGTGACTGGTGTGGAGGTGATCAAGGACACTGTGACTGGTGTGGAGGTGATCAGGGACACTGTGACTGGTGTGGAGGAGATCAGGGACACTGTGACTGGTGTGATGGTGATCAGGGACACTGTGACTGGTGTGGTGGTGATCAGGGACACTGTAACTGGTGTGGTGGTGATCAGGGACACTGTGAGTGGTGTGGTGGTGATCAGGGACACTGTGACTAGTGTGGTGGTGATCAAGGACACTGTGACTGGTGTGGAGGTGATCAGGGACACTGTGAGTGGTGTGGTGGTGATCAGGGACACTGTGACTGGTGTGGCGGTGATCAGGGACACTGTGACTGGTGTGGCGGTGATCAGGGACACTGTGACTGGTGTGGAGGGGATCAGGGACACTGTGACTGGTGTGGCGGTGATCAGGGACACTGTGACTGGTGTGGTGGTGATCAGGGACACTGTGACTGGTGTGGAGGTGATCAGGGACACTGTGACTGGTGTGGCGGTGATCAGGGACACTGTGACTGGTGTGATGGTGATCAGGGACACTGTAACTGGTGTGATGGTGATCAGGGACACTGTGAGTGGTGTGGTGGAGATTAGGGACACTGTGAGTGGTGTGGAGGTGATCAGGGACACTGTGAGTGGTGTGGTGGTGATCAGGGACACTGTGACTGTTGTGGAGGTGATCAGGGACACTGTGACTGGTGTGGTGGTGATCAGGGACACTGTGAGTGGTGTGGAGGTGATCAGGGACACTGTGACTGGTGTGGCGGTGATCCGGGACACTGTGACTGGTGTGGAGGTGATCAGGGACACTGTGACTGGTGTGGAGGTGATTAGGGACACTGTGAGTGGTGTGGAGGAGATCAGGGACACTGTGACTGGTGTGATGGTGATCAGGAACACTGTGACTGGTGTGGAGGTGATCAGGGACACTGTGACTGGTGTGATGGTGATCAGGGACACTGTGACTGGTGTGGTGGTGATCAGGGACACTGTAACTGGTGTGGTGGTGATCAGGGACACTGTGACTGGTGTGGTGGTGATCAAGGACACTGTGACTGGTGTGGAGGTGATCAGGGACACTGTGACTGGTGTGGAGGTGATCAGGGACACTGTGACTGGTGTGGAGGTGATCAAGGACACTGTGACTGGTGTGGAGATGATCAGGGACACTGTGACTGGAGTGGAGGTGATCAGGGACACTGTGACTGGTGTGGAGGAGATCAGGGACACTGTGACTGGTGTGATGGTGATCAGGGACACTGTGACTGGTGTGGTGGTGATCAGGGACACTGTAACTGGTGTGGTGGTGATCAGGGACACTGTGAGTGGTGTGGTGGTGATCAGGGACACTGTGACTAGTGTGGTGGTGATCAAGGACACTGTGACTGGTGTGGAGGTGATCAGGGACACTGCGACTGGTGTGGAGGTGATCAGGGACACTGTGACTGGTGTGGCGGTGATCAGGGACACTGTGACTGGTGTGGCGGTGATCAGGGACACTGTGACTGGTGTGGTGGTGATCAAGGACACTGTGACTGGTGTGGAGGTGATCAGGGACACTGTGACTGGTGTGGAGGTGATCAGGGACACTGTGACTGGTGTGGCGGTGATCAGGGACACTGTGACTGGTGTGATGGTGATCAGGGACACTGTAACTGGTGTGATGGTGATCAGGGACACTGTGAGTGGTGTGGTGGAGATTAGGGACACTGTGAGTGGTGTGGAGGTGATCAGGGACACTGTGAGTGGTGTGGTGGTGATCAGGGACACTGTGACTGTTGTGGAGGTGATCAGGGACACTGTGACTGGTGTGGTGGTGATCAGGGACACTGTGAGTGGTGTGGAGGTGATCAGGGACACTGTGACTGGTGTGGCGGTGATCCGGGACACTGTGACTGGTGTGGAGGTGATCAGGGACACTGTGACTGGTGTGGAGGTGATCAGGGACACTGTGAGTGGTGTGGAGGAGATCAGGGACACTGTGACTGGTGTGGTGGTGATCAGGAACACTGTGACTGGTGTGGCGGTGATCAGAGACACTGTGACTGGTGTGATGGTGATCAGGGACACTGTGACTGGTGTGATGGTGATCAGGGACACTGTGACTGGTGTGGAGGTGATTAGGGACACTGTGAGTGGTGTGGAGGTGATCAGGGACACTGTGACTGGTGTGATGGTGATCAGGGACACTGTGACTGGTGTGATGGTGATCAGGGACACTGTGACTGGTGTGGAGGTGATCAGGGACACTGTGAGTGGTGTGGAGGTGATCAGGGACACTGTGACTGGTGTGGAGGTGATCAGGGACACTGTGAGTGGTGTGGTGGTGATCAGGGACACTGTGAGTGGTGTGGTGGTGATCAGGGACACTGTGACTGGTGTGGTGGTGATCAAGGACACTGTGACTGGTGTGGAGGTGATCAGGGACACTGTGACTGGTGTGGTGGTGATCAGGGACACTGTGACTGGTGTGGAGTTGATCAGGGACACTGTGACTGGTGTGGAGGTGATCAGGGACACTGTGACTGGTGTGGAGGTGATCAGGGACACTGTGACTGGTGTGGAGGTGATCAGGGACACTGTGACTGGTGTGGTGATCAGGGACACTGTGACTGGTGTGGAGGTGATCAGGGACACTGTGACTGTGAGTGGTGTGGAGGTGATCAGGGACACTGTGACTGGTGTGGAGGTGATCAGGGACACTGTGACTGGTGTGGAGGTGATCAGGGACACTGTGACTGGTGTGGAGGTGATCAGGGACACTGTGACTGATCAGGGACACTGTGACTGGTGTGGAGGTGATCAGGGACACTGGTGTGGAGGTGATCAGGGACACTGTGACTGGTGTGGAGGTGATCAGGGACACTGTGACTGGTGTGGAGGTGATCAGGGACACTGTGACTGGTGTGGAGGTGATCAGGGACACTGTGACTGGTGTGGCAGTGATCAGGGACACTGTGACTGGTGTGGAGGTGATCAGGGACACTGTGACTGGTGTGGAGGTGATCAGGGACACTGTGACTGGTGTGGAGGTGATCAGGGACACTGTGACTGGTGTGGAGGTGATCAGGGACACTGTGACTGGTGTGGAGGTGATCAGGGACACTGTGACTGGTGTGGAGGTGATCAGGGACACTGTGACTGGTGTGGAGGTGATCAGGGACACTGTGACTGGTGTGATGGTGATCAGGGACACTGTGACTGGTGTGGAGGTGATCAGGGACACTGTGACTGGTGTGGAGGTGATCAGGGACACTGTGACTGGTGTGGAGGTGATCAGGGACACTGTGACTGGTGTGATGGTGATCAGGGACACTGTGACTGGTGTGGAGGTGATCAGGGACACTGTGACTGGTGTGGAGGTGATCAGGGACACTGTAACTGGTGTGGAGGTGATCAGGTACACTGTAACTGGTGTGGCGGTGATCAGGGACACTGTGACTGGTGTGGTGGTGATCAGGGACACTGTGACTGGTGTGGAGGTGATCAGGGACACTGTGAGTGGTGTGGTGGTGATCAGGGACACTGTGACTGGTGTGGCGGTGATCAGGGACACTGTGACTGGTGTGGTGGTGATCAGGGACACTGTGAGTGGTGTGGAAGTGATCAGGGACACTGTGACTGATGTGGCGGTGATCAGGGACACTGTGACTGGTGTGGAGGTGATCAGGGACACTGTGACTGGTGTGGAGGTGATCAGGGACACTGTGACTGGTGTGGAGGTGATCAGGGACACTGTGAGTGGTGTGGAGGTGATCAGGGACACTGTAAGTGGTGTGGAGGTGATCAGGGACACTGTGACTGGTGTGGAGGTGATCAGGGACACTGTGACTGGTGTGGAGGTGATCAGGGACACTGTGAGTGGTGTGGAGGTGATCAGGGACACTGTGACTGGTGTGGAGGTGATCAGGGACACTGTGAGTGGTGTGGAGGTGATCAGGGACACTGTGACTGGTGTGGTGGTGATCAGGGACACTGTGACTGGTGTGGAGGTGATCAGGGACACTGTGACTGGTGTGGCGGTGATCAGGGACACTGTGACTGGTGTAGAGGTGATCAGGGACACTGTGACTGGTGTGGAGGTGATCAGGGACACTGTTCCTGGTGTGGAGGTGATCAGGGACACTCTGAGTGGTGTGGAGGTGATCAGGGACACTGTGACTGGTGTGGAGGTGATCAGGGACACTGTGACTGGTGTGGAGGTGATCAGGGACACTGTGACTGGTGTGGAGGTGATCAGGGACACTGTGAGTGGTGTGGAGGTGATCAGGGACACTGTGACTGGTGTGGCGGTGATCAGGGACACTGTGACTGGTGTGGCGGTGATCAGGGACACTGTGACTGGTGTGGAGGTGATCAGGGACACTGTGAGTGGTGTGGAGGTGATCAGGGACACTGTGACTGGTGTGGAGGTAATCAGGGACACTGTGAGTGGTGTGGAGGTGATCAGGGACACTGTGACTGGTGTGATGGTGATCAGGGACACTGTGACTGGTGTGGAGGTGATCAGGGACACTGTGAGTGGTGTGGAGGTGATCAGGGACACTGTGACTGGTGTGAAGGTGATCAGGGACACTGTGAGTGGTGTGGTGGTGATCAGGGACACTGTGACTGGTGTGGTGGTGATCAAGGACACTGTGACTGGTGTGGAGGTGATCAGGGACACTGTGACTGGTGTGGTGGTGATCAGGGACACTGTGACTGGTGTGGAGTTGATCAGGGTCCCTGTGACTGGTGTGGAGGTGATCAGGGACACTGTGACTGGTGTGGAGGTGATCAGGGACACTGTGACTGGTGTGGAGGTGATCAGGGACACTGTGAGTGGTGTGGAGGTGATCAGGGACACTGTGACTGGTGTGGAGGTAATCAGGGACACTGTGAGTGGTGTGGTGGTGATCAGGGACACTGTGACTGGTGTGGTGGTGATCAAGGACACTGTGACTGGTGTGGAGGTGATCAGGGACACTGTGACTGGTGTGGTGGTGATCAGGGACACTGTGACTGGTGTGGAGTTGATCAGGGTCCCTGTGACTGGTGTGGAGGTGATCAGGGACACTGTGACTGGTGTGGAGGTGATCAGGGACACTGTGACTGGTGTGGTGGTGATCAGGGACACTGTGACTGGTGTGGAGGTGATCAGGGACACTGTGACTGGTGTGGAGGTGATCAGGGACACTGTGAGTGGTGTGGAGGTGATCAGGGACACTGTGACTGGTGTGGAGGAGATCAGGGACACTGTGAGTGGTGTGGAGGTGATCAGGGACACTGTGAGTGGTGTGGAGGTGATCAGGGACACTGTGACTGGTGTGAAGGTGATCAGGGACACTGTGACTGGTGTGGAGGTGATCAGGGACACTGTGAGTGGTGTGGAGGTGACCAGGGACACTGTGACTGGTGTGGAGGTAATCAGGGACACTGTGAGTGGTGTGGTGGTGATTAGGGACACTGTGACTGGTGTGGTGGTGATCAAGGACACTGTGACTGGTGTGGAGGTGATCAGGGACACTGTGACTGGTGTGGTGGTGATCAGGGACACTGTGACTGGTGTGGAGTTGATCAGGGTCCCTGTGACTGGTGTGGAGGTGATCAGGGACACTGTGACTGGTGTGGAGGTGATCAGGGACACTGTGACTGGTGTGGTGGTGATCAGGGACACTGTGACTGGTGTGGAGGTGATCAGGGACACTGTGACTGGTGTGGAGGTGATCAGGGACACTGTGAGTGGTGTGGAGGTGATCAGGGACACTGTGACTGGTGTGGAGGAGATCAGGGACACTGTGAGTGGTGTGGAGGTGATCAGGGACACTGTGACTGGTGTGGAGGAGATCAGGGACACTGTGAGTGGTGTGGAGGTGATCAGGGACACTGTGAGTGGTGTGGAGGTGATCAGGGACACTGTGACTGGTGTGGAGGTGATCAGGGACACTGTGACTGGTGTGGAGGTGATCAGGGACACTGTGAGTGGTGTGGAGGTGATCAGGGACACTGTGACTGGTGTGGAGGTGATCAGGGACACTGTGACTGGTGTGGAGGTGATCAGGGACACTGTGAGTGGTGTGGAGGTGATCAGGGACACTGTGACTGGTGTGGAGGTAATCAGGGACACTGTGAGTGGTGTGGTGGTGATCAGGGACACTGTGACTGGTGTGGTGGTGATCAAGGACACTGTGACTGGTGTGGAGGTGATCAGGGACACTGTGACTGGTGTGGTGGTGATCAGGGACACTGTGACTGGTGTGGAGTTGATCAGGGTCCCTGTGACTGGTGTGGAGGTGATCAGGGACACTGTGACTGGTGTGGAGGTGATCAGGGACACTGTGACTGGTGTGGTGGTGATCAGGGACACTGTGACTGGTGTGGAGGTGATCAGGGACACTGTGAGTGGTGTGGAGGTGATCAGGGACACTGTGAGTGGTGTGGAGGTGATCAGGGACACTGTGACTGGTGTGGAGGAGATCAGGGACACTGTGAGTGGTGTGGAGGTGATCAGGGACACTGTGAGTGGTGTGGAGGAGATCAGGGACACTGTGAGTGGTGTGGAGGTGATCAGGGACACTGTGAGTGGTGTGGAGGTGATCAGGGACACTGTGACTGGTGTGGAGGTGATCAGGGACACTGTGACTGGTGTGGTGGTGATCAGGGACACTGTGACTGGTGTGGAGTTGATCAGGGTCCCTGTGACTGGTGTGGAGGTGATCAGGGACACTGTGACTGGTGTGGAGGTGATCAGGGACACTGTGACTGGTGTGGTGGTGATCAGGGACACTGTGACTGGTGTGGAGGTGATCAGGGACACTGTGACTGGTGTGGAGGTGATCAGGGACACTGTGAGTGGTGTGGAGGTGATCAGGGACACTGTGACTGGTGTGGAGGAGATCAGGGACACTGTGAGTGGTGTGGAGGTGATCAGGGACACTGTGAGTGGTGTGGAGGTGATCAGGGACACTGTGACTGGTGTGGAGGTGATCAGGGACACTGTGACTGGTGTGGAGGTGATCAGGGACACTGTGAGTGGTGTGGAGGTGATCAGGGACACTGTGAGTGGTGTGGAGGTGATCAGGGACACTGTGAGTGGTGTGGAGGTGATCAGGGACACTGTGACTGGTGTGGAGGTGATCAGGGACACTGTGAGTGGTGTGGAGGTGATCAGGGACACTGTGACTGGTGTGGAGGTAATCAGGGACACTGTGAGTGGTGTGGTGGTGATCAGGGACACTGTGACTGGTGTGGTGGTGATCAAGGACACTGTGACTGGTGTGGAGGTGATCAGGGACACTGTGACTGGTGTGGTGGTGATCAGGGACACTGTGACTGGTGTGGAGGTGATCAGGGACACTGTGACTGGTGTGGAGGTGATCAGGGACACTGTGACTGGTGTGGTGGTGATCAGGGACACTGTGACTGGTGTGGAGGTGATCAGGGACACTGTGAGTGGTGTGGAGGTGATCAGGGACACTGTGACTGGTGTGGAGGAGATCAGGGACACTGTGAGTGGTGTGGAGGTGATCAGGGACACTGTGACTGGTGTGGAGGAGATCAGGGACACTGTGAGTGGTGTGGAGGTGATCAGGGACACTGTGAGTGGTGTGGAGGTGATCAGGGACACTGTGACTGGTGTGGAGGTGATCAGGGACACTGTGACTGGTGTGGAGGTGATCAGGGACACTGTGAGTGGTGTGGAGGTGATCAGGGACACTGTGAGTGGTGTGGAGGTGATCAGGGACACTGTGACTGGTGTGGAGGTGATCAGGGACACTGTGAGTGGTGTGGAGGTGATCAGGGACACTGTGACTGGTGTGGAGGTAATCAGGGACACTGTGAGTGGTGTGGTGGTGATCAGGGACACTGTGACTGGTGTGGTGGTGATCAGGGACACTGTGACTGGTGTGGAGTTGATCAGGGTCCCTGTGACTGGTGTGGAGGTGATCAGGGACACTGTGACTGGTGTGGAGGTGATCAGGGACACTGTGACTGGTGTGGTGGTGATCAGGGACACTGTGACTGGTGTGGAGGTGATCAGGGACACTGTGACTGGTGTGGAGGTGATCAGGGACACTGTGAGTGGTGTGGAGGTGATCAGGGACACTGTGACTGGTGTGGAGGAGATCAGGGACACTGTGACTGGTGTGGTGGTGATCAGGGACACTGTGACTGGTGTGGAGTTGATCAGGGTCCCTGTGACTGGTGTGGAGGTGATCAGGGACACTGTGACTGGTGTGGTGGTGATCAGGGACACTGTGACTGGTGTGGTGGTGATCAGGGACACTGTGACTGGTGTGGAGGTGATCAGGGACACTGTGACTGGTGTGGAGGTGATCAGGGACACTGTGAGTGGTGTGGAGGTGATCAGGGACACTGTGACTGGTGTGGAGGAGATCAGGGACACTGTGAGTGGTGTGGAGGTGATCAGGGACACTGTGACTGGTGTGGAGGAGATCAGGGACACTGTGAGTGGTGTGGAGGTGATCAGGGACACTGTGAGTGGTGTGGAGGTGATCAGGGACACTGTGAGTGGTGTGGAGGTGATCAGGGACACTGTGAGTGGTGTGGAGGTGATCAGGGACACTGTGAGTGGTGTGGAGGTGATCAGGGACACTGTGACTGGTGTGGAGGTGATCAGGGACACTGTGAGTGGTGTGGAGGTGATCAGGGACACTGTGACTGGTGTGGAGGAGATCAGGGACACTGTGAGTGGTGTGGAGGTGATCAGGGACACTGTGACTGGTGTGGAGGAGATCAGGGACACTGTGAGTGGTGTGGAGGTGATCAGGGACACTGTGAGTGGTGTGGAGGTGATCAGGGACACTGTGACTGGTGTGGAGGTGATCAGGGACACTGTGACTGGTGTGGAGGTGATCAGGGACACTGTGAGTGGTGTGGAGGTGATCAGGGACACTGTGACTGGTGTGGAGGTGATCAGGGACACTGTGACTGGTGTGGAGGTGATCAGGGACACTGTGAGTGGTGTGGAGGTGATCAGGGACACTGTGACTGGTGTGGAGGTAATCAGGGACACTGTGAGTGGTGTGGTGGTGATCAGGGACACTGTGACTGGTGTGGTGGTGATCAAGGACACTGTGACTGGTGTGGAGGTGATCAGGGACACTGTGACTGGTGTGGTGGTGATCAGGGACACTGTGACTGGTGTGGAGTTGATCAGGGTCCCTGTGACTGGTGTGGAGGTGATCAGGGACACTGTGACTGGTGTGGAGGTGATCAGGGACACTGTGACTGGTGTGGTGGTGATCAGGGACACTGTGACTGGTGTGGAGGTGATCAGGGACACTGTGAGTGGTGTGGAGGTGATCAGGGACACTGTGAGTGGTGTGGAGGTGATCAGGGACACTGTGACTGGTGTGGAGGAGATCAGGGACACTGTGAGTGGTGTGGAGGTGATCAGGGACACTGTGAGTGGTGTGGAGGAGATCAGGGACACTGTGAGTGGTGTGGAGGTGATCAGGGACACTGTGAGTGGTGTGGAGGTGATCAGGGACACTGTGACTGGTGTGGAGGTGATCAGGGACACTGTGACTGGTGTGGTGGTGATCAGGGACACTGTGACTGGTGTGGAGTTGATCAGGGTCCCTGTGACTGGTGTGGAGGTGATCAGGGACACTGTGACTGGTGTGGAGGTGATCAGGGACACTGTGACTGGTGTGGTGGTGATCAGGGACACTGTGACTGGTGTGGAGGTGATCAGGGACACTGTGACTGGTGTGGAGGTGATCAGGGACACTGTGAGTGGTGTGGAGGTGATCAGGGACACTGTGACTGGTGTGGAGGAGATCAGGGACACTGTGAGTGGTGTGGAGGTGATCAGGGACACTGTGAGTGGTGTGGAGGTGATCAGGGACACTGTGACTGGTGTGGAGGTGATCAGGGACACTGTGACTGGTGTGGAGGTGATCAGGGACACTGTGAGTGGTGTGGAGGTGATCAGGGACACTGTGAGTGGTGTGGAGGTGATCAGGGACACTGTGAGTGGTGTGGAGGTGATCAGGGACACTGTGACTGGTGTGGAGGTGATCAGGGACACTGTGAGTGGTGTGGAGGTGATCAGGGACACTGTGACTGGTGTGGAGGTAATCAGGGACACTGTGAGTGGTGTGGTGGTGATCAGGGACACTGTGACTGGTGTGGTGGTGATCAAGGACACTGTGACTGGTGTGGAGGTGATCAGGGACACTGTGACTGGTGTGGTGGTGATCAGGGACACTGTGACTGGTGTGGAGGTGATCAGGGACACTGTGACTGGTGTGGAGGTGATCAGGGACACTGTGACTGGTGTGGTGGTGATCAGGGACACTGTGACTGGTGTGGAGGTGATCAGGGACACTGTGAGTGGTGTGGAGGTGATCAGGGACACTGTGACTGGTGTGGAGGAGATCAGGGACACTGTGAGTGGTGTGGAGGTGATCAGGGACACTGTGACTGGTGTGGAGGAGATCAGGGACACTGTGAGTGGTGTGGAGGTGATCAGGGACACTGTGAGTGGTGTGGAGGTGATCAGGGACACTGTGACTGGTGTGGAGGTGATCAGGGACACTGTGACTGGTGTGGAGGTGATCAGGGACACTGTGAGTGGTGTGGAGGTGATCAGGGACACTGTGAGTGGTGTGGAGGTGATCAGGGACACTGTGACTGGTGTGGAGGTGATCAGGGACACTGTGAGTGGTGTGGAGGTGATCAGGGACACTGTGACTGGTGTGGAGGTAATCAGGGACACTGTGAGTGGTGTGGTGGTGATCAGGGACACTGTGACTGGTGTGGTGGTGATCAGGGACACTGTGACTGGTGTGGAGTTGATCAGGGTCCCTGTGACTGGTGTGGAGGTGATCAGGGACACTGTGACTGGTGTGGAGGTGATCAGGGACACTGTGACTGGTGTGGTGGTGATCAGGGACACTGTGACTGGTGTGGAGGTGATCAGGGACACTGTGACTGGTGTGGAGGTGATCAGGGACACTGTGAGTGGTGTGGAGGTGATCAGGGACACTGTGACTGGTGTGGAGGAGATCAGGGACACTGTGACTGGTGTGGTGGTGATCAGGGACACTGTGACTGGTGTGGAGTTGATCAGGGTCCCTGTGACTGGTGTGGAGGTGATCAGGGACACTGTGACTGGTGTGGTGGTGATCAGGGACACTGTGACTGGTGTGGTGGTGATCAGGGACACTGTGACTGGTGTGGAGGTGATCAGGGACACTGTGACTGGTGTGGAGGTGATCAGGGACACTGTGAGTGGTGTGGAGGTGATCAGGGACACTGTGACTGGTGTGGAGGAGATCAGGGACACTGTGAGTGGTGTGGAGGTGATCAGGGACACTGTGACTGGTGTGGAGGAGATCAGGGACACTGTGAGTGGTGTGGAGGTGATCAGGGACACTGTGAGTGGTGTGGAGGTGATCAGGGACACTGTGAGTGGTGTGGAGGTGATCAGGGACACTGTGAGTGGTGTGGAGGTGATCAGGGACACTGTGAGTGGTGTGGAGGTGATCAGGGACACTGTGACTGGTGTGGAGGTGATCAGGGACACTGTGAGTGGTGTGGAGGTGATCAGGGACACTGTGACTGGTGTGGAGGAGATCAGGGACACTGTGACTGGTGTGGAGGTGATCAGGGACACTGTGACTGGTGTGGAGGTGATCAGGGACACTGTGACTGGTGTGGTAGTGATCAGGGACACTGTGACTGGTGTGGAGGAGATCAGGGACACTGTGAGTGGTGTGGAGGTGATCAGGGACACTGTGACTGGTGTGGAGGTGATCAGGGACACTGTGAGTGGTGTGGAGGTGATCAGGGACACTGTGACTGGTGTGGAGGTGATCAGGGACACTGTGAGTGGTGTGGAGGTGATCAGGGACACTGTGACTGGTGTGGAGGTGATCAGGGACACTGTGACTGGTGTGGAGGTGATCAGGGACACTGTGACTGGTGTGGTGGTGATCAGGGACACTGTGACTGGTGTGGAGGAGATCAGGGACACTGTGAGTGGTGTGGAGGTGATCAGGGACACTGTGACTGGTGTGGAGGTGATCAGGGACACTGTGAGTGGTGTGGAGGTGATCAGGGACACTGTGACTGGTGTGGAGGTGATCAGGGACACTGTGACTGGTGTGGAGGTGATCAGGGACACTGTGAGTGGTGTGGAGGTGATCAGGGACACTGTGACTGGTGTGGTGGTGATCAGGGACACTGTGACTGGTGTGGAGGAGATCAGGGACACTGTGAGTGGTGTGGAGGTGATCAGGGACACTGTGACTGGTGTGGAGGTGATCAGGGACACTGTGAGTGGTGTGGAGGTGATCAGGGACACTGTGACTGGTGTGGAGGTGATCAGGGACACTGTGAGTGGTGTGGAGGTGATCAGGGACACTGTGACTGGTGTGGAGGTGATCAGGGACACTGTGAGTGGTGTGGAGGTGATCAGGGACACTGTGACTGGTGTGGAGGTGATCAGGGACACTGTGACTGGTGTGGAGGAGATCAGGGACACTGTGACTGGTGTGGAGGTGATCAGGGACACTGTGAGTGGTGTGGAGGTGATCAGGGACACTGTGAGTGGTGTGGAGGTGATCAGGGACACTGTGAGTGGTGTGGAGGTGATCAGGGACACTGTGAGTGGTGTGGAGGTGATCAGGGACACTGTGACTGGTGTGGAGGTGATCAGGGACACGGTGACTGGTGTGGAGGAGATCAGGGACACTGTGACTGGTGTGGAGGTGATCAGGGACACTGTGACTGGTGTGGAGGTGATCAGGGACACTGTGACTGGTGTGGAGGAGATCAGGGACACTGTGACTGGTGTGGAGGTGATCAGGGACACTGTGACTGGTGTGGAGGTGATCAGGGACACTGTGACTGGTGTGGAGGTGATCAGGGACACTGTGACTGGTGTGGAGGAGATCAGGGACACTGTGACTGGTGTGGAGGTGATCAGGGACACTGTGACTGGTGTGGAGGTGATCAGGGACACTGTGACTGGTGTGGAGGTGATCAGGGACACTGTGACTGGTGTGGCGGTGATCAGGGACACTGTGACTGGTGTGGAGGTGATCAGGGACACTGTGACTGGTGTGGTGGTGATCAGGGACACTGTGACTGGTGTGGAGGTGATCAGGGACACTGTGAGTGGTGTGGAGGTGATCAGGGACACTGTGACTGGTGTGGAGGTGATCAGGGACACTGTGAGTGGTGTGGAGGTGATCAGGGACACTGTGACTGGTGTGGAGGTGATCAGGGACACTGTGAGTGGTGTGGAGGTGATCAGGGACACTGTGACTGGTGTGGAGGTGATCAGGGACACTGTGACTGGTGTGGAGGAGATCAGGGACACTGTGACTGGTGTGGAGGTGATCAGGGACACTGTGAGTGGTGTGGAGGTGATCAGGGACACTGTGAGTGGTGTGGAGGTGATCAGGGACACTGTGAGTGGTGTGGAGGTGATCAGGGACACTGTGAGTGGTGTGGAGGTGATCAGGGACACTGTGACTGGTGTGGAGGTGATCAGGGACACGTGACTGGTGTGGAGGAGATCAGGGACACTGTGACTGGTGTGGAGGTGATCAGGGACACTGTGACTGGTGTGGAGGTGATCAGGGACACTGTGACTGGTGTGGAGGAGATCAGGGACACTGTGACTGGTGTGGAGGTGATCAGGGACACTGTGACTGGTGTGGAGGTGATCAGGGACACTGTGACTGGTGTGGAGGTGATCAGGGACACTGTGACTGGTGTGGAGGAGATCAGGGACACTGTGACTGGTGTGGAGGAGATCAGGGACACTGTGACTGGTGTGGAGGTGATCAGGGACACTGTGACTGGTGTGGAGGTGATCAGGGACACTGTGACTGGTGTGGTGGTGATCAGGGACACTGTGACTGGTGTGGCGGTGATCAGGGACACTGTGACTGGTGTGGAGGTGATCAGGGACACTGTGACTGGTGTGGTGGTGATCAGGGACACTGTGACTGGTGTGGCGGTGATCAGGGACACTGTGACTGGTGTTACATTTATTTATATACATTGTATACATTTGTAAACATTTATTATATACATTTGTATTACATTTTATACACATTTTGGTTTATTTCTCTCCCGGGAGAATTAATGTGAATTGAACCCTTATTTTTTCTTCGGACCAATCACGGCATTCAGATTTGAACAAACATTGTTGCGCTCAGTGCGCGGCGAGACGGCGTGGAAGTTTTTTCCGGAGATTTTCGCGGTTTTCGACCCTCTTTAGACGTCTCTCTGTAGCCGGAGATGAAAACGATGACGCAGGTCCGGCCCGGACAGGAGCACTTTACCTTCCTCCGCCGCGAGGCGTCTGGAAATGAAGTTTTATTGGCCGTCGCCCCTCTCCGCGGTCGCCGATTCCTTTAGAGACTCTTTATGTTCCGTGCGGAGGAGGGGAATTGGCCTCGATTTTCCCCTCACTTCACTCCTGAACGCTCGGCGCGGTCTGCAGCCAATTAGGGTCCCATGTGCTGTTCACGCTTCAGCCTGCGGTTTGTGTGGGGGGGGGGAAGTGTTTGGATGAGGGGGGGGGGGGTGATAACGGAGGGGGGGGGGGGACGGTGACTCGGGGAGTGGAGGAGGGACCCGGCCCAATAAATATCATCCTGGACCCAGAAATCTCCACAACTCCTCACCAGAGCCGCAGAGCACCGCCACCTCGGTGAGTATCCTGGACGCACGCCCCGGTCAGCGCCCCCTACTGACAAGATTTATTATTATATATCACAGCAAATCCAATTTATTATACACTGCGAGGGCGGCCAATCCCGATCAGCTAATCAGCAGGCTCTGCTGTCTCCTTAGTAGTGCTGCGCAGTGACTGCGCTTTACTCTTCCACCTCTTCACTTCCACTTCTCCCATTACTAGTCTGTAGTCTGATGGCTCATACTGCCTGCTTACATCCCAGTGCTTGTTCAGCGCAGGTGCTGATTGCAATGTCTGGCATGAAGATAACCAGTAGAGGGAGAAAGTACAAACTGTGCATAAAAGAGAGTAATAGAAATATGGGACAGCAACTACTGGGAGTATTATGTGATTAGATCCAAAATTGCATTTTGATCAGCTTTATCATCATTTCTATACATATATATACATTTATATATATTTTATAATTTATATACATCTGTGTTACATTTCTATTAATTTATATACATTTGTATAGATTGTATCATTTATATTACATTAAATAATATACATTTATGTCTATATACATACATTTATAGAAATACATTTAATGCAGGTCTATATACACACATTTATATATTCAATTATATTATATTTAAATACATTTATATACATTTGTGTTACATTTATATATATTACAGGTGACTGTGCTTTACTGTTCAAATTCTCACATTACTAGTCTGTGAGTCTCATACTACCTCCTTGTAGCCCAGCGCTTGTTCAGCACAGATACTGATTGCAATGTCTGGCCTAAAGATAACCAGTAGAGGGTGAAAGTACAAGCTGTACACAGAAGAGAGTAATAGAAATATGGGACAGCAACTACTGGGAGTAATATGTAAAGTTTAGATCCAAAATGGCATTTTGATAAGCTTTATTATAATTTCTATACACACACACATATCAGTAGAGCAGTGGACAGTGTCAGTGGTTTTGTTTTATTATTTTTATCATAACTTTTTCTCCATTTTTTTCTATTTTTTCCCCCAAAAAAATAATAATATATTATTATTTATTTTTTATCATGACTTATTTTTTATTTATTTTTTACATTTTCTAAATTTTTTAGAATTTTATCTAATAAAAATGTTTTTTATGTATATATGTCTATATATATATATATATATATATATATATATATATATATATATATATATATATATATATATATATATATATATATATATAATTTTTTTTTTATATAACATTTTTTTTACAATTTTTCAATTTTTTACAATTTTATTTAATAATACTATATTATTATTATTATTATTATTATTAATTTTGTATCATAACTTTTTTTAATTTTATTTAATAATAATATATTATTATTATTATTATTATTATTATTTATTTTTTATTATAACCTTTTTTTTTTTACAATTTTTTACAATTTTATTTAATAATACTATATTATTATTATTATTATTATTATTATTATTATTATTTATTTTGTATCATACCTTTTTTTTTTTAATTTTTCTCTATTTTATTTAATAATAATATATTATTATTATTATTATTATTATTATTATTATTATTATTAATTTATTATCATAACTTTTTTTTATAACTTTTCTATTTTTTACAATTTTACTTAATATATTATTATTAATATTCTTATTAATAATATTATTATTATTATTATTATTATTATTATTTTATATACAATTTTTTAGGAGCTCCATTGGGCTGCTTTGGTAAGATATCTAAACAGCCCCCTGATATCTCACTTTAAAGACAGAGAGATTCCCCAGTCCGTTCTTCTGCAGCCAAACAGCAGGGGGGGAATCTGTGCAGCACAGCGTGATTAGGGTGTGCCCAGGCACACCTGGCACACCCTGTGCACGCGCCTTTGAGTGAACACCCCAATGCCATGGCCTGCACACACCTATGACCGATATAATGCGCCTTAACCTGCGTGCATCACATGATCTAATGAAATCCAGAGAAGCGTAACGCTGCTCCGGGGGGATAACAATCCGATCGATCAGGACGGGGAGGGTGCAAGGCCACGGCCCCCCACCAAAGTGATAGAAAGAAAAGATACGGCGGGCACACCGCTAGAACAAAAAATGGCCGCCACCAAGACGAGGGCGCAGGAGAGGTGACGCGTTTCGCACTTGACTGGTGCTGCTTCACTTGTGAAACGCGTCACCTCTCCTGCGCCCTCGTCTTGGTGGCGGCCATTTTCGGTTTTGGCGGTGTGCCCGCCGTATCTTTTCTTCTCTATCACTGATCTAAGAAGGTCCTAAATAGAAGAATCAGATGTCTTCTTCTAAAATTTATATTCCTGACCCGTTCCTAAACTCAGACCTCTCCCCTCTGTGTTCTCCCGCCCACCTTCTCCCCTCCCCCCCACCTCTCTTGTCCCCCGGCGCCCCCTTTTCTGGGCAGAGTCCCTACATACCTCCGGTCAGAACCGCCCAGCCCAGATGTTGGGGTCTAACAGAGAACTCGCTGTGTTTGATTCTAGACGCGTTCAGCACTTCTTCGGGTGAAGTCTCCGGGCAGAGAGAGCGCAATGAAGACCCTGGGCGTCCTCCTGGTCCTGGCGCTGGCCGCTGTGGTCGCCCTCGCTTACGGTACGCGAAAAAAGAATTGATGGTGATGTTGTGTAATGACAGAGGACAAGGTGGTTTGGATGGAGCTCCTCCAAATGATAGGCTGTGCGTGGGAAAGGGGCAATGTTACAATGTAGTCAATGAAGAGGGGGGGGGGGGGGGGGGGGGATTAAAGTGAGTGTCAGTAAAGGAAAAAAAATGTTTTACTTAAAAATAACAAACATGTGATACTTACCTCCACTGTGCATTTCGTTTTGCACAGAGTGGCCCCGATCCTCCTCTTCTGGGGTCCCTCGGCGGCTGTCTCTGGTCCTCCCTGCAAGAACTCGCCACATTCATGTGAGAGCTCGCATGGTGGTCAGTAACAGCGGGCGCCGCTCCTGTGATACAGCGGGGGGCCATAGCCGCTTACTGTATCACTCGGCCCCGCCCCTCGGCGCGCCGCGTCACTGGATCACTGGATGCGATTGACAGCAGCACCAGCAATCCATCCGCTCTAGCCAATCACCGGCCAGGCTGGGCGGCGAAGAGGATCGGGACTTTCGAGGGGTCAGGTAAGTAAAACGGGGGCTCGGGGGGGGGGGGGGGGGGGGGGCAAAACTTTTAGACCAATCACAGTCATGTCTCAAAGTTCAGAATATTTGTAATAATAATAATAATAAACGATCCGCCGATCTCACAGAGCCGCTCCTCACTGAACGAGGATCGCTGATGACTTTTCCAGGGAAAAATGTTCTCTATTTCCGCTGCTGGAAAACGCACAACCCCCTCCCCCGATACCGTGTCCTCTATGAAGTGTATGGGGGGGACACAGTATATATTTTTATTATTAGAAACAATGTCAGGATATATAAAAGAAGTGTGCGTCGTCCCAACACATTCTTCGAATTTTCAATTTGTAGATTTTTAGATCGATTTTTTTTTTTTTTAAAGGAAAAGTTAAGGAACATTTGCAAAAAAAAAATATATATATATATATTATATATATAATCAGTGAATTAATTATCTAGAAAAAAAAAAGTATTTTCATTTTATTGCAAAAAAAAAAGACACTTGCTGAAAAATAAATAAAAAATAATTGTTATTTAAAACATTGTCAGGATATATAAAAGAAGAGTGCGTCGTCTCAACACATTCTTCGAATTTTCAATTTGTAGATTTTTAGATGGAATTTTTTATTTATTTAAAAAAAAGGAAAAGTTAAGGAACATTTGCAATATATATATATAATCAGTGAATTAATTATCTAGAAAAAAAAGGATTTTCATTTTATTGGGAAAAAAAAGAAAAGACACTTGCTAAAAAAAAAAAAAAAAAAAAATGTTATTTAAAACATTGTCAGGATATATAAAAGAAGTGTGCGTCGTCTCAACACATTCTTCGAATTTTCAATTTGTAGATTTTTAGATCGAATTTTTTATTTATTTTTTAAAAAGGAAACGTTAAGGAACATTTGCAATATTTATTTATATATATATATATATAATCAGTGAATTAATTATCTAGAAAAAAAAGGATTTTCATTTTATTGGGGAAAAAAAAGACACTTGCTAAAAAAAAAAAAAAAGACATTTGCTAAAAAAAAAAAAAAAAAAAGAGGACACTTGCTAAAAAAATAAATACAATAAAAAAAAAGACACTTGCTAAAAAAATAAATACAATAAAAAAAAAGACACTTGCTAAAAAAATAAATACAATAAAAAAAAGGCACTTGCTAAAAAAATAAAAAAATAAAAAAGACATTTGCATAAAAAATACAAATTGTTGTCATACTAGACTAGAAACGTTACCAGGGCATGCTCCTGCCAATACATGGGATGCTCTTACACACGGAATTTCCGACAACAAAAGTTGGATGTGAGCTTTTGGTCAGAAATTCCGGTCCTGTGTAGGCTCCATCACTGTCGGCATTTACTATGCTTTAGTTACGAACGAACACAGTGAGTGATTTGTGCCGATCACCCACTGTGTTCATTCAGAAAAAGAAGGGACCTGTAAATTACAGATTTACTGGCCCCTTTTCCCTGCTCTTTAAACTGCAAAATCACCCATAAAGAGAAGAGAGGAGGAAAGCCAGCAGCTCTGTGGGGGGGGGGGGCAGCAGGGGGAATCTGGACCGCATGGGGTGATTAGGGTGTGCCTAGACACAACCAGCACACCCTGCGTACACACCTAGGCACCTGTTGGGTACAAATGATAACTATAGATGATAATAATAATAATACAGAAATCATGTTATTATCAATACTGATCAATACATTTGTTGGTCTCTTTGATTCAGATTCCCATGAAAGTCAGGAGTCTTATGAACATTACGGTAAGACGAATGTTTTTCCTTAGATCTTATGTAACCCAATGAAGAGACTCTTATTTCTCTGCTTCCCAGATGTGAGATTTTGGACGGAGTTGTTTCTTGGAGGGAAAGACATCCGATCATCAGACAGACACCAGGGAATGAAACCCCTGACTTTCCTAAAGTGTCCGTCCAATCAAAACTTTTATTGGTGAAAGTTAGAAAAAATAAATGTCCGATAGTTAAATCCTATCTCTTGGACAGTGTTGGTGAGATCTCTGTGCCGAGTTCCCGGGTCTTCTCTCCTTCTCAGTCCGAACAGACCCGGAATTATGGAGAGAGGTCCCCACTAAAGCCTCACCATAAATATATTGTCCAATCTTGTCTCAAAATATCCCTTCAAACCGTTCCTCTCCACTCCTCCCATAACCTCCTGCTCTCTAGTTCCCTCGTCCCCTCCTCCAGGACTTTTTCAGAGCCTCTCCCATCCCCTGGAACTCTCTACCTCAATCTATCCGGCTAACTCCTACTTTAACCACCTTTTAGATCAGTGGTCTCCAAACTGCGGCCCCAGGGCCCTTTGCATGCTTTTATCCGGCCCTTGGGTCACTATTAAATTTACTGATACCAACGGGGGGACGGGGGGGCTTAATTCCATCCAACTAATGCCTATGAAGGGGTACAATTCCTCCCAATGATGAGGCACATTTCCTTCCAACCAGTGTCTGGTGCTCAAAATTTTTTTTGGGGGGGGGTGCAAACGAAAAAAATAAATAATAATAATTGCAGCCTCACTGTGCCCATCAAATGCAGCCACTGTGCCATCAATTGTCACCACTATGGCATGCCAATTGTCACCACTGTGCCCATCAATTGTCACCACTGTGCCTATCAATTGTTACTACTGTGCCCATCAATTGTCACCACTGTGCCCCACAATTGTAGCCACTGTGCCCATCAATTGTAGCCACTGTGCCATCAATTGTCACCACTGTGCCCATCAATTGTCACCACTGTGCCCATCAATTGTCGCCAATGTGCCATCAATTGTCACCACTATGCCATGCCATCAATTGTCACCACTGTGCCCATCAATTGTTACCACTGTGCCCCACAATTGTCGCCAATGTGCCATCAATTGTCACCACTATGCCATGCCATCAATTGTCACCACTGTGCCCATCAATTGTCACCACTGTGCCCATCAATTGTTACTACTGTGCCCATCAATTGTCACCACTTTGCCATCAATTGTCACCACTGTGCCCATCAATTGTTACCACTGTGCCCATCAACTGTAGCCACTGTGCCCATCAATTGTAGCCACTGTGCCATCAATTGTCACCACTGTGCCATCAATTGTCACCACTGTGCCCATCAATTGTTACTACTGTGCCCATCAATTGTCACCACTTTGCCATCAATTGTCACCACTGTGCCCCACAATTGTAGCCACTGTGCCCATCAATTGTAGCCACTGTGCCCATCAATTGTCACCACTGTGCCCATCAATTGTCACCACTGTGCCCATCAATTGTTACTACTGTGCCCATCAATTGTCACCACTGTGCCCATCAATTGTTACCACTGTGCCCCACAATTGTAGCCACTGTGCCATTAATTGTAGCCACTGTGCCCCGCAATTGTCGCCACTGTGCCCAGTAAAATGCTGCCACTGTGACCTGTAAAATGCCCCCCCTGGCCCTTACTATTCTGGGGTCAGCCGTGCTTCTACCGCCCCTCGATGTCCCTCGTACAGTCCCTCGTCCCGCCCTCGATGACGCTTCAGCCAATCAGATTACCTGATTGGCTGAGACGCCTGTCAGTCTTACCCAAGGAACGCACCGCCGGTACATCCCTTAGATAAGCTTCAGGAAGCAAAATACAGCCCCAGGGCTGTACTTGGAAAGCCTATCAGGGCCGCTGGCTCTGATAGGCACTTCCACACAGCCAACCAGCTGCCGATATTCAGCTGGCTGGCGCTCAACATCCGGCCAGCTGAATAGTGCGCGGCAGCGGCAAACATATATAGATTCATACAATGCACAAATGCACAGAGGGGGCGGCGCTCCAGCGCCCTCTATGGACCAACCACTCCTGCTCCCAACGATGCCAAGGATGAAGCCTAATAACACCAATGATGGGGTACGTTCCTCCCACTGACATCAATATTGGGGCATTATTTTTCCCCACTGATGCTGGGACATTTTCTACTCCCAATGGCCACAGTCCGGCCCCCTTAAACTCTGAAGGACAGTGAACTGGCCCTTTGCTTAAAAAGTTTGGAGACCCCTGTTTTAGGTAATCCCTGAAAACTCTTCTGTTTAGGGAAGCCCATCACTCCTCCACCTAGCGCAGAGACTTCTATCAGTTTATCCCCCACAGTTCTCACCTTTTTGAACCCCTGCCTATTAGATTGTAAGCTCAGGAGCACAGCCCCCCGAAACCCTCTTTTATTGAATCGCATTGTAACTGTACCGTCTCCCTTTATATTGTAAAGTGATGTGCAACTGACCTCTGCCTGCGGTCAACAATGGGATGGTCCACAAATTGGGCTTCTGTCAGGGGAGGAGCTGACAGGCAACAATGGGAGAAGGAAAGACGAGATTGAGTATTTATTTGGATACACATTTCTACATTATCTATAGACCAGCAATTCAGGCTTCAGTGCTCATGGGGCATCTTCTCCAGGAGCTTAGCATGCCGTTGGGTTTTTCGTGCACAGCTCACCTTGATTTTATTGATAGATTTGACAACTTTGTACTTCTGATTCTGTTTTTTTCTACAAATTGTATTATTATTTTATTTTACTGTCCACAGACCCCTT
The DNA here is from genome assembly GCA_029574335.1 of Rana kukunoris. Lineage (NCBI taxonomy): Eukaryota > Metazoa > Chordata > Amphibia > Anura > Ranidae > Rana > Rana kukunoris. The sequence goes on along the minus strand of CM056055.1, from coordinate 21,464,617 downwards.
TGTGAACTCCAGAACTGCCAACACCTTCATGCGCACCCAGCAAAGGCCCTCAAGAATGAACGAAAGGTAAGAACGAATTCTAATAGAAATAAAACATCAATCGGAGTTCTGAGAACTTCAACCGTTTCCCCGCAGTCTCCAGGCTGGTCTGGTGACATCACTGGTCCTTCCTTGGTGTCGGGGGTGGGTGGTCCATCCTTGGTGTTGGGGGTGGGTGGTCCATCCTTGGTGTTGGGGGTGGGTGGTCCATCCTTGGTGTTGGGGGTGGGTGGTTCATCCTTGGTGTTGGGGGGTGGGTGGTCCTTCCTTGGTGTTGGGGGTGGGTGGTCCATCCTTGGTGTTGGGGGTGGGTGGTCCATCCTTGGTGTTGGGGGTGGGTGGTCCATCCTTGGTGTTGGGGGTGGGTGGTCCTTCCTTGGTGTCGGGGGTGGGTGGTCCATCCTTGGTGTTGGGGGTGGGTGGTCCATCCTTGGTGTTGGGGGTGAGTGGTCCTTTCTTGGTGTCGGGGTGGGTGGTCCTTCCTTGGTGTCGGGGGTGAGTGGTCCTTCCTTGGTGTTGGGGGTGGGTGGTCCTTCTTTGGTGTTGGGGGTGGGTGGTCCTTCCTTGGTGTCGGGGGTGGGTGGTCCTTCCTTGGTGTCGGGGGTGGGTGGTCCTTCCTTGGTGTTGGGGGTGGGTGATCCTTCCTTGCTGTTGTGGGTGGGTGGTCCTTCTTTGGTGCTGGGGGTGGGTGGTCCTTCCTTGGTGTCGGGGGTGGGTGGTCTTTCCTTGGTGTCAGGGGTGAGTGGTCTTTCCTTGGTGTCAGGGGTGAGTGGTCCTTCCTTGGTGCCGGGGGTGGGTGGTCCTTCCTTGGTGCCGGGGGTGGGTGGTCTTTCCTTGGTGTCGGGGGTGAGTGGTCCTTCCTTGGTGTTGGGGGTGGGTGGTCCTTCCTTGGTGTTGGGGGTGGGTGGTCCTTCTTTGGTGCTGGGGGTGGGTGGTCTTTCCTTGGTGTCAGGGGTGAGTGGGCCTTCCTTGGTGTTGGGGGTGAGTGGTCCTTTCTTGGTGTCGGGGGTGGGTGGTCCTTCCTTGGTGTTGGGGGTGGGTGGTCCTTCCTTGGTGTTGGGGGTGGGTGGTCTTTCCTTGGTGTCGGGGGTGGGTGGTCCTTCCTTGGTGTTGGGGGTGGGTGGTCCTTCCTTGGTGTTGGGGGTGGGTGGTCTTTCCTTGGTGTCGGGGGTGAGTGGTCCTTCCTTGGTGTTGGGGGTGGGTGGTCCATCCTTGGTGTTGGTGGTGGGTGGTCCTTCGTTGGTGTTGGGGGTGGGTGGTCCTTCTTTGGTGTCGGGGGTGGGTGGTCCTTCCTTGGTGTCGGGGTGGGTGGTCCTTCCTTGGTGTTGGTGGTGGGTGGTCCTTCGTTGGTGTTGGGGGTGGGTGGTCCTTCTTTGGTGTCGGGGGTGGGTGGTCCTTCCTTGGTGTCGGGGTGGGTGGTCCTTCCTTGGTGTTGACTCGTCCTCACTAATGAATTTCCTTTAATTTCAGAATCCGCGAGCGCAACAAGAGCCCCCAGGAGCGCCAACGCGAGGTCTGCGAGGACTACAAACCCTGCGACCGCTACGCCCTGCGACACGGCGTCACCGCCGCCTACAGGAAATACTTCGGGCAGCGCGCCGGGGGGAAGTAAATCGATCGGATGTGATCGGCGTCCCCACCACATGAAGATCTCGGAGTCTACAGATTAGACCGGCTGACATCAGGACGACTTACCGTCCACCTTCCTGTTCCACCATGGACTTTATAAGGGGGAGGGGTCAATTAAAACCCAAATACAAGTTAGTTTATGTAAAAGAGCTGACACTCCATTCACATCCCCGCGTGGCCCCTATTCCCATCATACAGAGGTATTCTATTGGTCGTATTGTTACTTTGTAACTATTTTAGGGTGCAGCAGGTTTCCACGAAGCGATTGGCTGTATCGTTGGTCGGGATTACTGGGCGGGGTTTTTATTTCATTGATCGATCGATGGTATGGAAGTGACTTTTATATAGACTAACCTGTAACCTTCGCCTGTGGCCCCGGAGGGCCCCCATTTGTTATCTGTCTCTGTATTTTATTATCTGTTGTCTATTAAGCACTTTATACGTTTTATCGGCCGCGGCGAGTCCCGTCAGGGCGGCGCCCGGCGATCGCACAGATATAACATGTTCTCCTACTTCACATTTTCAGAGTCGCTCACTATCTCTGTGTCTTGCTTCCATCACGTGACCTTTTTTTTTCCACAAATAAAAATGCTGCTTTTATAATGGATGCCCCGCCCTCTGTGGTTTGATTTTAGTATAAGAGGAATAATACACACAAGTGGGCGTGTCATCACAAATGTTCCCTCCTTCTTCTACAAAGTTACAATGTACAGTCTGACCACTGGGGGAGGGGAGACTGAGGAAATGCCTCCTCCTGCCCATAGCAGACTAATGACATCATCTCAGTATACGCCCCTGAGGTCCTGTACACACCCCCAATGTCATGTACATAACCCCCGATGTCCTGTACACAGCTCTGATGTCCTGTAACCCCTCGATTCTCTGTACACACCCCCGATGTCCTGTACATACCCCCCGATGACCTGTACATACCCCCCCATGTCCTGTACACCCCCCCCCCCCCCGATGTCCTGTACACACCCCCCGATGTCCTGTACATACCCCCCCATGTCCTGTACACACCCCTGATTCCCTATACACACCCCCCGATTCCCTGTACTCACCCCCCGATTCCCTGTACTCACCCCCCGATGTCCTGTACACATCCCCGATGTCCTGTACTCACCCCCGATGTCCTGTACTCACCACCGATGTCCTGTACTCACCACCGATGTCCTGTACTCACCCCCGATGTCCTGTACTCACCCCCGATGTCCTGTACATACCCCTGATTCCCTGTACACCCCCCCCCATGTCCTGTACACCCCCCCCCCCGATGTCATGTACTCACCCCCCGATGCCCTGTACACACCCCCCGATGCCCTGTACATACCCCCGATTCTCTGTACATACCCCCGATTCTCTGTACACACCCCCGATGCCCTGTACACCCCCCCCCCGATGCCCTGTACATACCCCCGATTCTCTGTACACACCCCCGATGCCCTGTACACACCCCCCGATGCCCTGTACACACCCCCCGATGCCCTGTAATACCCCCGATTCTCTGTACACACCACCGATGCCCTATACACACCCCCCGATGCCATGTACATACCCCCGATTCTCTGTACACACCCCCAATGCCCTGTACACACCCCCAATGCCCTGTACACACCCCCCAATGTCCTGTACACACCCCCGATGCCCTGTACACACCCCCCAATGTCCTGTACACGCCCCTGATGTCCTGTACACCCCCCAATTTCCTGTATATGCCCCCAATGTTTTCTCCACTCATGCTGAACGGCTGCTCTCCTGACAGGGGGGTCTGCGCCTATTAGCAGTTCAGCCCCCCCCCCCCCCGAGGATGCCCACCCATGACCACCAGGTATGGCAATCAGTGATGCCTGCCAGTGCCCCCTGACCAGTGCTGTTGAACACTTCCATCTATCAGTGCCGCCCCATCAGTGCCCATAGGTGTGCACCACAAAACGCAAACACACCTGTGTGCATATATATCTATATATATATATATATATATATACACACACACATTAAATAAATGTAATCATTTTTAAATGTAGTAGGGTAGTGGACAGTGTCAGTAGTTTTTTATTTTTATTATTAAATTTTTGTATTATTTTTTACAATTTTATTTATATTTTGTATTTTTTTTAGAAGCTTTGGCGAAATATCAGCAAGGGGAATCTGCCCAGGCACACCCGTCACAACTAGGGTTGCCGCCTCATCCCTTTAAAACAGAACACATATGAATTACACAGGTTCTGAGGCTCAGGCTAATGCAGATTAGGCACCGAGTGAGTTTAATTACCACCATAATCAGCCACAGAACCTGTGTAATTCATATGTATTCTGTTTTAAAGGGATGAGGTGGCAACCCTAGTCACAACCCCTGTGCACGCCTATATCAGTGCCATCCATCAGTGTCGCCTATAAGTGCCCACCAGTGCCACCTATCAGTGCCCACCAGTGCCACCTATCAGTGCCATCAGTGCAGCCTATCAGTGCTCACCAGTGCCACCTATCAGTGCCACCTATCAGTGCCATCAGTGCCACCTATCAGTGCCATCAGTGTCACCTATCAGTGCCCACCAGTGCTGCATATAAGTGCCTCATCATCAGCCCCCATTAGTGAAGGAGAAAAATTACTTATTTACAAAGTTTTGTAACAGAAACAAAGATAAACTTTTATTTTTAGTTAAATTTTCAGAATTTTTTTAATGTGTGGCGCAAAAAATAAAAACCGCAGAGGTGATCAAATACCATCAAAATAAAGCTCTATTTGTGGGGAAAAAATGAATAATAAAAAAGTTTGGGTACAATAGCACAACCGTGCAATTGTCATTCAAAATGTGAAAGCTGAAAAGCGGCCTGGGCAGGAAGGTGTAAAAGTGCCCCCCGGTAATGAAGTGATTAAAATGCAGCACAGCATGTGAAAGCGTGTCAATGGATTGTGTGTTTTTATGCGTTCAACCAGGACCGCCATCAGGGGGGGTACAGGCATTACACCCCTTTTATTTTATTTTCATAAAAAAGAAAATAAACATTTTTTATTAAAGGGCCCCGAGGCATCCCCCCTTTTTTTATTTTTATTAAAGGGCACAGAGGTCCCCAGGGGCCCGAATGGCAGCCCCCCCCCCCTTTTTTTATATTTTTTTTTTACTGTATATATTTTTTTTATTCCTTTTTTTGTAAGGAGGGGCACAGAGGTCCCCAGGGCAGCCTCCCCCCCTCCTCATTTTTTCATCCGTCCCCTTTTTGTCCCGTGGTGACAGCACCCCCCCCCCCCCCCCCCCCCCCCCCGAACGCGATTCTCAATTCACGGCCCCTTCCGCTTCTGGCACCCCCCTGCTTCTCTGCTCCAGGGGGCCCACCTCATCTCTTTAAAACCGAACGCATATTAATTACACGGGTTCTGTGGCTGATTAAGGTGCTAATTACTCACTTGGTCCCTTATCTGCATTAAATTGGCCTCAGAACCTGTGTAATCCATATGTGTTCAGGTTTAAAGGGATGAGGGGGCAACACTAGGGGGGCACATGCTAATTCCTGATGGCGGCCCTGCGTTCAGCTAACGTATTGCGGTGTGAATGGACCCCCAAGTGACATTGAACTGCATCAGAAAAAAACATAGGACTTTCTAAGGATAGGGGACAACAGGTCAGCACTCATTAGAGATTCTAATTCTCCACCTGCTGGCTGAAAATGAGAATGCAGCTTATTAATATCAAACACGTCAAATTGAACCGATCAAAGCAAACATTTAAAAAATGTCTCTTTTTAGACACCGACCGTAATTAATAAAGGGGAATATTTATAAAACCAGCGCACATTCCTTTCTGATGGATCTGGGGTTTTCTTTCCGTCGCACGCCATTCCGCTTGTAAAAAGTTGCAGAATCGTATTAATGATGCGCATATTGTCATTAGTGCATTCCTCTGGCAGCAGAAGAGAAGGACGGGGGGATGAGCAGCCAGGCAAGCGACACGCGGGGCTCATTTGTCACCCCAGAAGCACTAAGAATCACGTTCTGTGTACAGGAGATCAGGTCGGGGTTGTCACCTTTTCAAACCCGGACACTTTACACAGCAATTTTTTTTTTTTTTGTATAAACGATACGATATTTCGCTATTAACCACTTAAGACCCGGACCTTTAGGCAGCTAAAGGACCCGGACAGTTTTTGCGATTCGGCACTGTGACAATTGCGCGGTCGTGCGACGCGGCTCCCAAACAAAATTGGCGTGCTTTTTTTCCCCCACAAATAGAAATTTCTTTCGGTGGTATTGGATCACCTCTGCGGTTTTCATTTTTTGCGCTATAAACAAAAATAGAGCGACAATTTTGAAAAAAAAATTTTTTTACATTTTGCTGTAATAAATATCCCCAAAAATATATTAAAAAAAAATATTTTAAAAAAAACATTATTTCCCCTCAGTTTAGGCCGATACGTATTCTTCTACATATTTTTGGTAAAGAAAATCGCAATAAGTGTTTATTAATTGGTTTGCGCAAAATTGATAGCGTTTACAAAATAGGGGATAGTTTTATGGCATTTTTGTTTTCATTCCAATCTCTTCCCCTGAATATTTGTTACTTTGAATTGAAACATCTGCCAGGAGAAAAATTAAAATGTTTCAATCATTCTGAGGTCACTCCAAAAAAATGATGTTGCAGTTTTAAAGAAACAACGTATAAAGCAGGGGTGTCCAAACTTTTTGCCTGACATTCTTTAACTACTTAAAGGGGTGGTTCCCCTAAAAAGAAACTTTTAACATTGCCTGTGTCTTCTTAATAACATGTAGAATCGGCTGGTAGTTTAAAAAAAAAACACCCGTACATACCATTTTCGGCATGTACTCTCACCGCCGCTTCCGGGTCTGGCGGCCGGGGATGGGAGGGCCTGCTTCATTGACAGGCATCCGATCGACGCATACAGCGCGTCACGAGATGCCGAAAGAAGCCGAACGTTGGTGCGCATGCGCCGTATAGAGCCGCACCAACGTTCGGCTTCTTTCGGCATCTCGTGACGCGCTGTATGCGTCGATCGGATGCCTGTCCCCGGCTGCCAGACCCGGAAGCGGCGGTGAGAGTACATGCCGAAAATGGTATGTACGGGTGTTTTTTTTTAAAACTACCAGCCGATTCTAAATGTTATTAACAAGACACAGGCAATGTTAAAAGTTTCTTTTTAGGGGAACCTCCCCTTTAACCCCCGGACCATATTGCTGGTCAAAGACCAGGCCACTTTTTTTGCGATTTGGCGTCGGTTTAACTGACAATCGGCGTCCTTTTTTCCCCCACACATAGAGCTTTCCTTTGGTGGTATTTGATCACCTCTGCGGTTTTTATTTTTTGCGCTATAAACAAAAATAAAGCGACAATTTAAAAAAGAACAATATTTTTTACTTTTTGCTGTAATAAATATCCCCCAAAATATATATAAAAAAAAAATTTTTTCCCTCAGTTTACGTATTCTTCTACGTATTTTTGGTAAAGAAAAAATCTCAATAAGCGTTTATTGATTGGTATAGCATTTGCAAAATAGGCGATCGTTTTATGGGATTTTTATTAATATTTTTATTTTTTTAATGGCGGAGATTTTTTTTTCATGACTGCGGCATTATGGCGGACACATCGGACACTTTTGACACATTTTCGGGACCATTGTCATTTTCAGAGCAAAAAGTGCTAAAATGCACGGATTACTGTTAAAATGACACTGGCCGTGAAGGGGGCGCTGAAGGGGTTAAGTGTGTACTAAAGGAGTGTTCTTACTGTGGGGGGGGCGTGGCTGTGTGAGTGACGTCACTGATTGTCGTTCCCTAACACAGGGAAAAGACAATCAGCGACAGCCGCACTAGGAAGAACGGGGAAGGTTTGTTTACACTCAACTCTCCCTGTTCTTCCTCTCTGTAACTCGATCGCGGGACACCGGCGGCGATCGTGTCCAGACAGGACCAGGTCGCAAAAGCGCTTGCGACCCACGGCTGGGCATCTTAAAGGGGGCGTACCTGTACGCCCATGTGCCCAGCCGTGCCATTCTGCCAACATAAATAGTCATGCGGCGGTCCTTAACCGGTTAAATAACTTTTCTAATCATATGAAGTTAATAACAAGAGTCCCCCTTTCCTTTGGACCAGGGGCGGACTGACCATTGAGGAACTTGGGCACTGCCCGAGCGCCCCATGCCACTAGGGGGGCCCCATCAGGGTTGCCAGGTCTTAGTAAAACCAGGGACAGTATGTAGAAATCTGTGTTGTTTTTACATCTGTCCCTGATGTGTCCGAAACCCACATGCTTTTGATGTGAAAATCCTGAGATTTTAGCTGCCCCGCCTCTGTACTGCCTCCTGGCGTTGTGCCCATCTGTAAGCACGGGGGCCCCTAATCTTCTATTGCCCGGGGGCCCCATGAGTTGTCGGTCCGCCCCTGCTTTGGAGTCCACAGAAAGTCGGACCGGAGCGGTTCCTGAACTACTTTGAAGTCGCTGCGACTTTAACTCACACATCTATTAATGGTTATCATTAGAAAACATGGGGTGTGACGTGTCATGATGTGACTTTTATGTCCAAAGTTACCTGACAAGTCGCACAAGTGTGAATGGAGCCTCAGGATCCCCCCACCCCCACCAGTGAGAGCAGCTGCAGTGATTGCTCTGCCATTAAAACAAATGGAACCACCTGCGTGCGATAGGAAGAATCCAGAAAACATGACCTGCTGGAGGTATTTGAGGACTGGAGAGGGGGAGATGCTGAGCGACACGCCATGTTATGGAGAGTCCATACTGAAGGAACCACCTGACCCGCACCCCTCCTCCGTCCTCCTCCTGCAGAAGCCGACAGGTGATCAGGAAATCTGATTTGTATTCATTTATTGTCACAAGGTGAGATCCATTCTTTGTGTGATGTGCTACAGGCTGTGAGCATGCGCCTGCATTGTGCGCTGATCTGTGTGTTTTACTGAATGGTGATATAATGGCTGGAAATGCGCGGTATGCATAGCTCCAAACTGTCCCTGATTCGGAGAAATGTCCCTCTGTCCCTCCTTCCTCCTCGTATGTCTCATGTTGGTCTGATCTGTTTCGTTTATAAAATGCACTTTTTATCTTTCAAAAAGTGTTTCCCATGCAGTGCTAAACCCTTTCATCCAATTCCATCCAATTCCTAAATTGCTGCATTTGTAAATTCCAGAGGCCAATATAATAGTGGTGGTAAAAAAAAAAAAAAAAGTGTGTGTGTATATATTATTTATTATTATTATTATTATTATTATTATTTCTCTCTTTCTCTTTTTTTTTTTCTTTCTTTTTTTTCATTTTTTCTCTCCTTTCTTTTTTCTCTTTTTTTTTTTTTTTTTTTCTCTTTCTCTCTTTCTTTTTTTCTCTTTTTTTTTTCTCTCTCTTTCTTCTTTTTTTCTCTCTTTCTTTTTTTTTTTCTCTCTTTTTTTTCTCTTTCTTTTTTTCTCTTTTTTTCTCTTTCTTTCTTTCTCGCTTTCTTTTTTTTCTCTTTTTTTTCTCTCTTTCTCTTTTTTTTCTCTCTTTCTCTTTTTTTTCTCTCTTTCTCTTTTTTTTCTCTCTTTCTCTTTTTTTTCTCTCTTTCTCTTTTTTTTCTCTCTTTCTCTTTTTTTTCTCTCTTTCTCTTTTTTTTCTCTCTTTCTCTTTTTTTTCTCTTTCTCTTTTTTTTCTCTCTTTCTCTTTTTTTTCTCTCTTTCTCTTTTTTTTCTCTCTTTCTCTTTTTTTTTCTCTCTTTCTTTTTTCTTTCTTTCTTTCTTTCTTTCTCTTTTTTTTTTCTCTCTTTCTTTCTTTTTTTTTCTCTTTCTTTTTTTTCTCTTTTTTTTTTCTCTCTTTTTTTTTTTCTCTCCTTTTTTTTTTCTCTTTCTTTCTTTTTTTTTTCTCTTTCTCTTTCTTTTTTTTCTCTCTTTTTTTTTCTCTTTCCCTCTTTCTTTTTTTTCTCTTTCTTTCTCTCTTTTTCTCTTTCTCTTTTTTTTTCTCTCTTTCTCTTTTTTTTTCTCTTTCTTTCTCTCTTTCTCTTTTTTTTTCTCTTTCTTTCTCTCTTTATCTTTTTTTTTTCTCTTTCTCTTTTTTTTTCTCTCTTTCTCTCTTTCTCTTTTTTTTCTCTCTTTCTCTTTCTCTTTTTTTTCTCTTTCTCTTTCTTTTTTTTTTTCTCTCTCTTTCTCTCTTTCTTTTTTATTTTTTTTTCTCTTTCTCTCTTTCTTTCTCTTTCTTTTTTTTTTTTCTCTCTTTCTCTCTTTCTTTTTTTTTTTTTCTCTCTTTCTTTCACACTAATGCTACTTTGAAATTGTGCTACTTTACCTAAAGTAGCGCGATTTCAAGTGCTACTTGATAGACATTTGTGTGGCTTCATACACAGATGTCTATAGAAATCGCACCCGAAATCAGCAAAAGTAGTGCAGGAACTACTTTTGCAAATCGGTGCGGCGCCGTAAAATCTGTGTCGCACCGATTGGAACAGTGCCCTTTCCGCCAATAGGCTGCGACTTGATCTCTCAAATTGCTCCAATGTGAACCTAGGCTTAAGGAGGGAGTGGCAGGGTGTGTGTCCTATACCTACATACTAGTTGGGAGGTACGTGTATGTTGTGCTGCCAGTCACAGAAAGCAACAGCAATGCGCCGGTATAGCGGCAGCATCCTGTGTATTGTCACTGGGATTTATTTTTTGAAGTTGCTCGTCTTTCAAAACACTCGCTAACCACGTTACTTGTTAACCAAGATTCCACTGTATTTAATAAATAAAAAATGTGAAGGTGATTGCTTTATGATGTGCAGAACGGAAAAAAAATATATTTTGTTTTATTTCATTAATGAACTAACTTTTGTTTAGTTAAATTCATTAGTTTTATTTTTTTATTTTTTTTCCAATTTTCGAAAAATTTAAAAAAAAAAATTTATTTGGAATGCGGCTGCCGATTTTTATTTTTCACATCCAAGAATTTCAATATGTTTACATTTCACATTCAAAATCAAATTTAACATTTTGTTATTTCAAAAGAATTTCATTATTTCTGAGGATTTGTTACTTTGTGATTTTTGGAATTTGGATAAATCTACATTTTCAAATAATAAGAAATGTGTCAATTTCTATTTTGGAATAAAACAATTTGCACAGTGCAATATGAAGTGTCATGCGTTTACATCTACTGTAAAAAGGTCTTAGTTATCCTATTCACTCCTTGTTTTAATTGTATTTTTATTTTTTGTGCAGAAGACGTCTTTTTGATTTGGAGCTCCACGTCCCGCCACCCCCAGAGTCCTCTTCCTCCTCCTTGGAGGGCCGGTGATCCCATCCATGCCTGAGCCCAGCCTAGAGCCCCAGCATCAAGATGCGCCCCCTCCTGTCCAGGCGCTGATCTCCCCTCCCCTCCCCGCTCCTCCACCTCCACACAACGATGGCGCCCTCCTAGAACAATACTTGGAGGTCCTGAGGCAGCTCCTTAACATGCAGAGCAGAATGCAGCGCACCCAAAACCGCATGAACCGGGAGCAGAGGCGCCACCACCTGGCTATGGAGAGGCAACTGAAGGCTGTGATCCGGCAAATTCGCTGCCACCATCTATGGCAGGATCGCCGGCTACTATCTGTGATGCAGGCCTTCCAATGCCAAAGCCTGTGGGTGGAACGGGCAATAAGAGACTTGTACTCCACCATGGACCAGTTCATGGCCCTGATGGGGGTGAGACCGGCCTATGTGGGCCCCAGCCAAGGGCAGAACCCGGCTGAGCTAACCGGAACCCCCCAAGAGCCCGAAGGCAACGTGCCGGAAAGGAAAGATACCGACACGGCTGCATAGGGCACAACAAGGCCACGAGGGACCTCTGCCCAGGACAAGTAGACCTGTGTGTAAAAGATCCCCAATCCCAGAAAGGCCTATTATTTTTGTTTGTCTCTTCTTGGTATTTATAGTTGTTCTATTCAGGGGATTATTTGTATTGGAAATGAACCCTCAGTAAAAGAAAATTTCAGTTCTAAAAGTTGTAACCTTGTTTGTTTGGACTCAACCTGGTCTGACACTTCATTTTCATGTAAAAATCTGTATTAAATGTGTTTAAAAAAATCCTGACTCTGTTTGCGATCAGATCTTAAGCTAATGGGGTGTGCAGTACCATGTTTGGCCAGAGGTGTGGGGGCGCCGGAGACACTTGGAACCGTTCGGAAATACTCTGTTTCCAAGGCTCGCTGGCGCCCCCCCCCCCTCACCTCTGGCCACAGACGGTATTGCATGCCATAGAAGTCAATGGAAATTATCTCCGGCTCCATTGACTTCTATGGGGAAACTCACTTTGATATGCGAGTGCTTTGGATTACAAGCATTCTCCTGGAACGGATTATGCTTGTTATCCAGAATGTGTGTGTGTAATGTGTATATAAAGGGCCTCTGCTATCAAAACAAAATAAAAAAATTATATATATATATATATATATATATATATTACTGTATTTGCACGGAGGTTTTTCAAATGCAAAGTCCACTCACACAATATCTAAAAAAAAATTTGGTACAGTATGAAAGATGTTACGCCGAGTAAATGGATACCTAACATATCACGCTTTTAAAATTGCGCACACTCATGGAAAGGCGACCAACTACAATACTTAAATCTCCATAGCCGACGCATTAATTTTTTTTTTTTTTTTTAACAGGTTACCAGTTGGGATGCTAGGTTTTCTTTATGAAGAGATTTGGGGTCTATTAACCCCCCCCCCCCCCCCAATCTCTCCTCTATTTTTTGAAAGCAAAGGATCAAGTTTAATTAAAACATTTTTGCCCTTGATCGGCAGTGACTTCATGACGTCGCTCCAGTCCAGCAAGATCATAGAGAGGATCTGGTCTCTGTTCACCTCTATGGCCATCTGCTCAAACCATCGTTTAAAATGTATGCATTTAAAAAGACTGCTGCGCAAATACAGTGCAACATAAAATATTGCAACAACCGCCATTTTATTCTCTGGGGTCTTTACTAAAAAGTTATATAATCTTTGGGGGTTCCAAGTAATTTTCTAGCAAAAAAAAATAATGATTTTAACTTGAAAAGAGCCGTCAGAAAAAGGTTTGGTGTTTAATTGGTTGCATACAGAAGAAGTTTATTCCTTTGAAGAGATACAATGTATAGACTTAAAGAGGAGTTCCACCCAAAAATGGAACTTCCTCTTAATCCACTCCTCACCCCCATACATGCCACATTTGGCATGTCATTTTTTTTGGGGGGGAGTGGGGGCTTCAGTAGGAGTGGGACTTCCTGTCCCACTTCCTGCTTCCCGCCGAGGGGCTGATAAGGCGAGAGGCGTAATCGCCTTATTTCAGCCCCTCCTTGTAGGCGATGGCCTAGGACACTGACAGGTCCTAGGCAATCGCCTGTCCAATCAGCGACGAGCCGTGCGCGCATGCGCAGTGCGGGTCGCGCATGCGCAATGGGTGCCCGGCCGTGAAGCCGAAGGCTGTCACGGCTGGGTGCCCACAGTCGGGATGGAGACGCCAACTGGGGAGGGGGGGAGAGGAGCGGAGCCCCGGTCGGCGCATCGCTGGAACGTTGGAGCAGGTAAGTGAGTGTTTATTAAAAGCCAGCAGCTACACTTTTTGTAGCTGCTGACTTTTAATAAACACATTTTTTGGCTGGAACACCCCTTTAACTTTCCACTGATAAGAATGTTTCCAAAACTTGGCAGATTGACCAGACTGACTTTTGGCTGAGAGCAGACAGGAAATTCTTTACATGTCAAAAATCGTGAAACCCTGTATCAAGAATCGCAACGAAAAAAGATCGCGATAACTATTCTTGACGATTAATCGCACCCTGCCTTAAGCTGGAGTGTCCCTAGGCTAAAGCCTCGTACACTCGATCGTATTTTCCGACGGGAAAAGTGTGACGGCAGGATGTTGTCGGATAATCCGACCGTTTGTATGTTCCATTGTACAATTTGTTGTCGGAATGCTTTAAAAGTCAACAAATGTGTGATGTCGGATTATCCGATCGTGTGGACAGAAGTCTGTCGGAAAAAAAAAAATCCAAAGTACAAACACGCATGCTCAGAAGCGATGCTCAATGTAACACATTAGCAGAATTGGCCTAAATGGTGGCGCTAAAGAGCTGAAAAGCCACGTTGTTTTGTATTTGTTGGCCAACAATTCTTTGCCGTTTGTATGCAATACAAGTTCAAGGCCAACGCCCTTCACACAAAAGTCCTACGCTTTGTCTGATGGAAATCCGATCGTGTGTACCAGCAGGGGAGGGCTGGCAGCCTTAGGCCTGGGGGGCAAGTCCAGTCAAGTGGCCCATAGAGCATGTAAAATTGATAGATCAAGGAAAACAGTCTAAGATTTTTCATGATCACAAGAGCCGCACAGAGGCCCCCCTTACATCAGGGTCCGCACAGAGGCCCCCCTTACATCAGGGTCCGCACAGAGGCCCCCCTTACATCAGGGTCCGCACAGAGCCTCCCCTTACATCAGGGTGCGCACAGAGCCTCCCCTTACATCAAGAGAAGGGGATGTCAGCGCAGGTGTGTGCTGAGGCTGAGCTATATGTGAGACGAGACATAGCTCAGCTCTGCAGCCATCTACCTTGGAGCTGACACAGGCATGGCTGCACAGTGGGAGGTGAGCAGTGGCCGTGACCTGTGTCAACAGAGCTCCAGCAGACATATTCCTGCTCTGCAAAAACAGCATTTGGCAGTGGCGGACGGTGTCTGTGCATAGTGTCATCAGCCCGGGGGGAGATTTCCACCCTGCACCCCCTGCCAGCCCTCCCCTGTGTACCAGGCTTAAATGTAGTGTTTGCAGCTAGGCTGTAGTCAGACTGAGCTCTGCTTTTTTTATTTTTTGTTTCGAGCACCAGCCACCACTGAGGTAGAGAGCTGTTAGAATCCAGCAGCTCCTTCAGGGTCATTACTACACCAGGAAGAGTATTAAAGATTTTTCTTTGGGGGGGGAGGGGGTGATGACAGTGACAATGTTTCTTTAAAGCAGAGAAAGCTGGCTTGCCATGGGTTCAGACGGAGACGGTTGGTTCCCAGCCATGATTACAACCCGACCACTGATCGTTATCCCATCTGGGAGATGTCACGAGATCTTGGCCAGTTCTGGTAAACGGAAGCCGCCGTCCATTCCAGAAACCGTTCCAAATCACACATCATCAACCCGAAGGATTTCATCAACGCAGGAAAAACCGACACCGAGAACCACATCCGGACATAACTGTGCCGAGTCATGTTCTATCGGAGACTTGCGGGTCAGTTCTTCAGGTGGACCCAATTGGAAAGTCTATGCAAGTCTTATGAACCGGCTACTTCAGGGTCCGATGCCGATGCAAAAAAAAAAAAAAAAATTGTAGAAGGACCGCGGCCTCTTCCGTCTGGGTGGACCGGATCAGAGGGAGCCGGACAACAGATTCCATTTACTCCTGGGGGCCACCCGTAGAGGAGAGCAGGATCTGTCTGTGGTCTTCAGACTTGTTTGTGTGCTGAACATGGAGGGCCAGATCCAGGGCTGTCTTAATGAAAGGGGAACATCTGGGCACTGCCCAGGGGCCCCAGCTGCATGGGGGGCCCCTGCTCTTTCCCCAAAGAAGCTTGTCCTTGAGCCCAGGCTGCCCCTCTACATTCCATATGTCCCCCCAGCACTCTGACCCCTATTCACCCTAGATATCCCCTACCTTTTAATGGATTTCTGTTTACCCCCACTGTCTCCCTTGTAGGGGCCCCAGAGCATTACTTTGCCCAGGGGCCCCTGATGCTATTAAGATGGCCCTGGCCAGATCCACAGAGAGAGTACGCCGGCGTATCTCCTGATGTATCTCCTGATACGCCGGCGTACTTTCAATTTACCCGCGTCGTATCTTTAGTTTGAATCCTCAAACCAAGATACGACGGCATCTGGCTTCGATCCGACAGGCGTACGGCTTCGGGTCTAAGATGCAATACTTCGGCGTCCGCTGGGTGGAGTTCTCGTCGTTTTCCCCGTCAGGGTATGCAAATGAGCTATTTCCGACGATCCACGAACGTACGCGCCGACGTCGCATTCCCTTACGTCGTCTCTAGTTGGCTTTTTCCGGCGTAGAGTTACAGCTGGTATTTTGCGGCGTATAGTTAGACTTGCCATGTTGAGTATGGCCATCGTTCCCGCATCGAAAAAATTTTTTGCGGAAGTCGTCCGTGAATAGGGATGGACGTAATTCACGTCTAAGTTAAAAAAAAACGAAATTTAGCGCAATGCACGGCGGGAAATTTCGGAACGGAGCATGCTCAGTTCGAGCGGCGTGGGGACGCACTTCATTTAAATGAAACCCGCCCCCCTACTCGCCGATTTGAATTACGCTCCGAGAGATACACTACGCCGCCGTAACTTACGGCGCAAATTCTTTGAGGATTGAAAGATTTAAAAAGTAAGTTACAGCGGCGTAGCGTATCTCGCATACGCTGCGCCCATCTATTTGTATGTGGGTCTGGCCCGGAGTGTTTATTAGAACCAAGAATACAACCTTATATACAGTTAAAGAGGAGGTAACCAGAACATAAATTAACATGAGCTAATTAACTAATCATTTACCCAGACTATGAAGAAAAAATGCGAGTATGGCCTCAATTAAGAATTAATAATAAAGGTAATAGGGTACCATCATCCAAGTATTGATGAGGGAGGGGGGGAATGGGGGAATAGTTGCTGACGCTAGACCCAACACATACCCACCCAGTTGAAGTGTGGACTATCTCGGTACAAAATAGGTCAGGGTAAACAATATGATAAATAAGGAATAGTTTATTAAATTAAAATGTTGCATTAAAAACAATAGTGTACATCAAAAGATTGGTCGATTCTCGACTAGTTTCTCGGGGTGTCCGCTTCTTCAGGAGAACCAATCTGAAGTACAATAATGCAATGAAGAGTAAAATACAGATAATACAGTTCAGCAATAAATTAAAAAATAAATAGACATAGAGGTTTTACCCAAAGTGTAACGAAGCAGGCACGGGGCCAGGTCTGCCCAATAGGTGGTCCCCGCGGCGAACGTGGGGGATAGTATGAGGATCTCTGAAAAATTGGCATACACTAGATTAGGAAGGGAGGAGGCCCAGGACATGAATAAAGTTGGGGGTGGGTCGCGGAGGGGGGGTGTAGGAAAGTGGGGAAAGGGGGAAGGCAGAGGGAGGGGGAGGGAAAGGGGGGAAAAAGAAAGGGGGAGGGCGGCGAGGTAGGGGAGGAGAGTGGGGGGGGGGAAGAGAGAAGGGAAGGAAAAAGGGGGGGCGTTCGCATTATCCTAAGTGTAAACACAGGACATCTTCACACAATAGCAGAGGTCAATTAGCACAGAGAACGGACAGATGGCTGGAGGTGAGGGAATTAGCATCTAACAGTATGTGTCCCAACATTATGAATGAGTCACTCTTACAATTAACTCGTTGAGGTCAGAATCAACAAACAGTAAATAGTTCTGGGATATATTGTGGAAGATAATTACATAATAATCCCATCTCAGGTAGTCCAAGATATCATTCCTCAGTCATCCTCTGCCCCTAGTGGTCATAGGATGATTTTAGACATAAGAGGGTCCGGGGGGGGATGTCCCGGGTGAGTTTGTCACAAGTCTGAATTTGTATTCGGACCGAAATGAATTGTGCACTCCTAATACAAATAATAATAAATACAAATAATAATAAATACAAATAATAATAAAATATATATTTTTTTATTGAAGGTTTGCGGATTATTCTGAGGGATTTTCACATCTGTGTTCCCCATCGGGAGAAGATTTCCTCCGCTGGCTGTAATCTCATCCCTGTTATGCTGTGTGACACGTGTGCCGCCAGACAGAGAAATAATACAAAAAAAAAAGAAACAAAGTAACAAAGTAAAACCACAATGACGTGACATGTATGGATATCTGGGGGACAGGCGGGATCCTCCGCGGGGTGAAACGGGGCGATAAAGCGGCTTCCAGAACCTCGGGGTCCCAATTCCAAAGCATGAGGTGACCTTCCAGGAATTTGGCTACCGGAGGCTGCGGCGCGCTGCGCCGTTATATAAGAGGACGTAACGCAGACCAGACCCAGTCCCTCCGCACTGCCAGAGAGACTCGCCAGCTGGGGGATCAGAGAGAGAGAGAGAGACGAGGAAGACGAGACGCACCGCGCATCGCCATGAAGACGCTCATTGTCCTGACGCTGCTGGGGATGGCCGCCGCCGCCGCCGCCGCCGTCCTCACCCAACAAGGTGGGAGCATTTCAGGATCTCTCAGATTTTTTTTATTAATCCTCCGACAAAATTATAATTCTTTAATTAGCTTACGGTTACATTGTTGCATATTGACTTGTTACAAACGCATGCTGCGCTTCTCTGCTTTGTATCGCGGCGCGGGGATTGCGCTTTACCGCTCCGCATTCCTCAATGCAAATCAGGGGTTCACATATATATGAATCGGAGGAGGTTTCCCCGCATCCAATGCACATGACAGGAGAGTGCGACCTTCTCGAAATAGAGCCGGTTCTCCGGGGGGGGGGGGGGGGTGGAGTGTCGTGCTCGCCCCCTCCCTTGAACTACAGGAGAGTCAGGACGCCCACCAATACACAGCTCCTTTCTCTATCTGCAACGTAGAGAGAGACCTGACTCTCCTGTAGTACAAGGGAGGGGGGCGAGCACGGCACTCCACACCAGGGAGAAAGCCTGGCATTACTGTGTGGAGTTACAGACAGAAGAACAGGAAGTGAGGATTTCTCAGAAGAAATAAGGACATTTAAAAGGAAATTGGAAGGATGAGGTAAGTGAAGGAGGACTGCACTAAGGGAAAAAAAATTCCTTTACAACCCCTTTAATCAGTGAACAAGGACTCACCGGACCCCCTGCTGGGAGCCGCAGTGTATGTGAGCGGAGCCTGAAACGCAGTACAGTCATATGTGCAATCGTTCAGCACGGACTCTGACTGCGCTATCTGACATGCAAACAGCCGCTAGTACTTTCATTCCTTAGAAGATCAGGGACAGCGTTTCACTCTGAATGTCTAATTATTTCTACCAGAGAGGAAGTCTACAATCTGCCAGTTGTCACCGGAACAGGAGGTGAGGGGCAATGTCCCTGTGGGGGTCACCTGTGCCGGTGAGAGTTGTCAGAGGTGAGATTTCTCTATTCTTTCAGGATAGTTCTATTATAATTATTATTATTTATACAGGATTTACATATTATCATAAAGGATTTATATATTATTTTAATTATACAAGATTTATATATATATTATTATACAGGATTTATATATTTAATATTATTATTTAGAATTGATATACTAGTTTTATTTTGTATTATTATACAGGATTTATATATTATTATCATACATAATTTATATTATTATTCTTATTCATATTATAAATAATAATAATAATAATAATCATGTGTGATAATAATATATAAATCCTGTATAATAATACAAAATAAAACTAGTATATCAATTCTAAATAATAATATTAAATATATAAATCCTGTATAATAATATATATATAAATCTTGTATAATTAAAATAATATATAAATCCTTTATGATAATATGTAAATCCTGTATAAATAATAATAATAGTATGTAAATTATTTATTATAATATTAATAATAATAATATAAATCATATATGTAATATATAAATCCTGTATAATAATACTAAATAATAACAGTAATAATAATAATGGTATATAAATCCTGTATAATAATAATAATAAAATAAATTCTGTATATTAATCTGTATATAATCCTGTATTAATATAATAATAATAATAATATATAAATCCTTTATGATAATAATGATAATAATATAAATTCTGTATTATTATAATAATAGTAGTATATAAATCCTGTATTATAATATATAAATCCTGTATTATTATAATAATATTTTTAAAGGATTTATATAATATTATTATTATTATTATTATACAGGATTTATATATTATTATCATGCAGGATTCATATAGTATTATTATTATTATTATACAGAATTTATATACTGTTGTTATTAATACAGGATTTATATATAATTTTATTCTCAGACAGGATTCATATTGTTTATTATTATTATTATTATTATACAGGATTTATTTTAATAATATTAAACAGGATTTATATATTATTATTTAGGATTTATAATATTTTTTTATTATACAGGATGTATATTAATAATATTATACAGGATTTATATAATATTATTATTATTATTTAGGATTTATAATATTTTTTATTATACAGGATTTATATTAATAATGTTATACAGGATTTATATATTATTATTATTATTATTATTATTATTTATTATTATTTAGGATTTAAAATCATTTTTATTATACAGGCTTTATTATTATTATGCCATATTTATATATTATAATTATACAGGATTTATAGATACGGTACAGGAATAATCTGAGGGTTGTGCTCATTATAATTTCTATAGAAGGACAGTGATGGATATCAGACTGAGTTCATTACTTTATCCGTCTCCCCAGAATAGAAAACTTCTTCTCTTTTTATCTTCCTTCAGGTCCCGCCCCTCAGCAATCAAGAAAATTGATCGACGCGGAAGGTGAACCAATCAAATCCTTCCTTTATCATGACTGTTTGTCCTGAAATATCCACATGCTGCCCCCCGACTTTTCTGGAACGTTTTAGTGTAAAAAAAAATCTGTATTTTTGGTTAGAAAAATGTCGTAGGTAACAAGGGGGTCCTAATAAAGGGGGTCCAACCCGCCACTAGCAAGGGTGACCTAATAAAGGGGGTCCAACCTGCTACTATCAAGGGGGGCATAATACAGGGGGTCCAACCTGCTACTAGCAAGGGGGAACCTAATAAAGGGGGTCCAACCCGCCACTAGCAAGGGGGACCTAATAAAGGGGATCCAACCCGCTACTAGCAAGGGGAACCTAATAAAGGGGGTCCAACCCGCCACTAGCAAGGGGGACCTAATAAAGGGGATCCAACCCGCTACTAGCAAGGGGGACCTAATAAAGGGGGTCCAACCTGCTACTAGCAAGGGGGGCATAATACAGGGGGTCCAACCTGCTACTAGCAAGGGGGACCTAATAAAGGGGGTCCAACCTGCTACTAGCAAGGGTGACCTAATAAAGGGGGTACAACCTGCTACTAGCAAGGGGGACCTAATAAAGGGGGTACAACCTGCTACTAGCAAGGGGGAACCTAATAAAGGGGGTCCAACCCGCTACTAGCAAGGGGGGCATAATAAAGGGGGTCCAACCCGCTACTAGCAAGGGGGGCATAATAAAGGGGGTCCAACCAGCTACTAGCAAGGGGGACCTAATAAAGGGGGTCCAACCCGCTACTAGCAAGGGGGACCTAATAAAGGGGGTCCAACCCGCTACTAGCAAGGGGGGCATAATAAAGGGGGTCCAACCCGCTACTAGCAAGGGGGGCATAATAAAGGGGGTCCAACCAGCTACTAGCAAGGGGGACCTAATAAAGGGGGTCCAACCCGCTACTAGCAAGGGGGACCTAATAAAGGGGGTCCAACCCGCTACTAGCAAGGGGGCCTAATAAAGGGGGTCCAACCCGCTACTAGCAAGGGGGACCTAATAAATGGGGGTCCAACCCGCTACTAGCAAGGGGGATCTAATAAAGGGGGTCCAACCCGCTACTAGCAAGGGGGGCATAATAAAGGGGGTCCAACCCGCTACTAGCAAGGGGGACCTAATAAAGGGGGTCCAACCCGCTACTAGCAAGGTGAACCTAATAAAGGGGGTCCAACCCGCTACTAGCAAGGGGGACCTAATAAAGGGGGTCCAACCTGCTACTAGCAAGGGGGGCATAATAAAGGGGGTCCAACCTGCTACTGGCAAGAGGGACCTAATAAAGGGGGTCCAACCTGCTACTAGCAAGGGGGACCCAATAAAGGGGGTCCAACCCGCCACTAGCAAGGGGGACCTAATAAAGGGGGTCCAACCCGCTACTAGCAAGGTGAACCTAATAAAGGGGGTCCAACCCGCTACTAGCAAGGGGGGCATAATAAAGGGGAACAAACCCGCTACTAGCAAGGGGGGCATAATAAAGGGGGTCCAACCCACTACTAGCAAGGGGGACCTAATAAAGGGGGTCCAACCCGCTACTAGCAAGGTGAACCTAATAAAGGGGGTCCAACCCGCTACTAGCAATGTGAACCTAATAAAGGGGGTCCAACCCGCTACTAGCAAGGGGGGCATAATAAAGGGGGTCCAACCCGCTACTAGCAAGGGGAACCTAATAAAGGGGGCTCAACCCGCTACTAGCAAGGGGGGGCCTAATAAAGTGTCTGGTGAAACGTGAAAATGTAGTCAGTAGGGCAGAGGTTGGTGTGAGTAGTTTTTTAGCTTTGCATTATTTTTGACAATTGTATTTATTTTTTAAATTTATTTTTTTACATTTTTTTTCAAGAGCTTTGGTGCAATATCAGTAGGGGAATCCGTAATTAGGCAGTGCCCAGGCACACCCGGCACACACCTATGCATGTGCCTCTGAAAGGGGTGCTTACAGTGATCGGCTTTTATCTATTTATGGAAAACTTTTCTCCCAAAATCAGCAGAACTGATACTGTAACTACTTTATAAAGTGTGGAGTTTCTACTGATTAGTTAGATGTCAAAGTATGTTTATTATTGATGAGAATCGGAGATCTCGGGACTCCTCTCTCTTCTTCCAGACGTGAAGATCCCGAGGAGCTCAGCGCACGCCCTCATCAAACGCCACAAGAGGGCCTACGACTATTATGAGAGGTAAGTGTCCACCATAGAGAGGACAGATCACTGCTGGAGGACTCTGCTCCTTTTTGTTGTGCACATGTATGTCGGTTCCTGCCCTGATGCTCTCTGGTGCCCCCTCCTGTCCAGGTTCTATCCTCGTATAAAGCCCCCCATGGAGGTGAAGAAGGAGCAGTGTGAGAATTATTGGCCGTGTGATCAGCTCTCGGAATGGGTCGGGTTCCACCAGGCCTACCAGACCTACTTCGGACGGGTGTGAGGAGCGGCGAGATGAGGAAAGTCCCGCCCACTGCGCCAACAGTGCACCGCCCTCTTCTTCTGAGACTTCCAACCAAGGCGGACAATGTGGCTCATTATCAGCTTTTATATTTCCAGCTCAGCCGGCCCTGACACCCGACTACTGACTCCTGACACCAGACTCTCAACACCTAACTCCCAACACCCGATACCCGACTCCCGACATCTGACTCCCAACTGCCGATACCTGTCATCTGACTCCCAACTTCTGATACCCGACACCTGACTCCCAACTCCTGACCCTGACTCCCAACTTTTGATACCCAACTCCTGATGCTGACACCCGACTCCCAACACCTGATACCCGAGTCCTGACACCTGACTCCCAACTCCCAACACCTGACTCCCGAAAACCTGACTCCCAACACCTGACTCCAGACTTCCAACTGCCGATACCCGACACCTGACACCCGACAGCCAACTTCTGATACCCGACACCTGACTCCCAACTCCTGACCCCCGACTCCTGATTCCTGACACCCGACTCCCAACACCTAACTTCCAACACCCGATACCTGAGTCCTGACACCTGATACTCAACTGCCGACACCTGACTCCAGACTTCCAACTGCCGATACCCGACACCTGACACCCGACAGCCAACTTCTGATACCCGACACCTGACTCCCAACTCCTGACCCCCGACTCCTGATTCCTGACACCCGACTCCCAACACCTAACTTCCAACACCCGATACCCGAGTCCTGACACCTGATTCCCAACTGCCGACACCCAACTGCCGACACCTGACTCCAGACTTCCAACTGCCGATACCCGACACCTGACACCCGACAGCCAACTTCTGATACCCGACACCTGACTCCCAACTCCTGACCCCCGTCTCCTGATTTCTGACACCCGACTCCCAACACCTAACTTCCAACACCCGATACCCGAGTCCTGACACCTGATTCCCAACTGCCGACACCCAACTGCCGACACCTGACTCCCAACTCTTGATACCCAACTCCTGACACCTGACTCCCAACACCTAACTGCCAACACCTGACTCCCAACTGCCGACACCCAACTCCCGACACCTGACTCCCGACTCCTGACACCCGACACCCAACTCTGGACACCTCCAAAGAATGAAATATCTCTGAACAAAGATATAAAATAAACAACATTTTTGCTGCCTAATAACGTTCTTTTCATTCATCTGCTTATCATTTTCCTTCCACGTCCCCATGAAAATGCTAATGAAATTTTTAAATAAAGCTTTTTCTATTTTCATTACCTACCTTCTTTTACTGCCAGTGATGTCATTGCTGGGTGGGTCTCTATCGGGGATGACTCTGGTGGGAGGGACTGGAAGGGTTAAGGTGCAATCCATTGCGGTGTGTTATAACACGCATATTAATGCCAATCACAGCATGGGGTTCAAGAGCGCCACATAAAGGCCACCCAATCACACCGCACACTAGAGACATGTGCACTGCCAAAAAAAAAATGTTGTTTTTGTTTAATTCGTTTTCATTTTGGGGTTATTCGTTATGATCACAATTCGTAAATTTAATATTCGTAATTTCCAAAATTTCAAAAATAAGAACGAAAATCCCCAAATTCTAAATAACTAACTAATAATAATAACAACTATTAAATTATAAATATTGGAATTTCCTTTCAAATTTGGCTGTTATTGAAAAGTAACGAATACGAATTTATCCGAAGTTACAAATTGTCCAAAATAACAAATGCCGCATCTAAACAAATGGAACGGATTGAATTAATAATAAAAATAATAATAATATTTAAAAAAAAATGTTATTTATTATTATTAATTTGTTACATTCCATTTGTTTCGATGCAGCATTCGCTATTTCGGATAATTCGTAACTTCGGATAAATTCGTATTCTTTACGTTCACCGACAACCAAATTTGAAAGGGAATTCCAATACCTAGAATTTAACAGTTAGTTATTTCAGATTAAAAAAAAAAATCGGGTTTTTGAATTTTCAAATTTTGAATTTTTCGTAATTACAAATTTACGAATATTTGGAAAGAGTTCATTATAAACATAAAAAAATGCTGAATTCAAACGTATTTGGTCTAGTCAATAGGGGGGGGGGGGGGTCAATATGTCTAGTATCATTCACATACTGTGGGCCAGATTCTCCAAAAATGGCGTATCTGGCGCCGTAGCGTATCGTATCGCATTTACACTACGTCTACGCAAATTACTGGAGCAAGTGCCGTATTCTCAAAGCACTTGCTCCGTAATTTTCGGCGGCGTAGCGTAAACGCGGCGTCGTAAGGCCGCGTAATTCAAATACTGAAGGAGGGGGCGTGCTGTATTTAAATTAAGCGCGCCCCCGCGTCAAACGAAGTGCGCATGCGCCGGCCGGGAAAAAAGGCCAGTGCGCAGGCTCCAGCTCACGTCGGAAAGCGTCGTTGAAACCGACGTCAAAACGACGTGATCGGCTCTTATGCAAATTCCCTATTCGCGAACGACTTAGTAAAACGACGTAACCGACGGAAAAAGACGACGCTGACCCAACGCCATACTTAAAATGGCATACGACGGAACTTCGGAAACATACCCCTCATACAGCAGGGGTAACCTTACTCGTGCGCAACCTACGTAAACTACGTCGCCGCTTCGCAAAAACGTTCGGGAATCGGCGTATTAGGCTCATTTGCATAGGCAAATGAGAAAACAACGTAAAGGCCACCTAGCGGCCGGCGTTGTCATTACATCTAAGATCCGACGGTGTAATTGCCTTACACCTGTCGGAACTTTAGTGTATCTATGCGTAAGTGATTTTAAGAATCAGACGCATAGATACCCATTGAAAAAAACTGCGATACGACGGGGTATCTCAGCTGAGAATCCGGCCCTGTATATTTTATTATTCTATTTTAATATCCAAACAATAGTATAAAATAATATCAAGAAAATCCACAGACAAGAATAAAGATACATAAATAAATGATAAAGAACACAGGGAATATAAAAATAATTAATTAGAAGCAAAAAAATAAAAAAAAGCAATTAAAAATTAACTTATGCACACAAAAATTATAGAGAATAAACAGAAAAAAAATATGAAATAGAAAATAATACATTAAAGTTCATTAGGTCTATATAAAGGGTTATTATTTAAAGTGTCATCCATTAAGATAGATATATAACATACTTTGATTTCCAATTTGTCAGACTTCACTGTCTATATGGATTGGGGGAGGGGGGTTATAGCACCAAACTATCAGAAGAAAACAAACAAAACAAATGAATAATTATGAATATATCAGTAAGTACAATGATTGTAGGGGAGGCACTGGTCTGGGGACAGGAACTCGCACAATAATCTGAACTCTTCCACTAGTTGGTTTCAGCTAAATGAGAGCACCAATATGGTACCTGCTGAGTTGGGTGTACAAAGATGGCCGGACGGTTGTAGAACTCCAGTGTCCGCTCATGTGGAGCCATTTTTCTGGAGTCTCCAATGAAAGGCTTACGCTTGACCGACAACAAGATGGCCGCCGTTGAACAACGTCGGGGTACGCGTTCTCTAGTGGGCGGAAGGACCTTCCGACACCGGAAGTGGATGTCTGATGACCCGGAGACGGAAGTGCGGTGTGTAGAGTGCCGAATTGATGGTGGAGAGAGCGGGGAAGACGAGGCAGAGGTAGCCGGAGAGGTGAGAGAAGGGTCTGGAGGACTATAACTCCCAGCGGGCCCTGTGTACAGTACACAGAGTGGGGACTACAACTTCCAGCAGACATTGTTTACAGTACTCTATGAAGGGACTACAACTCCCAGCAGACACTGTATACAGTGCTCTATGGAGGGACTACAACTCCCAGCAGACACTGTACTATAGAGGACTACGACTCCCAGCAGACACTGTATACAGTGCCCTATGGAGGGACAACGACTCCCAGCAGACACTATATAGACACTGTATATAGTGCACTATAGAGGACTACACCTCCCAGCAGACACTACATACACTACATTATGGAGGACTACAACTCCCAGCAGACACTGTATACAGTGCAGTATGGAGGACTATGGATCCCAGCAGACACTACATACACGACACTATGGAGGACTACATTTCCCAGCAGCCACTGTACTGTGGAGGACTATTACTCCCAGCAGACACTACACACTACGGCTCACAGCAGACACTGTACAATGGAGGACTATGACTCCCAGCAGACACTATACACTACACAGTCTCCCTGTGGGGGAGGGGGGCTGGTCTCGCCACCGTGGTGTCGCTGGGGGGGAGGCTGTGCTCCCCGGGGTGGTGTCACTGGGGGGGGAGGCTGTGCTCCCCAGGGTGGTGTCACTGGGGGGAGGCTGTGCTCCCCAGGGTGGTGTCACTGGGGGGAGGCTGTGCTCCCCAGGGTGGTGTCGCTGGGGGGAACGGGGCTGTGCTCCCCGGGGTGGTGTCCCTGGGGAGAACGGGGCTGTGCTCCCCGGGGTGGTTTCCCTGGGGAGAACGGGGCTGTGCTCCCCGGGGTGGTTTCCCTGGGGAGAACGGGGCTGTGCTCCCCGGGGGGGGGGGGTGTCGCTGGGGGGAACGGGGCTGTGCTCCCCGGGGTGGTGTCCCTGGGGGGAACGGGGCTGTGCTCCCCGGGGTGGTGTCCCTGGGGAGAACGGGGCTGTGCTCCCCGGGGTGGTGTCCCTGGGGAGAACGGGGCTGTGCTCCCCGGGGTGGTGTCCCTGGGGAGAACGGGGCTGTGCTCCCCGGGGGGGGGTGTCGCTGGGGGGAACGGGGCTGTGCTCCCCGGGGGGGGGTGTCGCTGCCAGCCAGGTCCAAACCAGGCAGTGCCACCTCCAATCAGTGCCATCTGTCAGTGTCACCCGCCAGTGCCAACCATTTCCAATTGCCAGTGCCACTGCCAAACAGTGCCATCTGTCCCAAACTAGTGCCATCTCTCAGTGCCACTTGCCAGGTCCAAACCAGTGCCACCACCTGCCAGGTCCAAACCAGTGCCACCACCTGCCAGGTCCAAACCAGTGCCACCACCTGCCAGGTCCAAACCAGTGCCACCACCTGCCAGGTCCAAACCAGTGCCACCACCTGCCAGGTCCAAACCAGTGCCACCACCTGCCAGGTCCAAACCAGTGCCACCACCTGCCAGGTCCAAACCAGTGCCACCACCTGCCAGGTCCAAACCAGTGCCACCACCTGCCAGGTCCAAACCAGTGCCACCTCCAAACCAGTGCCATCTGTACTGAGGACATCAAGTGTGTGCTAGAGAGGAAGGAGTGGAGTTGGTGAAGTTTTTTTTTTTTTAATCGCCCACAAAAATCGGCATCAAATATCAGGCCAATTTCTAAATATGGGCATCGGCCAGAGAAAAACCCACATCGGTCTACCTCTATATAAAATGTTTGAGGGTTCCAAGTAATTTTCTAGCAAAAAATACGGATTTTTTTTAAAGCGGAGGTCCAGCTGTTAATTTTTTTTTTTTTTTTGGGGGGGGGGGGGGGGGGGTGGACCGCCGCTTTAACTTGTAAGCAACACATGTCAGGAATGGGCATGAAAGGGATAATTTCAGTCTTTTAGGAGGTTGTGGGTGTTTCCGATGTTACATTATATTCTCCCCTAGGCAAGAAACCAGGAAGTGACAGGAAATGAGGTGATATGAGGAAATGACATTGATATGTGATTGTGTAAAGGGGGAGGGGCTAATGAGAAAAAGTTCAAATAAAGGTGAAAGTTCCTCTTTTTAATGATTTTTCTTTTGATATTTCAGGTTACCCTTTTATTTTATTTTTCTCGGTGGGGGAAGGTAGGAGAACTCAGGAGCCATGGGGCGGAGATCCACGTCTTCCACCAAGAGTGGGAAGTTCATGAACCCCACCGACCAAGCCCGTGAGTATTCCGCCATCGGGGGGGGGGGGGGGGGGTCACAATTGGGAGTTTTTCTGGCAGGCTTGGAGGAGAACGCACACACCCTACAGATATGACAGAGAAGTTATTTTTTAATTTACTGGGGAGACTTCAATAACGGAATTTCTTATTTATTTTTTATTTTATGTTTATTGAGCCTTCAGAATTCTACAAAAAACCTTACAGAGTAAAAAATAACAAAAAATAAAAAGCCAACAATGCCCCTGGCAGGGCGGAGGGGAAGTTTCTCTAGGAAGGTGATGTCGGCCTTTAAAGCGGCGGATGTAAAAAGATTGAAAATAACTTTGGAGAGACATAAACCCGGGAACGTTTATAGATTGGATGTTCGATATCTAATTCTGATTTCCTGAGGATGGGAGGAGTCGGGAGATTTCTGTGTCTTGTATATTATTCTCCATCTGTACTGACTGCTGTGTTTTGTTCTGTGCAGGAAAGGAGGCCAGGAAGAGAGAGCTGAAGAAGGTAAGACCTCCGGCCTCCCGCGTGCCCTGTACGCTGCCGGCCTCCCGCGTGCCCTGTACGCTGCCGGCCTCCCGCGTGCCCTGTACGCTGCCGGCCTCCCGCGTGCCCTGTACGCTGCCGGCCTCCCGCGTGCCCTGTACGCTGCCGGCCTCCCGCGTGCCCTGTACGCTGCCGGCCTCCCGCGTGCCCTGTGCGCTCGACACTGTTCCCGCGTGCCCTGTGCGCTCGACACTGCTCCCGCGTGCCCTGTGCGCTCGACACTGCTCCCGCGTGCCCCGCTCGACACTGCTCCCGCGTGCCCTGTGCGCTCGACACTGCTCCCGCGTGCCCTGTGCGCTCGACACTGCTCCCGCGTGCCCTGTGCGCTCGACACTGCTCCCGCGTGCCCTGTGCGCTCGCTGCTCCCGCGTGCCCTGTGCGCTCGACACTGCTCCCGCGTGCCCTGTGCGCTCGCCACTGCTCCCGCGTGCCCTGTGCGCTCGACACTGCTCCCGCGTGCCCTGTGCGCTCGACACTGCTCCCGCGTGCCCTGTGCGCTCGACACTGCTCCCGCGTGCCCTGTGCGCTCGACACTGCTCCCGCGTGCCCTGTGCGCTCGACACTGCTCCCGCGTGCCCTGTGCGCTCGACACTGCTCCCGCGTGCCCTGTGCGCTCGACACTGCTCCCGCGTGCCCTGTGCGCTGCTCCCGCGTGCCCTGTGCGCTCGACACTGCTCCCGCGTGCCCTGTGCGCTCGACACTGCTCCCGCGTGCCCTGTGCGCTCGACACTGCTCCCGCTCGTGCCCTGTGCGCTCGACACTGCTCCCGCGTGCCCTGTGCGCTCGACACTGCTCCCGCGTGCCCTGTGCGCTCGACACTGCTCCCGCGTGCCCTGTGCGCTCGACACTGCTCCCGCGTGCCCTGTGCGCTCGACACTGCTCCCGCGTGCCCTGTGCGCTCGACACTGCTCCCGCGTGCCCTGTGCGCTCGACACTGCTCCCGCGTGCCCTGTGCGCTCGACACTGCTCCCGCGTGCCCTGTGCGCTCGACACTGCTCCCGCGTGCCCTGTGCGCTCGACACTGCTCCCGCGTGCCCTGTGCGCTCGACACTGCTCCCGCGTGCCCTGTGCGCTCGACACTGCTCCCGCGTGCCCTGTGCGCTCGACACTGCTCCCGCGTGCCCTGTGCGCTCGACACTGCTCCCGCGTGCCCTGTGCGCTCGACACTGCTCCCGCGTGCCCTGTGCGCTCGACACTGCTCCCGCGTGCCCTGTGCGCTCGACACTGCTCCCGCGTGCCCTGTGCGCTCGACACTGCTCCCGCGTGCCCTGTGCGCTCGACACTGCTCCCGCGTGCCCTGTGCGCTCGACACTGCTCCCGCGTGCCCTGTGCGCTCGACACTGCTCCCGCGTGCCCTGTGCGCTCGACACTGCTCCCGCGTGCCCTGTGCGCTCGACACTGCTCCCGCGTGCCCTGTGCGCTCGACACTGCTCCCGCGTGCCCTGTGCGCTCGACACTGCTCCCGCGTGCCCTGTGCGCTCGACACTGCTCCCGCGTGCCCTGTGCGCTCGACACTGCTCCCGCGTGCCCTGTGCGCTCGACACTGCTCCCGCGTGCCCTGTGCGCTCGACACTGCTCCCGCGTGCCCTGTGCGCTCGACACTGCTCCCGCGTGCCCTGTGCGCTCGACACTGCTCCCGCGTGCCCTGTGCGCTCGACACTGCTCCCGCGTGCCCTGTGCGCTCGACACTGCTCCCGCGTGCCCTGTGCGCTCGACACTGCTCCCGCGTGCCCTGTGCGCTCGACACTGCTCCCGCGTGCCCTGTGCGCTCGACACTGCTCCCGCGTGCCCTGTGCGCTCGACACTGCTCCCGCGTGCCCTGTGCGCTCGACACTGCTCCCGCGTGCCCTGTGCGCTCGACACTGCTCCCGCGTGCCCTGTGCGCTCGACACTGTTCCCGCGTGCCCTGTGCGCTCGACACTGCTCCCGCGTGCCCTGTGCGCTCGACACTGTTCCCGCGTGCCCTGTGCGCTCGACACTGTTCCCGCGTGCCCTGTGCGCTCGACACTGTTCCCGCGTGCCCTGTGCGCTCGACACTGTTCCCGCGTGCCCTGTGCGCTCGACACTGTTCCCGCGTGCCCTGTGCGCTCGACACTGTGCGCTCCCGCGTGCCCTGTGCGCTCGACACTGTTCCCGCGTGCCCTGTGCGCTCGACACTGTTCCCGCGTGCCCTGTGCGCTCGACACTGTTCCCGCGTGCCCTGTGCGCTCGACACTGTTCCCGCGTGCCCTGTGCGCTCGACACTGTTCCCGCGTGCCCTGTGCGCTCGACACTGTTCCCGCGTGCCCTGTGCGCTCGACACTGTTCCCGCTGCCCTTCGACACTGTTCCCGCGTGCCCTGTGCGCTCGACACTGTTCCCGCGTGCCCTGTGCGCTCGACACTGTTCCCCGCGTGCGCTCCCTGTTCCCGCGTGCTGTGCGCTCGACACTGTTCCCGCGTGCCCTGTGCGCTCGACACTGTTCCCGCGTGCCCTGTGCGCTCGACACTGTTCCCGCGTGCCCTGTGCGCTCGACACTGTCCCGCGTGCCCTGTGCGCTCCCGCGTGCCCTGTGCGCTCGACACTGTTCCCGCGTGCCCTGTGCGCTCGACACTGTTCCCGCGTGCCCTGTGCGCTCGACACTGTTCCCGCGTGCCCTGTGCGCTCGACACTGTTCCCGCGTGCCCTGTGCGCTCGACACTGTTCCCGCGTGCCCTGTGCGCTCGACACTGTTCCCGCGTGCCCTGTGCGCTCGACACTGTTCCCGCGTGCCCTGTGCGCTCGACACTGTTCCCGCGTGCCCTGTGCGCTCGACACTGTTCCCGCGTGCCCTGTGCGCTCGACACTGTTCCCGCGTGCCCTGTGCGCTCGACACTGTTCCCGCGTGCCCTGTGCGCTCGACACTGTTCCCGCGTGCCCTGTGCGCTCGACACTGTTCCCGCGTGCCCTGTGCGCTCGACACTGTTCCCGCGTGCCCTGTGCGCTCGACACTGTTCCCGCGTGCCCTGTGCGCTCGACACTGTTCCCGCGTGCCCTGTGCGCTCGACACTGTTCCCGCGTGCCCTGTGCGCTCGACACTGTTCCCGCGTGCCCTGTGCGCTCGACACTGTTCCCGCGTGCCCTGTGCGCTCGACACTGTTCCCGCGTGCCCTGTGCGCTCGACACTGTTCCCGCGTGCCCTGTGCGCTCGACACTGTTCCCGCGTGCCCTGTGCGCTCGACACTGTTCCCGCGTGCCCTGTGCGCTCGACACTCTTCCCGCGTGCCCTGTGCGCTCGACACTGTTCCCGCTGCCCTGTGCGCTCGACACTGTTCCCGCGTGCCCTGTGCGCTCGACACTCTTCCCGCGTGCCCTGTGCGCTCGACACTCTTCCCGCGTGCCCTGTGCGCTCGACACTCTTCCCGCGTGCCCTGTGCGCTCGACACTCTTCCCGCGTGCCCTGTGCGCTCGACACTCTTCCCGCGTGCCCTGTGCGCTCGACACTCTTCCCGCGTGCCCTGTGCGCTCGACACTCTTCCCGCGTGCCCTGTGCGCTCGACACTCTTCCCGCGTGCCCTGTGCGCTCGACACTCTTCCCGCGTGCCCTGTGCGCTCGACACTCTTCCCGCGTGCCCTCTCTTCCCGCGTGCCCTGTGCGCTCGACACTCTTCCCGCGTGCCCTGTGCGCTCGACACTCTTCCCGCGTGCCCTGTGCGCTCGACACTCTTCCCGCGTGCCCTGTGCGCTCGACACTCTTCCCGCGTGCCCTGTGCGCTCGACACTCTTCCCGCGTGCCCTGTGCGCTCGACACTCTTCCCGCGTGCCCTGTGCGCTCGACACTCTTCCCGCGTGCCCTGTGCGCTCGACACTCTTCCCGCGTGCCCTGTGCGCTCGACACTCTTCCCGCGTGCCCTGTGCGCTCGACACTCTTCCCGCGTGCCCTGTGCGCTCGACACTCTTCCCGCGTGCCCTGTGCGCTCGACACTCTTCCCGCGTGCCCTGTGCGCTCGACACTCTTCCCGCCTCCGGCGTGCTCGACACTCTTCCCGCCTCCGGCGTGCTCGACACTCTTCCCGCCTCCGGCGTTCTCTACACTCTTCCCGCCTCCGGCGTGCTCTACACTCTTCCCGCCTCCGGCGCGCTCTACACTCTTCCCGCCTCCGGCGCGCTCTACACTCTTCCCGCCTCCGGCGCGCTCTACACTCTTCCCGCCTCCGGCGCGCTCTACACTCTTCCCGCCTCCGGCGCGCTCTACACTCTTCCCGCCTCCGGCGCGCTCTACACTCTTCCCGCCTCCGGCGCGCTCTACACTCTTCCCGCCTCCGGCGCGCTCTACACTCTTCCCGCCTCCGGCGCGCTCTACACTCTTCCCGCCTCCGGCGCGCTCTACACTCTTCCCGCCTCCGGCGCGCTCTACACTCTTCCCGCCTGGCGCGCTCTACACTCTTCCCGCCTCCGGCGCGCTCTACACTCTTCCCGCGCGCCCTGTGCGCTCTACACTCTTCCCGCGCGCCCTGTGCGCTCTACACTCTTCCCGCGCGCCCTGTGCGCTCTACACTCTTCCCGCCTCCGGCGTGCTCTACACTCTTCCCGCCTCCGGCGTGCTCTACACTCTTCCCGCCTCCGGCATGCTCTACACTCTTCCCGCCTCCGGCATGCTCTACACTCTTCCCGCCTCCGGCATGCTCTACACTCTTCCCGCCTCCCGTATAATACATATGTCTCTTAAATGTTTTCCAGAACAAGAAGCAGAGAATGATGGTGAGGGCGGCGGTGCTGAAGATGAAAGATCCCAAACAGATCATCAAAGACATGGAGAAACTGGACGAGATGGGTGAGGTTCTGGAACCTTCCAGTCACAGATCTATAAAGCTCTATGGAGCCGAGGGAGATTTCCTCACTTCTATTACATAAACGTTTCTTCATGAAATAGTCTGAGGAATGAATGTAGACTGAAATCTACCGACTCCATCTTTTCCACAGAATTCAACCCCGTCCAGCAGCAGCCGCAGCTCAACGAGAAAGTCCTGAAAGACAAGAGGAAGAAGCTGAGGGAGACGTTCGAGCGAATTCTACGTCTGTATGAGAAGGAGAACCCCGAGACCTACAAAGAGCTCCGCAAGATAGAGCTGGATTATGAGCACAAGAGGTCCCAACTCAGCCAATACTTCGATGCCGTCAAGGTAAGAGCCGGCAAAACACCAGCCAATCGGCTACCTGTGTACATGAAATATGTGTATATAGGAGATGGTATATATTTATTTATAAAGTACTTTACATTTATATTATACATTCACATTAGTCCCCACCCCCAAGGAGCTTACACTCTAATGTCCCTGACTCACATTCATATACTGGGCCCAATTTACAGAGTACTATGAGTAGGGTTGTCCCGATACCACTTTTTTAGGACCGAGTACAAGTACCGATACTTTTTTTTATGTACTCGCCGATACCAATACTTTTTTTTTAAATGTGTCCCCAAATGCAGCCATGCCCCCCCCCCCCCCCATGTGCGGCCATGTCCCCTCCCCCCCATGTGCGGCCATGTCCCCTCCCCCCCATGTGCGGCCATGTCCCCTCCCCCCCATGTGCGGCCATGTCCCCTCCCCCCCATGTGCGGCCATGTCCCCTCCCCCCCATGTGCGGCCATGTCCCCTCCCCCCCATGTGCAGCCATGTCCCCTCCCCCCCATGTGCAGCCATGTCCCCTCCCCCCCATGTGCAGCCATGTCCCCTTTCCCCCATGTGCAGCCATGTCCCCTCCCCCCCATGTGCAGCCATGTCCCCTCCCCCCCATGTGCAGCCATGTCCCCTCCCCCCCATGTGCAGCCATGTCCCCTCCCCCCCATGTGCAGCCATGTCCCCTTCATTCATTCATTACCTGCCCAGGGTTATGTGGGGGAGGGGCACAGGGTCAGGTGTGGGAGGTAACATGGCTAGGTGGGGGAGGAGACAGGGCCGGGGTAGGGGAGGGAAACATACTATTATCTTGCATGAAAGTCGTAACCTGCGATGTCGGCACCCGCAGCCAATTTTCTGATGTCGGGTGCAGCAGCCGCCATTGCTGGTCAGGAAACCCCGAGGGGTGAAGCATTTTTTGGCCGGTTCCCTTACCACGCATGCACGAGGCACGCTGTGTTTTCTAATTGGCGCAGAGGAAGAAGCAGGGGGGGGGTGGGGGCTGAACTTCCGAGAGATGGCGCCGCGGCCCCCCTGTCTCCCGGAAGTAGGGAAGGAGGTCCTGTCAAAAACAGGTCCCCATTTTTAGGGGTGATCAAAGGGTTAACTGTGTGCCTAACAATGTGTGTACTATGTGCTGCTTTTACTAAGAGTTGTGGTTGTATTTTCTCTCTGCTTTGCAGGTGGGATAAAAACCCACATCACTGCTCTGTGTGTGTGGAGTGCCCTGTGTTGTTTATAAACACAGAGCTCTGGTCTGTGATTTGCTAAGCTGATCAGCAGGTCCCAGGCCGTAAATCATTGGCTGGGACTTGCTGACCGACTTGTGCTGTACAGAATCGGATGCGGGCGCTTGTGTAGTCTTCACCTATTGCCTTCTCTTGTCACTAATAGTGACCATCGCCCCGTACTAACAACCCCCACCCTGAGCTCCTAGATCAGTGATGGGGAACCTCGGCCCCCCGGATGTTTTGGAACTACATTTCCCATGATGCTCCACTACACTGCAGAGTGCATGAGCATCATGGAATATGTAGTTCCAAACATCTGGGGTGCCGAGGTTCCCCATCACTGTGTCCTGTCCGCCATGTTGGTTTGCTGCCCCTCCCCCTTCCTGGCCGGTAATGTGATTTGTGTTGTGTGTTTGGTGCAGAACGCTCAGCATGTGGAGGTGGAGAGCATTCCTCTGCCGGACCTTCCTCACGCTCCGTCCAACATTCTCATCCAAGACATTCCTCTTCCCGGGACTCAGCCGCCCTCCATTCTGAAGAAGACCTCCGCTTACGGGTAAGATGAGACTTTTCATGTCTTCTGGGGTTACAGGCTCTGCCCATCTCTACAGTACAAGTGCCATCTCTACAGCAGGGCTTGACAAACCCCAGGCGCCAGGTCGCATTGGCGCCTAGAATCAACAGCCTGCCACCTGGGCTAGACTGTGGCAAGGTGTCTTGTCCCCATGCAAGACCACATTCCCCCCCTCACCTGGCGGCTGGGCGGACTAAAATCTGGCCAGTAATTGGGGCCAGGGCTTTGCGGCCTGCTGGAGCAAGGTGCACTGCTACAAGCAGGCACTGGCCGCGCAGAGGGCTTCCCCCGCCTGCTCTCTCTGCCTGACAACTGGTTGAAGGAGTTGCAGACTTGATCTGGTGCCCATAACGATAAGTACAGTGAGGGTAGCCGCCCTGCACGTGCTCAGTTTAGTCTCTATTGTTGGAGAGAACATGAATAGCAAGCGTCATGTCTGGAGAAAACCCGGCACCGCTCATCACCTGGCCAATACTATCTCTACTGTGAAGCATGGTGGTGGCAGCATCAAAGCTGGTATAGAGACATCCCCAGAAAGACTTGCAGCTGGAGAGGGAGATGATGGGATAAACCAACTACTTACTATCTATGCATATAGTAATGAAATAAACATTACAACATACAATATATTTTAGAGCCAATGACTGAAAAAGTTTGGGTTTAGTGACAATTTAGGAGGTTGGGTGATCTCAGAAGTATCCTGACTTTTGAAAAAAAAAAAAAAAACACAGAAGTGGTACGTCACCCCTTCCCTCACCCTGATTTTTATACCGTACCTTTTTATATGTGTGTGAAATATTTAACACAAACCTTCTTATATATTTTTCCCCAGTCCTCAGGGGCGTGGCGTATCTGTGACCTATCCGCCAGGGCACGGCGTTCCTCGCTTACCGCCCGGCAAGAAACCTCCCGGGCCGCCCCTAGGTCCTCCCCCACCCCAGGTTCTGCAGATGTACGGGAGGAAAGTGGGCTTTGCATTGGACAACATTATGAGGAAGAAGGAAGACGACGTGAGGTTCAGCCCTGATAGAGGTGAGGGGGGAGGGGGGTGGGACATCACTTTATTATTAGAGCATAAAACATCGAAGGTCTACGGGGGATCATATCTATGGATCTTCGACAACATTGAAGGTCTATAGGGGATCATATCTATGGATCTTCCACAACATTGAAGGTCTGTGGGTTGCGTCAGGGGAAGGGCTGGCATGGGGGTTTGCGTCAGGGGAAGGGCTGGCATGGGGGTTGCATCAGGGGAAGGGCTGGGATGGGGGTTTGTGTCAGGGGAAGGGCTGGCATGGGTTTTGTGTCAGGGGAAGGGCTGGCATGGGGGTTGGGGAAGGGCTGGCATGGGGGTTGGGGACGGGGTGGCATGGGGGTTGGGGAAGGGCTGGCATGGGGGTTGGGGAAGGGCTGGCATGGGGGTTGGGGAAGGGCTGGCATGGGGGCTGGGGAAGGGCTGGCATGGGGGTTGCGTCAGGGGAAGGGCTGGCATGGGGGTTGCGTCAGGGGAAGGGCTGGCATGGGGGTTGCGTCAGGGGAAGGGCTGGCATGGGGGTTGGGGAAGGGCTGGCATGGGGGTTGCGTCAGGGGAAGGGCTGGCATGGGGGTTGCGTCAGGGGAAGGGCTGGCATGGGGGTTGCGTCAGGGGAA
Source organism: Rana kukunoris (assembly GCA_029574335.1). Taxonomy (NCBI): domain Eukaryota; kingdom Metazoa; phylum Chordata; class Amphibia; order Anura; family Ranidae; genus Rana; species Rana kukunoris. The sequence goes on along the minus strand of CM056055.1, from coordinate 21,426,994 downwards.
GGGCTGGCATGGGGGTTGCGTCAGGGGAAGGGTTGGGTGTTCGGGTCAGGGAGAAGTGCTAGAATGGGATTAAGGCGGGTCAGGGGAAGGGCTAAGATGGGGGCAGGGAAGGGCTGGGGTGGGGGTTGGGTCAGGGGAAGGACTGGGGTTGGGGGTAGGGTCAGGGATGGGGGGTCGGGTCAGGGAAAAGTGCTAGAATGGGATTAGGGCGAGTCAGGGGAAGGGCTAACATGGGGGCAGGGAAGGGTGGGGGTTGGGTTCGGGGAAAGGCTGGGGTTGGGGGTAGGGTCAGGGATGGGGGGTCAGGGAAGGGCTGGGGTTAGGGGTAGGGTCAGGGATAGGGGGTCGGGTCAGGGAGAAGTACTAGAATGGGATGAGGGCAGGTCAGGGGAAGGGCTAAGATGGGGGCAGGGAAGGGCTGGGATGGGGGTTGGGTCAGGGGAAGGACTGGGGGTAGGGTCAGCGATGGGGGGAAAGGGTTGGGGGTAGGGTCAGGGAGAAGTGCTAGAATGGGATTAGGGCGGGTCAGGGGAAGGGCTAAGATGGGGGAAGGGGTGGGGGTTGGGTCAGGGGAAGGACTGGGGTTGGGGGTCGGGTCTGGGGAAGGGCTGGGGTTGGGGGTAGGGTCAGGGGTGGGGGGGTGTCAGGGGAAGGACTGGGGTTGGGGGGTAGGGTCAGGGATGGGGGGTGTCAGGGATGGGGGGTGTCAGGGGAAGGGCTGGGGTTGGGGGTAGGGTCAGGGAGAAGTGCTAGAATGGGATTAGGGCGGGTCAGGGGAAGGGCTAAGATGGGGGAAGGGGCGGGGGTTGGGTCAGGGGAAGGACTGGGGTTGGGGGTCGGGTCTGGGGAAGGGCTGGGGTTGGGGGTAGGGTCAGGGATGGGGGGGTGTCAGGGGAAGGACTGGGGTTGGGGGTAGGGTCAGGGATGGGGGGTGTCAGGGGAAGGGCTGGGGTTGGGGGTAGGGTCAGGGATGGGCGGTCGGGTCAGGGAGAAGTGCTAGAATGGGATCAGGGCGGGTCAGGGGAAGGGCTAAGATGGGGGTCGGATCAGGGGAAGGGCTGGGGTTGGGGGTAGGGTCAGTAATGGGGTGGGGTTGGGGGTAGGGTCAGAGAGAAGTGCTGGGGTAGGGTCAGGGCAAGGACTGGGGTGTCGGGTCAAGGAAAGGGGTGGGGTCAGAGAGAAGTGCTGGGGTGGGGGTAAAACCATAATTACACATTGTTGTAAAATGCCCTCGTGTTGTGCCCTCCATGTCGGAGTGTAGATCCGCGTTTCCCCCGGGCGTATCTAAATCTCGCCATTCTCCATCTTCTCCGTGTTCCTTGCAGGTGAGCGCGGTCGCCACGACGCCTCCAGTTCCAGCGAGGACGAGGGATACCCCAACGAGATGGAACAGGATAAGGAGGAGGAGGGGAGCAGCGACGAGGACAGCGACAGCCTTGCGTCGGATGGGCGTGACAGCGATGAAGGGGAGTACGCACAGCGGGACGATGAGAAGAAAGCCGCCGCTGATAAGAAAGGAGGTGAGAAGAGGACCTGTCATCGTCGTCTTCTTGTATACAGATGTCTGGTGGTGTGTGTGGTCTCAGCTCTGTCTCCCTCTCCTCAGCACACAACGTACATTTCTCAGAGTCTTCAGAGAAAACCCAGAGGAAGGTGAAGAAGCCGCAGAAGGACATCACACCCCTTCAGGCCATGATGTTACGGATGGCAGGTAGGTGACCCCGATCTTTAGCAGTATTTCCAGTTTTGAGCAGAACAGGAGAATTGTGATTGGTGGGGAGGGGCTTTTTTGCATTGAAGTCAATGGGGGGGGGGGGGCGGCTTTTTTGCATTGAAGTCATTGGGGAGGGAGTTTCTCCTTGACTGCATTATGCAATACCCGAACATCCTCATAATGGGGGTCTGCAGGTCATGTGACTGGGGTCTCTCTCTCTTGCAGGTCAGGAGATGACGGAGGAGGATGATGACCATGAAGCCGAAGACTATTCGTCTCCCTCGTCATCCGAGGACGAGTCTGAGCCGGAGAATGAGCAGCGGACCGAAGAGTCGAAAGGGGAGGGCGCCGAATCCAGCTCCTCCTCTGCACAGGGGTCATCGGCACAGACACCCGTTACCGTCCCGCCCCCACCGATGCAGATGCCGCCATCCATAATGTCGGGACCTCCTCCTCTTGGTCCGCCACCTGTTCCACCTCTACGGCCCCCTGGACCTCCTACAGGAATGCCACCTGGACCGCCTCCAGGTAATACGTTTGGTCCGGGTCACGGGTCACTCTCTTTTTAAAGAGTACCTGTACTGTAATCAATGGAATGTCCTACTGTGAAGGAGGAGGGTAGGGAAGGTACAAGGTAAGTGTCCGGGTTCTAAAGCGGTAAGTCATTGTGTGCCTTGGTTAGTGGTGGCACTGATTTGCAGGCCCATCTCTCCAGCAATGCCAGGGCTTGTGCCTGTCCCTTATGCCCGTCACTGTGCTCCACATCATAATACAAAAATTGCTGTGTCCTACTGCTCACTCTGCCTTCCTCTTTCATGATCCAGAGTAGAGTATGTGGATTCTGGTTGGGTAGGGGGTCTTTCTGGTTGGATGAGGGTCATTTTGGTTGGGAAGATTTATTCCAAAGCTTAGCTCATCAGTTGCTCGAAAATAAAGCAGTGAAGGGACAGCCCGCCAAGAAATTAATTTGGAGGGTAGAAGTCCTTCTGGTTGGGTGTCAATTTGGCTGGGTAGGGGGTCTTTCTGGTTGGGTAGGGGGTTGTTCTGGTTGAGTAGGGGGTTGTTCTGGTTCGGTGGTTGTCTATGGATCATTCTGGTTGGGTAGGGGGTCCTTCTGGTTGGATGAGGGTCATTTTGGTTGAGAAAGACTTATTCCATAGCTTAGCTCATCAGTTGCTCGAAAATAAAGCAGTGAAGGGACAGCCCGCCAAGAAATTAATTTGGTGGGTAAAAGTCCTTCTGGTTGGGTAGGGGGTCCTTCTGGTTGGGTAGGGGGTCCTTCTGGTTGAGTAGGGGGTCCTTCTGGTTGGGTAAGGGGTCCTTCTGGTTGGGTAAGGGGTCCTTCTGGTTGGGTAAGGGTCATTTTGGTTGGAAAAAATCTATTCCATAGCTTAGCTCATCAGGTTCCTGAAAATTAAGCAGTGAAAGGACAGCCCGCCAATAAATTTGGTGGGTAAAAGTCCTTCTGGTTGGGTAGGGGGTCCTTCTGGTTGGGTAGGGGGTCCTTCTGGTTAGGTAAGGTAGGGGGTCCTTCTGGTTGAGTAGGGGGTCCTTCTGGTTGGGTAGGGGGTCCTTCTGGTTGGGTAGGGGGTCCTTCTGGTTGGGTAGGGGGTCCTTCTGGTTGGGTAAGGGGTCCTTCTGGTTGGGTAAGGGGTCCTTCTGGTTGGGTAAGGGGTCCTTCTGGTTGGGTAGGGGGTCCTTCTGGTTGGGAAAAATCTATTCCATAGCTTAGCTCATCAGTTGCCCGAAAATTAAGCAGTGAAGGGACAGCCTGCCAATAAATTTGGTGGGTTAAAGTCCTTCTGGTTGGGTAGGGGGTCCTTCTGGTTAGGTAAGGTAGGGGGTCCTTCTGGTTGAGTAGGGGGTCCTTCTGGTTGAGTAGGGGGTCCTTCTGGTTGAGTAGGGGGTCCTTCTGGTTGAGTAGGGGGTCATTGTGATTGGGTAAGGGTCATTTTGGTTGGGAAAAATCTATTCCATAGCTTAGCTCATCAGTTGCCCGAAAATTAAGCAGTGAAGGGACAGCCCGCCAATACATTTGGTGGGTTGGGGATCCTTCTGGTTGGGTAGGGGGTCCTTCTGGTTGGGTAGGGGGTCCTGGTTGAGTAGGGGGTTAATTGTGGTCGAGTAGGGGGGTCATTGTGGTTGAGTAGGGGGGTCATTGTGGTTGAGTCAGGAGATGACGGAGGACGACGATGACCACGAAGCCGAAGACTATTCGTCTCCCTCGTCATCCAAGGACGAGTCTGAGCCGGAGAATGAGCAGCGGTCCGAAGAGTCGAAAGGGGAGGGCGCCGAATCCAGCTCCTCCTCTGCACAGGAGTCATCGGGTTCGGTGGTTGTCTAGGGATCATTCTGGTTGAGTAGGGGGTCTTTCTGGTTGGGTAGGGGGTCTTTCTGGTTGGATGAGGGTCATTTTGGTTGGGAAAGATTGATTCCAAAGCTTAGCTCATCAGTTACTTAAAAATTAAAGCAGTGAAGGGACAGCCCGACAAGAAATTAATTTGATAGGTAAGAGGTCCTTCTGGTTGGGTAAGGGGTCCTTCTGGTTGGGTAAGGGGTCCTTCTGGTTGCATGAGCCATAAATGTTTTGTATATTTTATGACCTCTATATGGAATAATCGTCTCTCACTGCTGTTGCTCATTGTTTTATACTTTCCACTGAACACCGTATTTGTGTTTTATTTTTATTTTATAGGAGCACCCCCGTTCTTGAGACCACCGGGTCTTCGTGGCCCACCACCACGTCTGTTACCGCCAGGACCTCCACCGGGCCGACCTCCTGGCCCTCCCCCGGGGCCACCTCCAGGCTTGCCACCAGGTCCTCCTCCTCGTGGCCCCCCACCCCGCCTGCCCCCACCAGCACCTCCAGGTAACTCCCCCTCTACTGGTTTCTTTATTGTTTGTTATAGAATGCGTTCAGATTACGTTAAGTTCTGATGGACTCGGGTTGCTCTCTATCTGCTGTCAGTGGCTCTATAAGGATGTAATTCTGGGTTTAGTTTGGTGGTTGTCATTCTGGTTGGGTATGGGGCCTTTCTGGTTGGGTATGGGGCCTTTCTGGTTGGGTATGGGGCCTTTCTGGTTGGGTATGGGGCCTTTCTGGTTGGGTATGGGGCCTTTCTGGTTGGGTATGGGGCCTTTCTGGTTGGGTATGGGGCCTTTCTGGTTGGGTATGGGGCCTTTCTGGTTGGGTATGGGGCCTTTCTGGTTGGGTATGGGGCCTTTCTGGTTGGGTATGGGGCCTTTCTGGTTGGGTATGGGGCCTTTCTGGTTGGGTAGGGGCCATTCTGATTGGGTAGGAATCCTTCTCGTTGGGTGAGGAATCCTTCTCGTTGGGTGAGGAATCCTTCTCGTTGGGTGAGGAATCCTTCTCGTTGGGTGAGGAGGCCTTCTCGTTGGGTGAGGAGGCCTTCTCGTTGGGTGAGGAGGCCTTCTCGTTGGGTGAGGAGGCCTTCTCGTTGGGTGAGGAGGCCTTCTCGTTGGGTGAGGAGGCCTTCTCGTTGGGTGAGGAGGCCTTCTCGTTGGTTGGGGGGTCATTCTGGTTTTAAGGTGGCAATTATGGTTCATTAAGGGCCCATCTAATTGATCCAGTGTGATTACAAACACACAGGCTTTGCCAGCAACTGGGTTTGGTCTGCGCTTGTAATCACATTTCCCCATTCAAGAGTCTTGTGCAAAAGAAAACATCCCCAGCCCCAGCGTCCATTTAGATGTGCATGCTTCTTGCTGACCACTGGGTGCTGACTTTAGTTGTGCAATTCGCTCATCAGTACACTTGTAATCAAGCAACTGATCTGCAGATTGCATGGTTAAGCGGAAACATGCACATCTAAAGGGATGCTGAGGATGTGTTCTATCATCTAATGCTTGGGAACAGCAGTACAGTGACTGACGCCAGCCCCAAAGAGCACACAGAATGTATTTTTTTTAGACGTGCACGCTCTGCAATCTGCTCATCAGTTGCTTGATTACACTGGTAACCCAACAACTGATCTGCAGATTGCACAGCTAATCGGGGACATGCACGTCTAAAGGGATGCTGAGGACGTGTTCTTTCATCTAATGCTTGGGAACTGCAGTACAGAGAGCCAAAGAGCACAAATGATTGACGAATGATTGATCAAGGTAAGGTTATGACTTTATTAACATCTTTGTACCATTACTCCTACAGGAATGCCCCCTCCTCCCCGGCCTATGATGCGCCCCCCAATGGTTCCTCCTCCTGGCACCGCTCCCCCCGGCATCTACCCACCAACCCAGCTGGCAAACCCTGGTGTGCTGAGTGCACCTCCCAGCTTGATCCAGAGACCCAAATCGGACGAAAGCGGGGCCACCATTGAGAAGAAGGCCACCGCGACCATCAGCGCCAAACCCCAGATCACCAACCCCAAAGCCGAAGTTACGCGTTTCGTCCCCACCGCCCTCCGCGTCCGCAGGGTGAACAAACCCACCACAGCCGGCGCTCAGTCCATGAAGAGACACGAGGAGGAAGTGGTGATGCGGCCGGCGCCCAAACCCGGACCCAAGGTAATGGGGTCCCACGCGGTGGTGAAAACCAAGGACGATATGTACGATGCGTTCATGAAAGAGATGGAGGGGCTTCTGTAAACGCGGATCTGTTGGTTGTAGTAAAATGTACTTTTATGTGGAAGTTTACCCGGCGACAGGATACGCGGCGTCCGTTCCGAGGAGACGAAACGCGCAGAGAGAGGCTGTCTGCAGGCCGGGTGCCGATGGAAAGATTATTCTTATATTTTGTCTCTTGACTACTGTGACTCCACATTGTGTCCGGCCCGGAAATCCCATCAATCCATTTCACGTTTTCTTTTTTTAATGTTCTGCGAGTAATAAAGTTGTGTGACTTCCGATATTTTCACCACCGCCAGGGTGTGTGTGTTTTTATTATTTATTAATTTTTTTCCCCTTTTGTGATCTGTAATTCAATTTCCTTTGGTGCAGAGATAGGCAACCCTGGAGAGGTGCAAATCTACCGAATCACATGGAGATAAACCAGCGAGGCCCCGATAAAAAGTACGATAGATTCAGAGGTCGGTAGTAACGCAGGGTCCGGAGGTCGGTAGTAACGCAGGTTCCGGAGGTCGGTAGTAACGCAGGTTCCGGAGGTCGGTAGTAACGCAGGTTCCGGAGGTCGGTAGTAACGCAGGTTCCGGAGGTCGGTAGTAACGCAGGTTCCGGAGGTCGGTAGTAACGCAGGTTCCGGAGGTCGGTAGTAACGCAGGTTCCGGAGGTCGGTAGTAACGCAGGTTCCGGAGGTCGGTAGTAACGCAGGTTCCGGAGGTCGGTAGTAACGCAGGTTCCGGAGGTCGGTAGTAACGCAGGTTCCGGAGGTCGGTAGTAACGCAGGTTCCGGAGGTCGGTAGTAACGCAGGTTCCGGAGGTCGGTAGTAACGCAGGTTCCGGAGGTCGGTGGTAAGTAACGCAGGGTTCGTAGGTCGGTGGTAAGTAACGCAGGGTTCGTAGGTCGGTGGTAAGTAACGCAGGTTCCGGAGGTCGGTAGTAACGCAGGGTCCGGAGGTCAGTAGCAAGTAACGCAGGGTTTGTAGGTCGGTAGTAAGTAACGCAGGTTCCGGAGGTCAGTAGCAAGTAACGCAGGGTCCGGAGGTCGGTAGTAACGCAGGGTCCGGAGGTCAGTAGCAAGTAACGCAGGGTTTGTAGGTCGGTAGTAAGTAACGCAGGTTCCGGAGGTCGGTAGCAAGTAACGCAGGTTCCGGAGGTCGGTAGTAAGTAACGCAGGTTCCGGAGGTCGGTAGTAACGCAGGTTCCGGAGGTCGGTAGTAACGCAGGTTCCGGAGGTCGGTAGTAACGCAGGTTCCGGAGGTCGGTAGTAACGCAGGTTCCGGAGGTCGGTAGTAACGCAGGTTCCGGAGGTCGGTAGTAACGCAGGTTCCGGAGGTCGGTAGTAACGCAGGTTTAGGAGGTCGGTAGTAACGCAGGTTTAGGAGGTCGGTAGTAACGCAGGTTCCGGAGGTCGGTGGTAAGTAACGCAGGGTTCGTAGGTCGGTGGTAAGTAACGCAGGTTCCGGAGGTCGGTAGTAAGTAACGCAGGTTCCGGAGGTCGGTAGTAAGTAACGCAGGTTCCGGAGGTCGGTAGTAAGTAACGCAGGTTCCGGAGGTCGGTAGTAACGCAGGTTCCGGAGGTCGGTAGTAACGCAGGTTCCGGAGGTCGGTAGTAACGCAGGTTCCGGAGGTCGGTGGTAAGTAACGCAGGGTTCGTAGGTCGGTGGTAAGTAACGCAGGGTTCGTAGGTCGGTAGCAACGCAGGGTCCGGAGGTCGGTAGCAAGTAACGCAGGGTCCGGAGGTCGGTAGCAAGTAACGCAGGGTCCGGAGGTCGGTAGCAAGTAACGCAGGGTCCGGAGGTCGGTAGCAAGTAACGCAGGGTCCGGAGGTCGGTAGCAAGTAACGCAGAGTCCGGAGGTCGGTAGCAAGTAACGCAGGGTCCGGAGGTCGGTAGCAAGTAACGCAGGGTCCGGAGGTCGGTAGCAAGTAACGCAGGGTCCGGAGGTAAATCTGTCATTTGAAGGCTTATGGTGTCTGTCGAAAGTTCTAAGAAGGTAAGATGAAAAGCTAAACTGTACGATACAGCAACCATACATTTGCGGTCAAATGCTCCGCCCATAGGCATTTGGGGGCTCGTCTGGGGATACCCCTCATGGGGGGAAGTCCAGTGACCAGCCCAGAGCGAAGGAGAAGATGGTCACTGCCACCAGTTGGGTGTGGGGAGCAAGGAAGTCAACTGGAACTGGCCGCCGTGGTGAAAGTGCCCGGGAATTGGATGGGCGGAAAGAGAGGTGAGAAAATGTATGAACCCAGAGTGTCAGAGGTGGCGGAGGATTTGCAGGGTCAGGGCGACCAGAGGGGCACTGATTTAGCAAGTGACCCTCATGAGGGCAGGACTACATTTGGGGGCTCGTCCGGGATACCCCTCATGGGAAGCCCAAGCAAGTCCAGTGACCAGCCCAGAGAGAAGGAGAAGATGGACCTGCCAGTGCTCATAGGTGCCACCTATCGGTGCCCATCAGTCGAACTGACACTTGGCTTTAAAAAAAAGTATCGGTATCGGCGAGTACATTAAAAAAAAGTATCGGTACTTGTACTGTGTCCTACAAAAAGTGGTATCGGGACGACCCTAGTTGTAATCCAAAGCATTTTTTTTTTTAGAGGGTGTTAAAGAGAAGAGAGGCTCCCCTAAGTGTAGCAAGTTGCCAAATGTTGTCCCTTCATTAAATGATTACTACACTTAGAGGCTCCTCTCTTCTCTTTTATACCCAGTTGTGACATGACGCTACTCTTATATCAAGACATCGCTTGTATATCAAGGCAAAATGTATTAAAACATTTTGCTTGTCTTGCAAAAGGCTCTCAAGTTACTCTCTGTTCAGTGGAAGCCATGTCTGAAGTAGGGTGATATGCGAACTTTAGGCGCAAAGCGGCACTCTCACACCAAGGTTTTACTGTATAAAAAAAAATTGGGCCAACTTAACTGTCTTATTTTTTTTATTCTGTCAGAACCATTGACGTATCTCGGCATAGAGCCTACATATACCGTCAGAATGTTTATTCTGAACTTATAAAATATTATTGTATTTATGGAAATATGTAAATCTGTGCTTTGGGAGATATACACTTTTCCTACGATACAAGATATCAAAATTCTTTTATCCGTGCTATTTTGAGGACGAGTAATACAAATGAATATTTAATATATATATATTTATTAACTAAAGATATAGTGCAACAATTAAAATCAGGTACAATTCGTATCAAAACAAATAAATGATATGCTTCTACAATAGAGATAAATGACGCTTGAATGTTCAGATGATATTTACATTATATGACAAGGTATATTCCTAGCTCTTATTTAAATCATCCTGGCGTAACTTGAAACCTTTTAGTTATTAATTAACATAACCTTGACATTGCATTATTTCTTCTCAATATCAAACAGATCTCTTGCTACTACTTCTTATATATGTGTACATAACAAATGTTATATGGTACACAAGCTTTTTGTTAAATTTGGTGAGGATCTATCTTCACATACGACATCACTCTCAAACCACAATTGTTGGCACTTAGCTTTTTAAAGACAAACGTAATGTGCGTATGTCTCCTAATATTTGGAATATAATTATCTCGTACTGCAGTTAGACATAATTAACGCCCAAATTATATTTGCCAAGTATATTTAAATGGTCTTAGTGGAGTGTATGTGAAAAACCTCCGAATTACCAAAAAGGTAAATAATCAAAATCCAATCTTACCAGTAATTAAGAGTCCTGTTTGAGAAGGGAAAGCCTAATGAAGGATTCCTGTGAACTCCTTACATGTTTGGTCACTCTCTCCTCCTTCCGGCTTCCTTCAGAGATCAGAATAGCTTCCAGCCATCAGCCCTCCAGAGATCAGACTTGCCATCTCTCGAGCTTCTCCCATCGACCCTCGACCTCCTATCATTGTCCTGTGCAATACTTTTATCTTCCCAAAGAAGTGGGTGTGTATTCCCCTATCACGTGACTGACTATGTCACATGATAATATGTTTTGGTGGGTGATCAACTTGAACCATGCCGATATTAACCTGTAGGGGGCAGTGGCGTCTAAAGAATAATTCCTAATTTTAGGGTTATTCAGAGTTAACCAGGATTTATGACCCCCTGTGACCTGAATCTTGGTATAGCATCATAAGTTGTTATATATGTCAAACATGACAACAAACCTAGACATTCAGGCGGCCCCCAAAATTTACGATTGAGATAAGGTGTGATAATCTACCCCCATGCCTAGGAAAGTTCCTTTAAACTAATGCTGGGATGTGGTCAAAGCCATCTAATACTTTGAAATATTATAGGATCTTAATCCTGGGATCCCAATAATGTCTATGTATTTACTAGTATATTATGTGAACTATTAATACACATATATTGTCATGGCACAATGAAGACACAATACTATTTAAGATATATAATTCCATTGGGATAGTGAATAAGCCCCTCTAGTCTCATAGTATAAAGACCACCATGTGCGTAGTCTCATGCTGTGCCAGGCCTTTCATTCTCTTATCTTATAAGTGTCAAACCCAAAGAGATATGACCTGGAAGATGGCACAGATAGTCTCCTTACAACCTACAGACAGTGTCTATTCATGCCTGAGAATCTATGTTCAAACTTTAACAGGGAAAAATGGTTGTGCAAAGTTCATCATATCCATGTATATGGGACATTACGAAACATATATTATGTGCGATTTTTATATGTATTCTTTTAACCCCAAATGTTCTGACAAATCCCCCCCACGTTCTTTCATATTCTGGCGAATAGCCAAAGACATATTAAGGACGTGTCCAAAGAAATATCAGTGGTTTAAAAGATATGGCCACACCATTATTTTTCTTTATACTTAAAAAAAAAATGTTCCTCTCTTCGTCCATATGATAAAGAATGTTCTTGTATGACTTGGACCTCCCTTCATGAGTTCAAGTCTTTATAAAAACAAAATGAACTGTTGCAATGGTGGTGTCACCCCCCCATTTCAAATGTAATAAAACAAAACTGGTAAACCAGCAATTGAAGAAACTCTTCAGTGAATCCGTTCTTGTAATGTTACGAGCTGTAAAGGGGATTCAATATCCCTTCTTTTGAACGGATATTCTTGGATTCAAATGAACAAGGGATTTCTGCAACAAATCATTATTTTCCACAACACGAATCCTGGAGCATCTTGCTTCATGACTCCTGATTGGATTCAATGTGGCGGCAGGTACCATCCGGAAGTGGGCATCACGGATTAACTTCCTCCAGACGATCGCGGTGTCTTTTGGTGGTTAACTTCGCCTGTACCAATCAACGATCGGTCTGGATTGTGGTTTGGTGACGGTTCCCTCCGGAACGGGATGCCGAGGATTGACATCATCCATGCGATCATTGCGTCTTTGGTAGATTAGTTCACCTTTACCAATCAACGATCTGGTCCGGATTGTCAATCTTTTTCTATTGGAGTAAATAGACAGTATGAGTACATATTCTTATTAATTAAGATTTATATTTTCTAACTATGCTATATCTATATATGATGTAGTGATTGGTTAACTATATTTTAATTAACTAAAAATCATCAAGGATTTAATGATGACATTATTCTGCCATGAATGACAGGATCAACACTAATGCTGAAGTATAAGATTTGGAGATCTGTAAGTCAAGAGAGAAATATCACAATGTCATTTTATTACATTACATTCTCTTGATCCTTTTAAATCTCTACTTATACGTTACCTTCCAGCATTCTTGGTTGGAAAATAGGATGACAGGCATACAATTTCATGTTTCATACCATACCCAAACATGTCCTCAATTCACTGATATTGGCAGATATTCTTGACCTCATCTCAGTCTCCATTTTCTTCTTGTGCGAGACTTCGGCTGTAAACCGTAGGCCTCAGGAGATGAACCTTGGAGCGACACCATTGGTCTTCCTGAAATGAAATTTCAAACACCTGCCTCCCTCAACTGGTTAAGAACATATCTGGATGCTGGGATATTCTTTTCAAACATTTTGCTATTCAACAAAAAAAATCATCCACCTATGTTAAACTTTTTCTTGAAGGTACATCAGGCCTTGGCCTTGTGGAAAATAACAAACAGAAACAAAATCACATTTAAAACATGAATTTATCTGACCAAGTTACATTCTGTTTCAGTTGCACTATTTCTTACCACCATTAACTGCCAGCTTGTATGGGTCTTCAGGACTTACCTGAATGTTCCATCATCATGGGGCATCACTTAGTATGGTGAAGTAATTAGCGCTTTGTATTTTTATATCAAGCATTGGTCAATGTATGGCACAGCTTAGTTGTACATTTATACCCGTTTATGTCGCTGTCTGATCAGCATATAAACGCAATGACCATTTGGTTTAAGAATATCAAGTATAGGAATTTCATAAGATCCGGTGCACTAATCTTACAAAGCTCCTCTCCATTAAATTCTTAATGGTCTCCACTAGCGAAATATAGCCAGCCAGGGAGAGACAACAATGTTTGATTTAAAACACAAGGTACCTTTTCACTTGGATCAGATTGGATCTTAGCTATGTGGATATCTATTATACCACATCACAGGAATCTTTTCGTAACATATATTCTTGAACTCTATGAAAACTTTTCTTTCATGAGTGTGGTTTACAGAAATCTTTTCTGTGTACATCCTAGCTGCGAAACCTTTTCATGCAGCAGGGTTCTTTTAAAATCTTCGGCCTATGCATACATGGCCGGGTAATAATAAAATTTGTATTAGTACCTGTCTGGATAATGAACTTTGTGGTACTAATATGTTTACTGCATCTGGCATTAACCAAGATTATATTAGGGTTTCATGTTCATTTATGAAACTACTTGGGTTTTATTTTAATCTGGACCACAGTGGTTCTTACCAGACCTATGTGTATAATAAAGCGATTTAATATATCGTTGCCAACGTACACATGATATATTGGGTCATTGATTATCAGGAATAAACGACTGATTATTTATTTATTTATTTCCTGAGGGGTGTGAATACCTAAATATTTATCTTAGGATTGATCAACTATTTTAATAATTTCTACTAATGTGATTATATTCCTGGCATAAATATGAACCTCATAAATATTCCCCAGGTCACTGACCTGTTAGGGAAAATACCATACAATCCCAGTAGGATTACGTATAACTGCTAAGCTCAATAGAGTCAGCATACACTGTATGGATATGAGAATATCACCTTCCAAGCATACCTCTCACTTATATTCCAGGGGACATACACTTTAGTATGATCCTCCCGTCTGACCCTCATTTTGGGGAAAAATGGAGATGCCTGTATGAAGGTGCCATCTAAATATGGATCTCACTCATGCTCACTGATTGTGAGAGAACTGAGAAGGTTCACATGTATGGCCTTGTCACTTGAGACCATATAACATTTTAATAAAATCACAATAGGATAAAAAAAATACTTTTAAAGAGATCGATATCAATACGCAATTGATCATGGGCATATTAATTATACCCACGGAAATGTAAATTACTTCATTCCCTTTTAAGTTGAAATACAACTGGGCTTTTTATTTTTATTTGATTTCAGGGCAGTGCTGAAATATTTACCAAGTCAGCTTAAAATAAATAATTTTAGCTGATGTATTTTTCAGAAAATATATTCTTGGGTTTATTTTAAATATTTCTGAAATAAAATAATTGCTTGGATTTATTTGAAATGTTTCTTCATATGGTATCCTGTTATTATAAAATACCTGTAAGGAAAACAATTTAAAACCAACAATACTTGGAATTTATAACGTGTAACAATTTTTTTTTTGTTTCATTTTGTCAGCTAGGTGTTTGTATAAGCAAGTAGCAATGCCCCCCCTGCTATCACACAGACATTCCTATAGATAAGCAGCCAGCTTCTACGAAGCCAGGTTTTGGCTGCGAGCACAATTCAGTCTGCTTTTTTTTTTTTTTTTCTTTCACCCCCCTTCTTTATCACAAAGGAGGGTGTGAAAAACTGCTTTTAGAGAAAAAAAATAAAACTTTTAAACAGCCTTTGTTCATGTTTTTTTTTTTTTTTCTCGGTCAATTGCAGACATTCAAATATTTGAACACCTCAGCCAGATTTCACTTAGTTTTAAAACTGGGTGTAACTTTTAATTGAGAGGAGCTTCAATTTTGTTCTTGCTCTTATTAAGCCATTATTCGAGCGGGCTTTTTAAATTTTTGAAGCTCCGGTTCTGTAGAACCGTAAAAAGGATGGTGTTCTGTTTAACCAACCCGATCCATTTTTGGGATAATAATCCCCGGCCATAATAATTGTTACCTTATTTGGCCAAGCCTTACCAAACAATTGGGAAAATTCATGGCTTTCAAAATCTTTCAAGCTGGGCTTTCTTGAGAACTTTTAAAAGTTCTGTGGTACTTTGATTGGGCTTAAGTTTAGAAGTACCCATGGTCCTTCTTGCAGCATCAGCTGATTTATAGGGACCAAGCTCTGTCTTCATTACCCATACTTCTTTGATAGAAGACATTACCTGATATTTTGCACACTGTCTGTGATGCAGACCAATTTCCTTCTCTGCATCAGCAGGACCGGCTGCACTAAAAATAACTTTAGTCTTTGTCATTTTTCAATATTGCATCTAACAATGGCAATACAAGTATTATTTTTTTTTTTTTTAAATCAAAAAATGTATTTAAAAAAAAAATTAAATATGAAAAAATATATATATAATTTTTCACAATTATATTACTCGTCTCAAACTTTGACAGATCCCGGACGAGCCCCCATCTATGTCAGAACCATTGACGTATCTCGGCATAGAGCCTACATATACCGTCAGAATGTTTATTCTGAACTTATAAAATTATTATTGTATTTATGGAAATATGTAAATCTGTGCTTTGGGAGATATACACTTTTCCTACGATACAAGATATCAAAATTCTTTTATCCGTGCTATTTTGAGGACGAGTAATACAAATGAATATTTAATATATATATATTTATTAACTAAAGATATAGTGCAAAAATTAAAATCAGGTACAATTCGTATCAAAACAAATAAATGATATGCTTCTACAATAGAGATAAATGACGCTTGAATGTTCAGATGATATTTTCATTATATGACAAGGTATATTCCTAGCTCTTATTTAAATCATCCTGGCGTAACTTGAAACCTTTTAGTTATTAATTAACATAACCTTGACATTGCATTATTTCTTCTCAATATCAAACAGATCTCTTGCTACTACTTCTTATATATGTGTACATAACAAATGTTATATGGTACACAAGCTTTTTGTTAAATTTGGTGAGGATCTATCTTCACATACGACATCACTCTCAAACCACAATAGTTGGCACTTAGCTTTTTAAAGGCAAACGTAATGTGCGTATGTCTCCTAATATTTGGAATTCAATTATCTCATGCTGCAGGTAGACATAACTAACTCCCAAATTATCTTTGCCAAGTATATTTAAATGGTCTTAGTGGAGTGTATGTGAAAAACCTCAGAATTACCAAAAAGGTAAAAAAATCAAAATGCAATCTTACCAGTAATTAAGAGTCCTGTTTGAGAAGGGAAAGCCTAATGAAGGATTCCTGTGAACTCCTTACATGTTTGGTCACTCTCTCCTCCTTCCGGCTTCCTTCAGAGATCAGAATAGCTTCCAGCCATCAGCCCTCCAGAGATCAGACTTGCCATCTCTCGAGCTTCTCCCATCGACCCTCGACCTCCTATCATTGTCCTGTGCAATACTTTTATCTTCCCAAAGAAGTGGGTGTGTATTCCCCTATCACGTGACTGACTATGTCACATGATAATATGTTTTGGTGGGTGATCAACTTGAACCATGCCGATATTAACCTGTAGGGGGCAGTGGCGTCTAAAGAATAATTCCTAATTTTAGGGTTATTCAGAGTTAACCAGGATTTATGACCCCCTGTGACCTGAATCTTGGTATAGCATCATAAGTTGTTATATATGTCAAACATGACAACAAACCTAGACATTCAGGCGGCCCCCAAAATTTACGATTGAGATAAGGTGTGATAATCTACCCCCATGCCTAGGAAAGTTCCTTTAAACTAATGCTGGGATGTGGTCAAAGCCATCTAATACTTTGAAATATTATAGGATCTTAATCCTGGGATCCCAATAATGTCTATGTATTTACTAGTATATTATGTGAACTATTAATACACATATATTGTCATGGCACAATGAAGACACAATACTATTTAAGATATATAAATCCATTGGGATAGTGAATAAGCCCCTCTAGTCTCATAGTATAAAGACCACCATGTGCGTAGTCTCATGCTGTGCCAGGCCTTTCATTCTCTTATCTTATAAGTGTCAAACCCAAAGAGATATGACCTGGAAGATGGCACAGATAGTCTCCTTACAACCTACAGACAGTGTCTATTCATGCCTGAGAATCTATGTTCAAACTTTAACAGGGAAAAATGGTTGTGCAAAGTTCATCATATCCATGTATATGGGACATTACGAAACATATATTATGTGCGATTTTTATATGTATTCTTTTAACCCCAAATGTTCTGACAATTCAATAATGTGTATTCCCCCCCCCCCCCCCCAAAAAAAGTGCGCTTGTAAGACCGCTGTGCAAATACGGTGTGAGAAAAAGCATCGCAACAACCGCCATTTTATTCTCTAGGGCAATGCGAACCTTGGCACCCCCAGATGTTTTTGAACTACATTTCCCATGATGCTCAACTACACTGCAAAGTGCAAGAGCATCATGGGAAATGTAGTTCCAAAACATCTGGGGTGCCGAGGTTCGCCATCGCTGCCCTAGGGTGTTAGATTTTTTTTTTTTTTTAGAATGTTTGGGGGTTCTAAGTAATTTTCTAGCAAAAAAACACAAACAAAACAGTTTTTAACTTGTAAACAACAAATCTCAGAAAGAGGCTGGGTCCTTGTCACAGACTCGCCCGGGAAAGGGGCTTTTGGAGGGGGCTGAATGCTGGCCTCTTGCCTTGCGATCATGGGCCCTGGTATTTGGGGGGACGGTGCTCTTTGTGAGTTGTATGTCTGGGGACCCCGTGTATGCCATATTAGAGTGACTGATTCATACTGTTGGGACATACAGTGTAAGGAGATGTTAATGCCGTCGCCTCCAGCCATCTGTTCTCGGTGCTAATTGACCCTGCTATTGTGTGAAGATGTCCCATGTTTACACTTATGATGATGTGTATTGTATAGCAGGTGAGCGAGAAGATGAGTCACTTTGTCTGGGTAAATGATTAGTTAATTAGCTCATGTTAATTTAGGTTCTGGTTAACTCCTATTTAACTGTATATAAGGCTGTATTCTTGGTTCTATTAAACATTCCATGTTCAGCACACAAACAAGTCTCGCCTCGTTGTGTGTTGGGAGCAGCTGGAATATCTGATATTTATATCCAGACTGAGGAAGCGGTATATGAAGGAAGCACTCAAACGGAGTGTGGGACGTTCCGTTACAGTCCTTAAGTGCAGTGGCAGTGCGTCCATAGAGGGCGCCGGAGCGCCGCCCCCCTTCTCGCTCCCGCACTGCCACTGAATACAATACATAGATTCATGCATTGCATGAATCTATGTATTGCCGCTGCCGACTGTTTAGATGGCTGGCCCCCTGGCTTGCACCGGGCATCTGAATAACGGCAGCTGGTTGGCTGTGGAAGTGCCTATCAGAGCCAGCGTCTGTAAAGCAGCTGTAATCGGCTTCCAAATACTTATCCAGGGGATGCACAGGGGGTGCGTTCCTTGGATAAGACTGACAGGCGTCTCAGCCAATCAGGTTCACCGGTTCTGGTTACCGGTAACCGCATTGGCTGAAGCCTCATCGAGGGCGGGAGAAGACAATTAAGGGACCGTGGAAGGAGGATGGCCGACCCCAGAAAGGTAAGTGCCGGGGGGGGGGGGCAGCATTTTACAGGGCACAGTAGCGACAATTAAATGGCACAGTGGCGACAGTTACAGGGCACAGTGGCGACAATTGATGGGCACAGTGGCTGCATTTGATGGCATGGCACAGTGGTGACAATTACAGGGCACAGTGGCGAAAATTAAAGGGCACAGTGGCTGCATTTGATGGGCACAATGAGACTGCAATTGTTTTTTTTCTCCATTTGTTGCCCCCCGCCCCCCAAAAATAATTTGAGCACCAGCCGCCACTGCTTAAGTGGTTAAGTCTTTATAACGTGCTAATCACACGGATGTACCCCATGAGCTGTAGGTCCAATATTTTTAGTGGAGGGTCCCCCAAGACCTGAGGGTTCCTCCATAGTAACAAAAGGTTGAGAAATACGGATCTAAACTTTAGTAGTTACAAAAATAATGAATTCTGTAAGCCAAAGTGACTGAGATCTTATTTTATTAGGGGGCATTTCAGGAGTTACAATCACTCAGATATTACAAAGTATCAGGCGGCAGTATCGGTATCGGTATCAGGCGGCAGTATCGGTATCGGTATCAGGCGGCAGTATCGGTATCGGTATCAGGCGGCAGTATCGGTATCAGGCGGCAGTATCAGTATCAGGCGGCACTATCAGTATCAGGCGGCAGTATCGGTATCAGGCGGCAGTATCAGTATCAGGCGGCAGTATCGGTATCGGTATCAGTATCAGGCGGCAGTATCGGTATCAGGCGGCAGTATCGGTATCAGGCGGCAGTATCGGTATCAGTATCAGGCGGCAGTATCAGTATCAGGTGGCAGTATCGGTATCAGTATCAGGCGGCAGTATCGGTATCAGTATCAGGCGGCAGTATCGGTATCAGGCGGCAGTATCGGTATCAGTATCAGGCGGCAGTATCGGTATCAGGCGGCAGTATCAGTATCAGGCGGCAGTATCGGTATCAGTATCAGGCGGCAGTATCGGTATCAGTATCAGGTGGCAGTATCGGTATCAGTATCAGGTGGCAGTATCGGTATCAGGCGGCAGTATCAGTATCAGGCGGCAGTATCGGTATCAGTATCAGGCGGCAGTATCGGTATCAGTATCAGGTGGCAGTATCGGTATCAGTATCAGGTGGCAGTATCGGTATCAGTATCAGGCGGCAGTATCGGTATCAGTATCAGGCGGCAGTATCGGTATCAGGTGGCAGTATCGGTATCAGTATCAGGCGGCAGTATCGGTATCAGTATCAGGCGGCAGTATCAGTATCAGGCGGCAGTATCGGTATCAGTATCAGGCGGCAGTATCGGTATCAGTATCAGGTGGCAGTATCGGTATCAGTATCAGGTGGCAGTATCGGTATCAGGCGGCAGTATCGGTATCAGGCGGCAGTATCAGTATCAGGCGGCAGTATCGGTATCAGTATCAGGCGGCAGTATCGGTATCAGTATCAGGTGGCAGTATCGGTATCAGTATCAGGTGGCAGTATCGGTATCAGTATCAGGCGGCAGTATCGGTATCAGTATCAGGCGGCAGTATCGGTATCAGGTGGCAGTATCGGTATCAGTATCAGGCGGCAGTATCGGTATCAGTATCAGGCGGCAGTATCGGTATCAGTCGGAATCCACAACTTGCACATTCCCTTTCTTAGAGAACGTCAGGTCGCTCCAGTCGAAGACGTTCCCCTTCGTCGTCTCCTTCCCCCGGAACATTGCCCGCAGGGTCTTGAGCGACAGAACTTTGTTCCACATGTTCAGCTCTTTGATCTTTCCCACAAAGCTCTGCGATTTTTCGAAGTCGTGCCCGAGCGCGTCTTGGTCTTGGCCGAGCATGGCGATGCCTCCCGATCGCACCTGGTGCCCCCTGCGATAAACCCTGTTGGCGTATCTTCTCCCGTTCACCCACAGCTCGCTGCGCCCGTGCTTCGCCTCCCACGTCAGGCAGATGTGCTGCCACTCTTTGCTCCGGTCCAGCGGCGGGAACATGAGGCCCTCGCCGCTCATGTAGAAGCCCAGCTTCCCGGACTTCTCCTGCCACAGGTTCAGCTCGTCGTAGTGCAGGGTGCGGTAAGAGAACAAGATGGTTTCTCTGTTTTTCGAAACGTTCAAAGACACTTTCATGCAGAGGGAGAAGGCGTTCAATCTCAGCGGCAGAGCCGGCGACAAGTCCACATAACTGTTGTCACTTTCTTCGGGGAACAGGAAGTATTTTCCTGTAAGATCTAAAAAAAAGAGGGAATGTAAGTATTGGGAAAAAACGTTATACTAAGGAGTCTATTAAAAAACGTATTTCTATGGCCGTATTTGCTTCTTCTCAGGACCTGTCCTCTGCAGTACTTAAATTCACCCACAAGATGTCCTCGGTCTTCAAGAGAACTGAGGACATCTTGTATATAGACAGGCTAGGGTAGTATAAGGACAGGCTGGGGTAGTATAAGGACAGGCTGGGGTAGTATATGGACAGGCTGGGGTAGTATATGGACAGGCTAGGGTAGTATATGGACAGGCTGGGGTAGTATATGGACAGGCTGGGGTAGTATAGGACAGGCTAGGGTAGTATATGGACAGGGTGGGGTAGTATATAGACAGGCTAGGGTAGTATATAGACAGGCTAGGGTAGTATATGGACAGGGTGGGGTAGTATATAGACAGCCTAGGGTAGTATATAGACAGGCTGGGGTAGTATAGGACAGGCTAGGGTAGTATATGGACAGGGTGGGGTAGTATATAGACAGGCTAGGGTAGTATATAGACAGGCTGGGGTAGTATATAGATGGGCTAGGGTAGTATATGGACAGGCTAAGACAGTATATAGACAGGCTAGGGTAGTATATAGACAGGCTAGGGTAGTATATGGACAGGCTAGGGTAGTATATGGACAGGCTAGGGTAGTATATAGACAGGCTAGGGTAGTATATGGACAGGCTAGGGTAGTATATAGACAGGATAGGGTAGTATATAGACAGGCTGGGATAGTATATAGGCAGGCTGGGGTAGTATATAGACAGACTAGGGTAGTATACGGACAGGCTAGGGTAGTATACGGACAGGCTAAGGTATTATACAGACAGGCTGGGGTAGTATATAGACAGGCTGGGGTAGTATATAGACAGGCTAGGGTAGTATATAGACAGGCTAGGGTAGTATATAGACAGGCTAGGGTAGTATATGGAGAGGCTAGGGTAGTATATAGACAGGTGAGGGTAGTATATGGACAGGCTAGGGTAGTATATAGACAGGCTAGGGTAGTATATAGACAGGCTAGGGTAGTATATAGACAGGCTGGGGTAGTATATAGACAGGCTGGGGTAGTATATAGACAGGCTGGGGTAGTATACGGACAGGCTGGGGTAGTATACGGACAGGGTGGGGTAGTATATAGACAGGCTAGGGTAGTATATGGACAGGCTGGGGTAGTATATAGTCAGGCTAGGGTAGTATATAGACAGGCTAGGGTAGTATATGGACAGGCTAGAATGGTATATACTCTCGGGCACAAAGAGGATAAAGTAACTGAAAAAAATAACCTACCAGACGTTAGCGATTTATCGGACTCTTCACTGACTGGAAAAAATAAATAAAGATGAGGAATTAATGAGCAGGCAGACATACGGGACAATTTCACATTTTTCTAAATATAACTTATCATTTGTGTCGGTTCCTGTGAGTAAATATAAAATTCTATTTCACTCAGAGGGACCATCAATAGCAGTCAGTTACTTTTACTTTATCTCAGTGGCGGCCCGTCCATTAGGGGAGCATGGGCGCCACCCCCCCATCCATGCTTTCGGCCCCTAGTCTACAGGCAGGGACGCTGGACACATGGATTCCAATAGGGGGATTTTTTTTTGAAGCACGTGATTGTAGCCTGAGGCTCTGATAGGCTTCAAAAAGGGGTGGGCTTGGGGCGCAGACCACTGCGCCCCTCGATCCCACCCAGTTGTGTGACAATAGCAAAGGAATATTTGCTAGATTCACACAGATTCTCACACCGATTCTCCTCCCATCTGAGGCCCGTTTACAGATTGGCCGAAAGGAGCAGTGTTCTGATTGGCCACCGAGGAGGAGGGAAGAGGAAGGTGGAGACGTCACGCAGGGGAAGTCCAAACCACCAGATGCCACGGGAGCCCGCTGAACCCATCCCCTGCCAGGGTAGGCTTTAAGACGGAGAAGGGAGGCAAGGAGGCCGGGACACGGAGGGGGGAAGCCGCCACTGGTGGAGCCAGCACAAGGGAGGAGACCCCGGATGATGGGGGGGGGGGGGTGTATGTGTATGGCACGTGGTGGTGGGCTGGAGCAACGGGGGAGGGGCCATCTGTGGTCAGGGGGGGGCATCTGATGGAGCACCAGCCGCCTCTGCTGTATCTAATAAACTACAACTTAGAACAGAACAAGAATTGGTAAAACTTACCTGGAGCTGCTGTGGGCTGAGGATCCGAGACAACTAAACAAGACAGAAGACGTTTTTTTTTAGCACCTCAAAAGAAACTCTTTTTATCTACACAAAGTGTCACATAATTGTGAAGTGGAAGGAAAAGTGGGGGGGGGGGGGGTATTTGTATGGCGCCCCCCGGAGTCCATACTTTGTAGAACTCCCTTTCTCTACAAGTCTTTTTGGGGGTGTCTCTACCAGCTTTGCACATCTAGAGAGGGACATTTCTCCCTCATTCTTCTTTGTAAAATATAGATTGGATGGAGAGCGTCTGTGATCAGCAATTTTCAAGTCTTGCCACAGATTCTCAATGTGATTTAGGTCTGGACTGTGACTGGGCCATTCTAACACATGAATAGGCTTTGATCTGAACCATTCCATTGTAGCTCTGGCTGTACTTTAGGGTCGATGTCCTGCTGGAAGGTGAACCCCCCCCCCCCCCCGGTCTCAAGTCTTTTGGAGACTCTAACAGGTTTTCTTCTAAGATTGTCCTGTATTTGTCTCCATCCATCTTCCCATCAACTCTGACGAGCTTCCCTGTCCCTGCTGAAGAAAAGCATCCCCACCACATGATGCTGCCACCACCATGTTTCACGGTGGGGATGGTGTGTCCAGGGTGATGTGCAGTGTTAGTTTTTCCCCCACACATAGTGGCCAAAAAGTTGAATTTTGGTGTCATGTGACCAAAGCACCTTCTTCGACATGTTTGCTGTGTCCCCTCCCCCACATGTTTGCTGTGTCCCCTCCCCCACATGTTTGCTGTGTTCCCTCCCCCACATGTTTGCTGTGTCCCCTCCCCCACATGTTTGCTGTGTCCCCTCCCCCACATGTTTGCTGTGTCCCCTCCCCCACATGTTTGCTGTGTCCCCTCCCCCACATGTTTGCTGTGTCTCCTCCCCCACATGTTTGCTGTGTCCCCTCTCCCACATGTTTGATGTGTCCCCTCCCCCACATGTTTGCTGTGTCCCCTCCCCCACATGGCTTCTCACAAACTACAAACAGGACTTCTTCTGTCTTTCTTTCCCCAATGTCTTTCTTCTTGTCACTCTTCCATAAAGGGCAGATTTGTGGAGAGCACCACTAATAGTTGTCCTGTGGACAGATTCTCCCCCCTGAGCTGTGCAGCTCCTCCAGAGTTACCATGGACTTCTTGGCTGCTTCTCTGATGAATTCTCTCCTTGCCCGGCCCGGTCAGTTTAGGTGGACGGCCATGTCTTGGTAGGTTTGCGGTTGTGCCATACTCTTTCCATTTTCCGATGATGGATTGAACAGAAGCTCCGTGAGATCTTCAAAGCTTGGGAGATCTTATTTATAACCTCCCCCCCTGCTTTATACTTCTCCACAACTTTATCCCCGAGCTGTCTGGTGTGTTCCTCGGCCTTCATGATGCTGTTTGTTCACTAAGGTTCTCTAACAAACCTCTGAGGGCTTCACAGGACAGCTGTATTTATACTTAGATTACATGACACACAGGGGGATTCTATTTATTAATTAGGTGACTTCTGAAGGTGATTGGTTCTTCTAGATTTTTGTTATCAGAGTAAAGGGGGTGCAATACAAATCCCCCTCCCCCACACTTTTCACACATTTATTTGTATCATTTTCCTTCCACTTCACAATTATGTGACACTTTGTGTTGTGTCTTTCACATAAAATCCCAATAAAATACATTTATGTTTTTGTTTGTAGCATGAGAAATCGTGGGAAATTTCAAGGGGTATGAATACTTTTTCAAGGCACTGTATGTCCTCCATCCTGACCATGGACTGATACAGTTATCTCACAAAAGTAAGTACACCCCTAACATGTGACAACACTGAAGAAATGACACTTTGTATCTCCAATGTTGTGTAGTGAGTGTACAGCTTGTATAACAAATAACTCAACACACAGCCATTCATGTCTAAATCACTGGCAGCAAAAGTGAGTACACCCCCTAAGTGAAAATGTCCAAATTGGGAACCAATTAGCCATTTTCCCTCCCCGATGTCATGTGACTCGTTAGTGTTACAAGGTCTCGGGTGTGTTAAATCCATCCCTCAAAAAACTATGGTCAGGGCCGCCATCAGGACTTATGGGGCCCCTTACACAGCTTCAGGCATGGCCCCCCTGGAGCAGAGAACAGGGGGGGGGGTGCTGTCGCCACCTGAAATTGAGAAGGGGTGGCTGCCTCAAATTGAGAATTGAAAATATATATAACAAAAAGTGGGGTAGCCATCCAGGGCCCTGGGGACCTCTGGGCCCTTTAATAATAATAATTATATATATAAAATTAAAAAATAAAATAAATAAAAGAATATAAAAAAAAAAAAATTATAAAAAAGGGGGGTTGTCATCCGGTGCCCTTGGGGATCTCCGGACCCCTAAAAAAAAATGCCCCTTTAATAAAAAATAAAATAAAAATATATAAATTTTTTTTTTTTTTATAAAAAAATAAATAAAAAAAGGGGGGGGTTGTCATCCGACGCCCTGGGGGCCTCTGGGCCCCTGAAGACCTCTGGGCCTCTAAAAAAAAAATTGGCCCTTTAATAAAAAATAAAATAAAAATATATTAAAACATTTTTTTTTCTTTTATACAAAAAAAAGGGGGTTGCCATCTGGGCCCCTGGGGACCTCCGGGCCCCTTACAGGTGTACTACCTGTACCCCCCTGATGGCAGCCCTGACTATGATTTAACTGACTTTTAAAAGACAAGGACACTTATTAAATATCTGAAACAAAACCCCTTTTGGGAAGGACAACATGAATCTTTTCTTACCTTGCTGAGCAGCAGGTTCACCAAAGACTTGGACTTCACAGAGGGTCAAGTATTGTGTTTGGTTGGGCAAATGAATTGAAACGTAGCGGCCCTCCATTCCTCTGCAGCTGAAGGCCATTGTCTCCCCATAATTCATCTTGAATACAGTTTCGCATCTGCAAGACACAATAAAGAGAACCTGTTGTGATGGGAGATGCCGTTCCGGAACTTTCTTTACAAGCTACACATTGGGTTGTTGTTTCTCTTCTCTGGAGCCCATTTATTCGGAAATTCAATTATCCGAAAGTTTGGAAATTCGATAATTAGAAATTTCGGAAATTCAAAAATTCTGGAATTTGAAATTAGAAAATTTGGAAATGTGAAAATCCGAAAATTCAAAAGAACGGAAGTCCAGGATGATCGTTTCAGTGGTTGTTCCATGATGTTACCTGTGACACAAACCTACCTGGGGTTCCCGATCCCACCATTTTCTTTAGAATTTCCAATATGGATCTCCGCACCATTAATTCTCTCTCGGCAGCAGTCCTCCCGATTGGTGATGGCCACCGACTGGATGTGATGGGTGGATTTTAAATCCACTTTCCACCAAGGGTTCTTCTCCAGCTTAGTGTGACTGCACTGATGGCGCATGTAATTACTCAGCAGTGACCCATCAATGGCTCTCCCCGGGGTGTCTTTGGAGGTGTAAAACGATGATTGGGAGGGAAGACCTCGGGGGGCCACATTCTTGACTTGTTCATAGAAAAAGAAAACAGTATTAGAACCAAATTCTCGTGATCTCTCTACACTCCTTCTCTCCTCCAACTCTCTCCTTTCCTTCTCTCCTCCAACTCTCTCCCCTTTGCTCTCATCTCTCTCTCTCCTTTTCTCTCTCTCTCTCTTTCTCTGTCTCTCTTTTTTTCTCTCTCCCTCATTGATTCACTTCTCTCTCTTTCTCTCTTCTCCCTCCTTTATGCTCCTCTCTCTCTCTCTTCATTACTCTTTCAATCTTCTCTCTCTCCTTTGCTCATTCTTCTCTCTCTCTCTCATCCTCGCTCTCCCCTTTAATCTCTCTCTTCCCTCTCTCCTTTAATTCCTGTCTCTGTCTATTTTTCTCGTTTACTCTCTCTCTCTCTCTGTTTTTCTTCTTTACTCTTCTTCTCATAGAGTGAGTATGTGTGAGTGAAAAACGTATATAGCGCAGCACATGCGAACTAAATCGCCTCTGGGCGCTTGTTGTTCCTGTCTCTTTTGATATCCTTTACTTTCTTCTCTCTCTCTTCCTATCTCTCTTTTACTCTCTTCTTTCTTCCTTTCTCTTTCTCTATCATTCTCTCTCTCTTTATCTCTCCCCCCCTCTACCTCTCCCCCTCTTTCTCTCTTCTCTCTCTTTCCCTCTCCTTTACTCTCTTCTCTCTCTCTCTCTCTTTTCTCTCTCTCTCTCTCTCTCTCTCTCTCTCTCTTGCTCTCTATCTCTCTATCCTTTACTCTATCTTCTATTTCTCCTTTACACTTTTCTCTCCCTCTCTCTCTCTCTCTCTCTCTCCCTACCCCATCTTTATTCTTTACACTCTCTTCTCTCTCTCTCTTCTCTCTCTCTCTCTCCTCTCGCACTCTCTCTATCTCTCTCTCTCTATCTCTCTCTCCTTTACTCATTATCTTCTATTTTGCCTTTACACTCTCCCCTCTCTCTCTTTCTCTCTCTCCTTTACTCTTTATCTTCTATTTCTCCTTTACACTCTTCTCTCTCTCTCGCTCTCTTTTGCTCTCTCCCTCCCCATCTCTATCCTTTACTCTCTATCTTTTATTTCTCCTTTACACTCTCCTTTCTCTCTCTCTCTCTCTCTCTCTCTCTCTCTCTCGCTCTCTTTTGCTCTCTCATTACCCCATCTCTATCCTTTACACTCTCTCTCTCTCTCTCTCTCTCTCTCTCTCTCTCTCTCTCTCTCTCTCTCTCTCGCTCTCTTTTGCTCTCTCATTACCCCATCTCTATCCTTTACACTCTCCTCTCTCTCTCTCTCCTTTATTCTCTATGTTCTATTTCTCCTTTACACGCTCTTCTCTCCCGCTCCCTATCTCTCTCTCTCTCTCTCCTTTACTCACTATCTTCGTATAATATGAGGTCACACCTAAACACTTTCAATTTTCCAGCAGTCAGGCCAGCCCTTCCCCCAAATAGTTGAAGATTAATCCAAAGGAAACGGAATAAGAAAATTGTATAATGTGTGGCCGGCTTATACTGAAGGTCTCTTTTGGAGCGAATTCCAATATATTGGATGACTTTTTACCTCCATGATGTTGTTTCTGGAGCTCCAGATCTCCATTCCAACCTTCACCTGAAAATAAAGACAGAACTGAAGATCAATGTTGTTTTTTCCCCGATATACGATATGTAGGAACCTCCAGCAGAATTGTCTATTTCCACGGCTGGGATACGGCAGAGAACAGACGCGTGCAATTCATTTATTTCCAAATTCGTTTTATAACAAATTTAGACAAATTCATTAAAGGGGTTGTAAAGGAAAACATTTATTTTCATAATAAGTAGGGTTGTCCCGATGCCACTTTTTTAGGACCGATTACAAGTACCGATACTTTTTTCAAGTACTCACCGATACCGAATACCGATACTTTTTTTAAATGTGTCCCCAAATGCAGCCATGTCCCCCACATATTGCAGCCATGTCCCCCCACAAATGCAGCCATGTCCCCCCACATATGCAGCCATGCCCCCCCACATATGCAGCCATGTCCCCCCACAAATGCAGCCATGTCCCCCCACAGATGCAGCCATGCCCCCCCCACAGATGCAGCCATGTCCCCCCCCACATATGCAGCCATGTCCCCCACATATGCAGCCATGTCCCCCCACATATGCAGCCATGTCCCCCCACAAATGCAGCCATGTCCCCCCACATATGCAGCCATGTCCCCCCACATATGCAGCCATGTCCCCCCACATATGCAGCCATGTCCCCCCACATATGCAGCCATGTCCCCCCACATATGCAGCCATGTCCCCCCACAAATGCAGCCATGTCCCCCCACATATGCAGCCATGTCCCCCCACAAATGCAGCCATGTCCCCCCACATATGCAGCCATGTCCCCCCACACATGCAGCCATGTCCCCCGACAAATGCAGCCATGTCCCCCCACATATGCAGCCATGTCCCCCCACAGATGCCGCCATGTCCCCCCACAGATGCCGCCATGTCCCCCCACAGATGCCGCCATGTCCCCCCACAGATGCAGCCATGTCCCCCCACAGATGCAGCCATGTCCCCCCACAAATGCAGCCATGTCCCCCCACATATGCAGCCATGTCCCCCCACAAATGCAGCCATGTCCCCCCACATATGCAGCCATGTCCCCCCACATATGCAGCCATGTCCCCCCACATATGCAGCCATGTCCCCCCACATATGCAGCCATGTCCCCCCACAAATGCAGCCATGTCCCCCCACATATGCAGCCATGTCCCCCCACATATGCAGCCATGTCCCCCCACAAATGCAGCCATGTCCCCCCACATATGCAGCCATGTCCCCCCACAGATGCCGCCATGTCCCCCCACAGATGCCGCCATGTCCCCCCACAGATGCAGCCATGTCCCCCCACAGATGCAGCCATGTCCCCCCACAGATGCAGCCATGTCCCCCCAGGTTTTGGAAAACCGATCGCAAATAGTGAAGCTAGGACCCTTCACCTCTTGAAAAACGCACATTATCGTGCGGGGTCCCTCAAGGATCTCCCCTGTCGCCGATGTTATTCAACATCTATCTGCGTCCTCTTTTTGAAATCATCAGCAGCCAAAAACTGCTATATCACTCATATGCAGACGACGCGCAACTGTACTTCCGCATTTGCAATGAAAAGGATCACCACCTGAATCTAGAGACTTGTCTCTCTTTGATAGAGGACTGGATGACAAAGAGTTATCTCAAACTCAACGGAGCGAAAACAGAACTTCTTCTGTTTCACGCCAAGCGTAGGAATCAACCGGCAACAACCTGGATCCCCCCGCCCATTCTGGGCAAAATCATCACCCCTAGCGCCAAAGTCAAAAGTCTTGGGGTCATCATTGACTCCGACATGACAATGAACGCACAAATAGGGTCAGTAGTCAGCGGATCTCACCATCTGCTGCGCCTACTTCGCAGACTCACGCCTTTTATTCCCAAGAAAGACATAGCGGTCGTGGTGGGAGCGATTGTAAACTCCAGACTGGACTATGCAAATGCCCTTTACCTCGGACTCCCCAAGTACCAAATCGCTCGTCTTCAAGTCGTTCAAAATACGGCCGCCAGACTTGTGACTGGGAAAAAACCCTGGGAATCAATCTCACCCTCACTGAGATCCCTGCACTGGTTACCAGTTAAAGACAGAATCACCTTTAAAGCTCTCTGTCTAACGCATAGATGTATCCATGGGAATGCTCCCCATTATCTATGCGAAAAAATAAAAGTTCACAATCCCAATCGCGTTCTGCGATCCACCAATCAAAATCAGCTACAGATACCGAAAGCCAGATACAAGTCCAAAGGAGACAGGAGATTCGCTGTCCAAGGTCCCAGACTATGGAACGCTTTACCAGCCAGCATTCGGCTGGAGGAGAACTACTTAGTCTTCAGGAGAAAGATCAGGACTCATCTCTTTTGATCTCAAAGGAGACAGGAACAACAAGCGCCCAGAGGCGATTTACTTCGCATGTGCTGCGCTATATAAGTTTTCATTCATTCAGCCATGTCCCCCACATATGCAGCCATGTCCCTCCAGCCATGTCCCCCACATATGCAGCCATGTCCCTCCAGCCATGTCCCCCACATATGCAGCCATGTCCCCGCAGCCATGTCCCTCCAGCCATGTCCCTCCAGCCATGTCCCTCCAGCCATGTCCCTCCAGCCATGTCCCCGCAGCCATGTCCCCCATACCTAGCCGCCGAAAGCCGCCGCCGCTGCACAGAGAACATCACAGCTTTGAATAGCTGTTTTCCCCGCGCGTATAGACACTCCCCCCTGCTCGGGATTGGACAGATCACGATCACCCATCCAATCCCGAGCAAGGGGGAGTGTCTATACGCGGCGGGAACACTACAGCTATTCAAATGAAAGCTGTGATGTTCCCGCACGCTGTTTAACCCATGCGGCGGCGGCGGCTTTCAATGCGGCAGCGGCTTTCATTGCAGCGGCGGCGGCGGGGGGGGGACGGGGGGACGGGACAAGTATTCTATTCAGGCATTGGGGGTATTTGCGGGAGTACAAGTACTCCCGCAAATATTCAGTATCGGTCCCGATAACGATACTGGTATCGGTATCGGGACAACCCTAATGATAAGCATCCTTTACCTGCAGACATTCCTCTTTTCCCTTGCTCATTGTTCGTTTTTGCTCAGAAGTTGCTCTATTTCTTCTCTGTTCTGTTCACTTCCTGCTTGTCTGATTGTCACTCACCACCGTGATGGGAGATTTTACTGCGGTGATCAGTGACGTGCCCCGCCCCCTCCTGGGAACTACAGCTGTGCGGCAGGACGCTCTCTACGTGTTAGAGACTTCAAAGAGGTGTGAATTACTGGGCGTGACGCAATGCATACTGGGAAATGTAGTTCTTACACGAATAAGCGCCGCAAACCAGGAAGTGAATGAGAGAACAGAAACTAGAACGCCGGAGGTGATATAGATGAAGGAATTTAATAGGGATTTACTAGTTTTTTTAACAGAATCATTCTGTCTACCTTGCAGACATTCATTTTAGGCAAAAAAACGTTTCCTTTGCAACTCCTTTAAAGCGAAAATATCCAAATGAAGGAAAACCCGTTTAACGAATCTTTCCAAACATTCTGAAATTCAATTTATTTCTTTCGAAAGTTCGGAAATCCAAAAATTCACTTGAGATATTAAAATTTGGAAATTCGAAAATTCGAAAATTTGGAAATTTGAAAATCCGAAAAATAAGGATGAAAATCCACAAATTCAAAAGAAACGAAAATCCGAAAATTAGAACGAAAATGAGAAAATCTGAAATAATAACTAACTAATAATAACTTCACTATTACTTTTAAATTCTAGTGGCTAGATTCACGTAGAGCGGCGTAATTTTAAGCGGGGGCGTAACGTATCTCAGATACGCTACGCCGCCGTAAATTAGAGAGGCAAGTGCTGTATTCACCAAGCTAAGTTACGGCGGCGGCGCGTAAATGGGCCGGCGTAACCCCGCCGAATTCAAATGTGTTTGATGTGGGCGTGTTTTATTTACAATTAAGTGTGACCCCGCGTAAATGACGTTTTTTTACTAACGGCGCATGCGCCGTCCGTGGACGTATCCCAGTGCGCATGCTCCAAATTACGCCGCTAAGACTCATTGGTTTCGACGTGAACGTAATTTACGTCCAGCCCCATTCACGGACGAGTTACGCAAACGACGTAAAACGTAAAAAAATTCGACGTCCATACTTAAAGAGGGGGGTTCACCCTTAAAACCACTTTCTCCCATCCCATCCAGCATACTGGCGTCAGCGCCAGTACGCTGTCTTTTTTTTATTTTTATCGGTGTACTTACCTCTTAATAGATAATTAAATTTTCGTCCGCGGGGTATGGCGCCGCTATATCGCGTCACGCCTTCCGAAAACAGCCGACTAGCACTCGGCTGTTCTCGGCGCCTGCGCACAGACCCAGGAGCTGACTGCGCAGGCGCCGTACACAGCCGAGTCCTATTTCGGCTTTTTTCGGAGGGCGTGACGCGGCTATATGCGGCGCCTGCGCAGTCAGCTCCTAGGTCTGTGCTCAGGCGCCGTATAGCGCCGAGAACAGCCCAGTGCTAGTCGGCTGTTTTCGGAAGGCGTGACGCTATATTGCGGCGCCATACCCCGCGGTAGGACGAAAATTAAATTATCTATTAAGAGGTAAGTACAGCGATAAAAAATAAAAAAAGACAGCGTACTGGCGCTGACGCCAGTATGCTGGATGGGATGGGAGAAAGTGGTTTTAAGGGTGAACCCCCCTCTTTAACATTGGCTGCGCCATCTTGTTGCAGCTTCATCTTTACGCCTGAAAACGCCTTACGTAAACGGCGTATCGTTACCGCGACGGCCGGGCGCACGTTCGTGAATCGGCGTATCTCTCTGATTTACATATTCTAGGCGTAAATCAGCGTACACGCCCCTAGCGGCCAGCGTAAATAGGCAGCTAAGATACGACGGCGTAGGAGACTTACGCCGGTCGTATCTTAGCAACATTTAAGCGTATCTCAGTTTGAGCATACGCTTAAAGATACGACGGCGCAGATTCTGAGTTACGACGGTGGGCCAGATTCTCTAAGAAACTCGCCGGCGTAGCGTAAGCCATTTACACTACGCCGCCGCATCGTACTAGAGCAAGTGCCGTATTCTCCAAGCACTTGCTCCGTAGTTTGCGGAGGCGTCGAGTAAATCGCCCAGCGTAAGCCCGCGTAATTCAAATGGGGCGGCTTGTATTTAAATTAAGCGCGCCCCCCTGCGTCGAACGAACTGCGCATGCGCCGGCCGGGGGAAAAAGCCCAGCGAGCATGCTCCAGCTCACGTCGGAAAGCGTCGTTGAAACCGACGTCAAAACGACGTGATCGTCACTTACGCAACGCCCTATTCGCGAACGAGTTAGTAAAACGACGTAAGCGACGGAAAAACCCGACGCTGACCCGACGCCATACTTAACATGGCATCCGGCGGCACCCGACTGCATCCGACGGTACTGCGTAAGGTTACTCCTCATAGAAGCTGGGGTAACCTTACGAGTTCGTAAACGACGTACGCGACGTCTGGGCGGCGTAAAAGCGATCGGGAATCGGCGCACTAGCCTCATTTGCATATGCAAATGAGAAAACAACGTAAAGGCCAGCTAGTGGCCGGAGTTGTCATTACATCTACGATCCGCAAGTGTAATGGTATTACACTTGTCGGATGTAGAAGCGCATCTATGCCAAAGTGATGCTAAGCATCACACGCATAGATACGAGACACAAAAATCGGCGATACGACGGGGTATCTGAGATACCCCGTCGTAGCGCCGCTGAGAATCTGGCCCGGTGTATCTACTGATACGCCGGCGTAACTCTTTATGAATCTGGCCCTAGGTATTGGGATTTGCTTCCAAATTTGGCTGTTAGTGAAGGTAACGAATACGAATTTATCCGAAGTTACGAATTTATCCGAAATAACGAATGTCGCAACTAAACGAATGGAACGTTTTATTATTATTATTTATTAATTCATTCCATTTATTTATCGGGTTGTAGAGGAGTGAACGGGTTGAACAATACAGTAAAACTTACTTGGGGTGTCGATGGTGAGGCCGAACACCTGGACTTCGCATAATTCGAGGCGCGTATCCTTATCGGGGATGACGACAGTGACGTAACGCCCCTCCATCCCGTCACACTTAAAAGAGAACGTGGCTCCGGGGCCCATGGAGGACGCCGTCCCGCACCTGTTTGGATAAAGGAGGACAGTGGTGGTGATTTCAATGTTTATATGGTCTTTTATGTCTTTATTAGTGTTGAGCGGAATACGCCATATTCGATTTCGCGATATTGCGCGAATATATAGAAGAATATTCGCGCATATTCGCTAATATCGAATATTCGTGATATTTTATCCAAAAAAAAAATTTCGCGAAATTTCGCTAATGCGAAAATGATTGCGAAATTCTCATAAACGGAGATCATTTCCTGTATTACTAAACTAATATGCGCTAAACACTAAGGGCCAGATTCTCAGCGGCGCTACGACGGAGTATCTCAGATACCCCGTCGTAGCGCCTTTTTTTTTGTCTTCGTATCTATGCGCGTGATGCTGAGCATCACTTTTGCATAGATACGCTTCTACATCCGACAAGTGTAAAAGCATTACACTTTCGGATCGTAGGTGTAATGACAACTCCGGCCACTAGGTGGCCTTCACGTCGTTTTCTCATTTGCATATGCAAATGAGGCTAGTACGCCGATTCTCGAATCGCTTTTACGCCTTCCCCGTCGTCGCGTACGTCGTTTACGGACTCGTAAGGTTACCCCAGCTTCTATGTGGAGTAACCTTACGAAGTTCCGTCGGGTGCCGTCGGACGCCATGTTAAGTAGTGTTGAGCAGAATACGCCATATTCGATTTCGCGATATATCTGGAATATATAGTCGAATATTCGAGATATATTCGCTAAATACGAATATTCGTGATATTTTTTGGAAATGAAATTATTGCGAATTTTCGCTATTGCGAATGCGAATGCGAAATTTCGAGAAATGCGGAATGGAGCACTCTGATTGGCTCAGAATATTCGTGATATTTTTTGGAAATGAAATTATTGCGAATTTTCGCTATTGCGAATGCGAATGCGAAATTTCGAGAAATGCGGAATGGAGCACTCTGATTGGCTCAGAATATTCGTGATATATTACAATATAAAATAATTGCGAATATTCGAGAAATGCGGAATGGAGCACTCTGATTGGCTCAGAATATTCGTGATATTTTCCAATACAAAATAATTGCGAATATTCGAGAAATGCGGAATGGAGCACTCTGATTGGCTCAGAATATTCGTGATATTTTCCAATACAAAATAATTGCGAATATTCGAGAAATGCGGAATGGAGCACTCTGATTGGCTCAGAATATTCGTGATATATTACAATATAAAATAATTGCGAAATTTCGAGAAATGCGGAATGGAGCACTCTGATTGGCTCAGAACATTCGTGATATATTACAATACAAAATAATTGCGAATATTCGAGAAATGCGGAATGGAGCACTCTGATTGGCTCAGAATATTCGTGATATATTACAATATAAAATAATCACGCGATATCGCTATTACCGAATAATCGCATTGCGATTTTTCGGCAATATAAAATGAGCGCTGCAGCTACTCGGCCCAAGGTCTCTAATCATACCAGCAATGCTTTTAGACGTCGATGGGGATCTCTAGGATGTGATCTGTTCTAAAAAAAAAAATTGAAAAAATTCGAATATTCGAAATAGCGAATATTCGCCGCGATATTCGTGTTATTCGCGAATACTCGAATATGCAATATTCGTAGCGAATATTCGCAATGCGAATATTCGTGAGCAACACTAATGTTAAGTATGGCGCCGGGTCAGCGTCGGCTTTTTCCGTCGCTTACGTCGTTTTACTAACTCGTTCGCGAATAGGGAGTTGCGTAAATGACGCTCACGTCGTTTTGACGTCGGTTTCAACGACGCTTCCCGACGTGAGCTGGAGCGTGCGCGCTGGGCTTTTTCCCCGGCCGGCGCATGCGCAGTTCGTTCGACGCGGGGGCGCGCTTCATTTAAATACAAGCCGCCCCGTTTGAATTGCGCGGGTTTACGCTTGGCGATTTACTCGACGCCTCCGCAAACTACGGAGCAAGTGCTTGGAGAATACGGCACTTGCTCTAGTACGATGCGGCGGCGTAGTGTAAATGGCTTACGCTACGCCGGCGAGTTTCTTAGAGAATCTGGCCCACCGTCGTAACTCAGAATCTGCGCCGTCGTATCTTTAAGCGTATGCTCAAACTGAGATACGCTTAAATGTTGCTAAGATACGACCGGCGTAAGTCTCCTACGCCGTCGTGTCTTAGCTGCCTATTTACGCTGGCCGCTAGGGGCGTGTACGCTGATTTACGCCTAGAATATGTAAATCAGAGAGATACGCCGATTCACGAACGTGCGCCCGGCCGTCGCGGTAACGATACGCCGTTTACGTAAGGCGTTTTCAGGCGTAAAGATGAAGCTGCAACAAGATGGCGCAGCCAATGTTAAAGAGGGGGGTTCACCCTTAAAACCACTTTCTCCCATCCCATCCAGCATACTGGCGTCAGCGCCAGTACGCTGTCTTTTTTTATTTTTTATCGCTGTACTTACCTCTTAATAGATAATTTAATTTTCGTCCTACCGCGGGGTATGGCGCCGCAATATAGCGTCACGCCTTCCGAAAACAGCCGACTAGCACTGGGCTGTTCTCGGCGCTATACGGCGCCTGAGCACAGACCTAGGAGCTGACTGCGCAGGCGCCGCATATAGCCGCGTCACGCCCTCCGAAAAAAGCCGAAATAGGACTCGGCTGTGTACGGCGCCTGCGCAATCAGCTCCTGGGTCTGTGCGCAGGCGCCGAGAACAGCCGAGTGCTAGTCGGCTGTTTTCGGAAGGCGTGACGCGATATAGCGGCGCCATACCCCGCGGACGAAAATTTAATTATCTATTAAGAGGTAAGTACACCGATAAAAATAAAAAAAAGACAGCATACTGGCGCTGACGCCAGTATACTGGATGGGATGGGAGAAAGTGGTTTTAAGGGGCTTTTTCCCCGGCCGGCGCATGCGCAGTTCGTTCGACGCGGGGGCGCGCTTCATTTAAATACAAGCCGCCCCGTTTGAATTGCGCGGGTTTACGCTTGGCGATTTACGAGACGCCGGCGAAAACTACGGAGCAAGTGCTTGGAGAATAAAGCACTTGCTCTAGCACGCAGCGGCGGCGTAGTGTAAATGGCTTACGCTACGCCGCCGAAAATATATGAGAATCTGGCCCTAACTCTACACTAACTCTACTTAAAAGAGAGGAGAATAAGGGGGCAAAAGAAGGGCGGAGAAGATAATCGCGCAATATTCCTTTTGCCAAATATTCGAGTTATTCTGATTGGCTCTGATGCAAAAGAAGGGCGGAGTAACTGATGCGATTCTTTTATGTTGCCGAAAATTCGCAATTCGCAACATAAAAGAATCGCATCAGCTACTCGGGCCCAGGGTCTCTAATCATACCAGCAATGCTTTTAGACGTCGATGGAGATCACTAGGATGTGACCTGTTTTAAAAATAAATTTGAAAAAATACGAATATTCGCCGCGATATTCGAGTTATTCGCGAATACTCGAATATGCAATATTCGTAGCGAATATTCGCAATGCGAATATTCGTGAGCAACACTAGACTCTTTATTGTGCCGTTTTCATCTATCACTCAAAAAAAGACTATCGCCTGGTAATGTACACTATGGGCCAGATTCACCAATAGTTGTAACTCTGAATCGGCGCCGGCGTATATTTAAGCGTAATCGCGAAACCAGATACGCTTAAATATTGTTAAGATATGCCTGGCGTAAGTCTCCTACGCCGGCGCATCTTAACTGCATTTTTAAGATGGCCGCTAGGGGGGGGCGTTCCCGCTGATTTTTCGCCTAGAATAAGTAAATCAGCGAGATACGCCTATTCGCGAACGTACGCCCGGCCGACGCAGCGAATTTACGCCGTTTGCATAAAGGCGTTTTCCGGCGTAAAGATAAACCACCAAAAAGATGGCGCATCCTATGTGGACGTCGGGACCGCGTCGAATTTTAAAAAATTTGGCGTCGTTTGCGTAACGCGTCCGTGAATGGGGATTTACGTCAGTCACGTTCACGTAGCAATGCGTCGTAGCGTCATCATTTGGAGCATGCGCACCGGGATACGTCCACGGATCGGCGCATGCGCAGTTAAAAAGAAAAAAAACGTGGGGTCACAGCACATTGCCGTAAAACACGCCCACCTCATTCACATTTGAATTACCCGGGCTTACGCCGGCCCATTGACGCTACGCCGCCGTGACTTAGCCTGGTGAATACGGCATTTGCCTCGCTGGTTTACGGCGGCGTAGCGTAAACGAGATACGCTACGCCCGCCAAAATTTAAACCTCCGTACCTGAATCTGGCCCAATATTAGCAAAAGTATTGGGACGCCTGCCTTTACATATTACCAAAAGTATTGGGACGCCCGCCTTTACATATTACCAAAAGTATTGGGACGCCCGCCTTTACATATTACCAAAAGTATTGGGACGCTTGCCTTTACATATTACCAAAAGTATTGGGACGCCCGCCTTTACATATTACCAAAAGTATTAGGACGCCCGCCTTTACATATTACCAAAAGTATTGGGACGCCTGCCTTTACATTTTACCAAAAGTATTGGGACGCCCGCCTTTACATATTACCAAAAGTATTGGGACGCCCGCCTTTACATATTACCAAAAGTATTGGGACGCCTGCCTTTACATATTACCAAAAGTATTGGGACGCCCACCTTTACATATTACCAAAAGTATTGGGACGCCCGCCTTTACATATTACCAAAAGTATTGGGACGCCTGCCTTTACATGTTACCAAAAGTATTGGGACGCCTGCCTTTACATATTACCAAAAGTATTGGGACGCCTGCCTTTACATATTACCAAAAGTATTGGGACGCCTGCCTTTACATGTTACCAAAAGTATTGGGACGCCTGCCTTTACATATTACCAAAAGTATTGGGACGCCTGCCTTTACATATTACCAAAAGTATTGGGACGCCTGCCTTTACATATTACCAAAAGTATTGGGTCACCTGCCTTTAGATGCAAATTAATTTTAAGGGCATCCCAGTCTTAGTCCAGAGGGTTTAATATTGAGTTGGCCCCGCCTCTTTGCAGCTATAACACCTTCACCTCTTCTGCAGAAGGTCGTCCACAAGGTTTAGGAGGGTGTCCATGGGAATGTCTAACCGTTTTTCCAGAAGAGCATTTGTGAGGTCAGGCACTGATGTTGAAGAGAAATTTTGCAGTCTTCTCTATAATTCATCCCAAAGGTGTTCTATGGGGTTGAGGTCAGGACTCTGTGCAGACCGGTCAAGTTCCTCCACCCCAAACTCGCTCATCCGTGTCTTTATGGACCTTGCTTTGTGCACTGGTGGGCAGTCATGCTGTTCTCACAAATTTGGGGGCATGAAATTGTCCAAAATGTCTTGGCCAACCCCAACCCCTGAAAAATTAGCACCATAATCCCCCTCCCCACACCAAACCCCCCCCCCCCCCCGTGCCAAATGATTTGGACCAGTGCACAAAGCAAGGTCCATAAAGACAAGGATAAGCGAGTTTGGGGTGGAGGAACTTGACTGGTCTGCACAGAATCCTGCCCTCAACCCGGTAGGAAAGTCCAATACTTATAATAAAATAGTTTAGTAATAGTTAAAGCGGAGTTCCACCCTTAAAATCACTTGGTTTCATCCCATCCAGCATACTGGCGTCAGCGTTCGGCTCTTCTCAGCGCCTGCGCACAGACCCAGGAGCTGACTGCGCAGGCGCCGTAAATAGCCGGTCCTAGTTTGGGTTTTTTCGGAGGGCGTGACGCGGCTATATACGGCGCCTGCGCAGTCAGCTCCTGGGTCTGTGCGCAGGCGCCGAGAAGAGCCGAACGCTAATCGGCTGTTTCCGGAAGGCGTGACGCCTTATAGCGGCGACATACCGCGGTGCGCACGGAATTAAATGATTTATTATAAAGTAAGTACATGCATAAAAAAAAAAAAAAAAAAACAGCATACTGGCGCTGACGCCGGTATGCTGGATGGGATGAAACCAAGTGGTTTTAAGGGTGGAACTCCGCTTTAAGTTACTATTGGTTAGTTATTTCAGATTTTCATAATGCTCGGAAAGACACGGAAATACTCAGTTCCCAAGCCTTTCCAAGGTTTGGCGAGGTTAGCCGAGGTGTCCTCGGGGCTTTCCAGAAGTTTCCGAGGCTCTCCGACGCCCCCCCCCTCCTCTGGCCACATGCGGTATTGCATTCCATTGAAGTCAATGCGAGTGCTTTGAAATACGAGCATTCTCCTGGAACGGATTATGCTCGTTCCACTGTTTCAGAATAAGCCCAGGTGGCAAGTGGTTAAAGCTCCGCCCCATGCGTTGCGGTGTGCTGCCTTAGTAATAAAAGGGTCATGCGTGTTTTTTTTTTAATTGGTTATGGTGTGTTGAACGACCTGTAGTGTCTCATGGACACCCTTTCCTTTCGTAGCTAAAATAAGGAGTGATTGGCATGTGAGACGTACACTGGGTTCTTCTTCCAGCCCGTAGCGGAGTTTCCAACGTGGATCTCGGCTCCTTCAAGACTTTCGGGGTCGGAGTTCTTCTTGCTGCTCAACGCGATGAAGAAGACTTTGTGGGGGGATTTCAGGTCCAGAGTCAACCAGGGATCTCTCTCCTCCGTGGTCCGAGTACAGGTGGATAGGAGGCCGTCGGTGGCTTTGCTGGAGTCGCCTCCATCCGTGCTGGACTGGGAGGTCTCGCCACCAGGGGCTACATTGGGGGCTGAAGAAGATACAAAATATCTATTAATATCATTAATGTTGGTGTCATTATTATTATCCTCCGAAACGTTCAACTTTCGATGAAAAATTCCAGTCTAAGTAAAAAAAAAAAAACGAGACAAAAGATCTCTTAACGTTTATCTAAAACCAAAACCCTTTTGTTAGAACCCAGTCAAGTTTCATTCCTTAAAGGGGTGTTTCAGCCAAAATTGTGTTTATTAAAAGTCAGCAGCTACAAAAAGTGTATCTGGGGGCTTTTAATAAACACTCACTTACCTGCTCCTGCGTTCCAGCGATGCGCCGACCGGGGCTCCGCTCCTCTCCCCCCCCTCCCCAGCCGGCGTCTCCATCTCGACTGTGGGCACCCAGCCGTGACAGCCTTCGGCTTCACGGCCGGGCACCCACTGCGCATGCGCGAGCCGCACTGCGCATGCACGCGCGGCGCGGCTCACCGCTGATTGGAGATGCGATCGCATGGGACCTGTCAGTGTCCCATGTGATCGCCTACAGGGAGGGGCTGGTGTAGGCGATAAAGGCTTAATCGCCTAACCAGCCCCTCGGCGGAAGCAGGAAGTGGGACAGGAAGTCCCACTCCTACTGAAGCCCCCACTCCCCCCCCAAAAAAATGACATGCCAAATGTGGCATGTATGGGGGTGAGGAGTGGAACAAGAGGAAGTTCCAAATTTGGGTGGAACTCCTCTTTAACAGGCGTTTTTACAATTCGGCGCTGCGTCGCTTTAACAGACAATTGCGCGGTCGTGCGACGCGGCTCCCAAACAAAATTTGCGTCCTTTTCTTCCCACAAATAGAGATTTCTTTTGGTGGTATTTGATCGCCTCTGCGATTTTTATCTTTTGCGCTATAAACAAAAATAGAGCGACATTTTTTGAAAAGAAATCAATTTTTTTTACTTTTTGTTATAAGAAAAATCGAATAAACTACATTTTAGTCAAACATTTAGGCCAAAATGTATTCAGCCACATGTCTTTAGTAAAAAAAAAAAATCGCAATACAAAAAATAATTAGCTACCTAGCGGCAACAGCGACACTAATACAGCGATCAGAAAAACGATCGCTTAGTGACGCTGGCAATAGGGGGTGAAAGGGTTAACTAGGGCGGTGATCAAGGGGTTAAAACTTTATTAGGGGGATACGGGGGCTACCCTGAACCTCACACTAACTGCCTGTCACAGTAACTGTCACACTGACACTAAATGCAGTGATCAGTAAATATATGATCACTGCAATCAGTGACAGTGTGACAGGGGGGCTGGGAGGGGTGATCGGAAGGGGTTAATGTGCCTATGTGTGCGGTGTCAGTGTAGTGTTGGTGCGACTTACTTGTGATGTCTTCTCTCCTCTTGGCGGATTGAAAATACCACCGAGAGGAGAGCTGACATCACTTCCTCTGCCAGTGTTTACATTACACAGGCAGAGGAAGTGACATGCGGAGGCTCAGGGGATTGGCTGCGAGCGATCACGAGGCGGCGGACAAAATCGAACAGCCGCCCCCTCGTCCCGGATCACTCCCAAAGGTAAGACGCCCGCCGCACGCAGCGGAGGGGGTCCCGATCGGACCCCCGACCCGCAAGAAGGCAGGGACGTACATGTACGCCCATCTGCCTGTATGTGCCATTCTGTGGACGTACATAGTCGTGCGGCGGGCGTTAAGCGGTTAATAATTCACCAAATAGTGAGGAGCCCCAGACTACTCCGTACATAATAAAAGATACATTGAAGTCAACTGGGTGGGACTTCAGTAGTTGTTTAATAGGGGGAAAGTAAAAAGGAAGAATTTTTCTGAATATTCGTAAATTTGAAAATTCAATATTCGTAAATTTGAAAATTCGAAATTCCTAAATTTGCATCCGAATCTCCGTGGGCGCGATCCCGCGTCGCTCTCTCCACTGCTTATCGGCTCTTAATTGGATAGATTGATAGAAGTGCAGCAAAAAGGCTCCCGCTGCTGTCAATCAAATCCAATGATGCGGGCGCCGTGGTGGTGGGGCCGAATCATACACTCTACGGCTATGCACACCTTGTGTATGACACGGGACCGTGCCCGCAAGGTAACCCCCTCAGGAGAGAGCTTCCCAGAGGGGGTTAGCTATTG
Source organism: Rana kukunoris (assembly GCA_029574335.1). Taxonomy (NCBI): domain Eukaryota; kingdom Metazoa; phylum Chordata; class Amphibia; order Anura; family Ranidae; genus Rana; species Rana kukunoris. The sequence continues at coordinate 21,384,425 of CM056055.1, read as the reverse complement.
CGGGGAGGAGCCGCGAGAGCCGCCGTGGGACCCCAGAAGAGGAGGTTTGGGAGCCATGCTGTGCAAAAACGAACTGACATGTTTATTATTTAAAAAATGTTTTTTGAACCTTTAATGTCACTTTAAAATTTGTCACTGGATAAACTAGGGTTGTCCAGATACCGATAATAGTATGGGTATCGGGACTGATACCGAGTATCCCGATGCCTAAATAGAATACTTTTTTTGTATTTATCAACATGTTCTGTGAAAATTCTTTTGAGTTTTTTACTACTGCGTGACAAGAAAATAAAAAATTTTTATTCATTTTTACTCATTTTTATTCTTTTAGAATGTCTTGAGTTAGAGTTCTTCATAATTCTAAAGAAAATCTCCTTAGTCTGTATTGTGGTTTGAAAACTGTCACATGACATTTAAAAAAAGTATCGGTATTCGGTATCGGCGAGTACATGAAAAAAAGTATCGGTACTTGTACTCGGTCCTAAAAAAGTGGTATCGGGACAACCCTAGGATAAACCATTGAACAGCTGCTGAGGGACTACTAGTCTCAGGAATTTCCGCAGGACTTGCTGGGCCTTGTAGTCCCCCATAAGAGGCAGAAGTTTTTTTATTCAATCCTTACCAGCACTGGAATGCTTCAGAATATTCTTTAACTCCTTGGCACCTGTAATAAAGAAATCAAATATGAAAAATATTGGAGGATGTTGAGGGGGCATTTAATGAACAGATTGAAAGTTGGATCTAATCTTTATATCATTCATTGCAACCAAGCTTAAGCCCCTGAGGAAGCGCTCGGCGCGAAACATGTGGAGGGAGTCAAGATACATTACATAGTTACATTATATTTTGTACCAGCAGGGGTTGTTTTTGGCTCCTAAACAGTTGCCCTGCCCTAGTGGTTTTTAATTAGCTGCCAACGTTATGACTACACATTGCCTTAAGCTCCTGAAGAAGCACTCGGCACTAAACACGTGAAGCGAGTTAAGATACATTACATAGTTACATTACATTTTGTACCGGCACACATTTCCTGAGGGGTTGTTTTTGTCTCCTGAACAGCTGCCCTGCCTTACTTGTTTTTAACGAATTGCCAACATAATGACTATACATTGCCATAAGCTCCTAAAGAAGCGCTTGGCACGAAACATGTGAAGCGAGTCAAGATACATTACATAGTTACATTATATTTTGTACCAGCACACATTTCCTGAGGGGTTGTTTTTGGCTCCTAAACAGCTACCCTGCCCTAGTTGTTTTTAACAGCCGACATTATGACTGTACGTTGCCTTAAGCTCCTGAAGAAGCGCTCGGCTTGAAACACGTGAGCGAGTGAAGATATATGACATAGTTACATTACATTTCGTACCGTCACACATTTCCTGAGGGGTTGTTTTGGGTTCCTAAACAGCTTTGTTCAGGAGCCTCCCCCTTCAGACTGCCTCCCCTTTGTTCAGCCACAACTCTACAGTACATCAAGCACTCTGGAAATAGCTTTACTGTATAGAATGATTTATTTTCCTATGTAGTGCATTACTGTGATGTATGAGTTGTGGTTACCTTATTATACAGGAAGTATACATAGTGTGAATTTTAAGCCCAATTGTTTGTCTATTTTTATTATCTCTATTAAAGTTATTTACATTTTTGGTGTGCCTATAAAGTCCAAGTTCTATGTTCTATCATCAATTTCTTATTCCCAACATAACACTGGAGCAAGAGGCACTAGTAGGGGAGGGGGGCTTAATACCCTCCCAGCAGCCAGCATCTGGTGGAAATGTATTTCTGGGATCTGCTGGTTGCTGGGAGACACCTGCTGGTGGATGCCTGAACTACATCATATGGCTCTGGAAAACACAGCAGCACCAGCAGGTGATCCACGTACTGACAGTACCGTAATGTCTTCTTTTACTGCGCCTTGTATTCTGAAGAGGATGGACACATACACGTAGATGGGACGGGTCCAATTACTTTGCTGATTGCTAGTAAAATTCTAAATATAAATGGTGCACTTACGCTCCTGTTCTGTACTCTCGGAGGAGTCCCTGTAGACTGGAATGACTAAAAGAATAAAGTTATTATATTATTAGGATGGAAAAAGATATTTCTACATAAACTATTACGTATTCGATACTTTTCCTACCTTCATAATTTTCTGGGGGGTCTGTGCCATAAACTTTCACTTCGCACAGCGTCAGATAGCCGGCTTTTCCCGGTATGGTAACCGTGACGTACTGGCCAACCATGCCGCACACGTACTCTTGCTCCTTCCCCAGGCCCAGAGATGTAATTTTCGCACACCTGAGTGAAAGAGTTGTAAGTTTGCTGCTTATTATTTATTTCAAGTTTTTTTTGTTACTCTTTATAGCAGGGAGGCCCAACCTTTTTAAGAGCGAGGGCCACTTAAGTGACTTGGTAACCGGTCGCGGGACACAATGAGTTGAGCAGGCGGACACAGCCCACTCTACTCTATGGGCCCTTCCATTCGGTCCACCCAGGATCGGATTGGAGGTAGGCGGTGCACCTGCGGATCAGTTTGAAAGCAGCCCAGTAACCACTGCAGAACAGATATGCCCATATTTGTTATCACTCCACCTGCTATACAGGATGCATCGGCCTATGCGGCTCTGCTCCGCAGTCACATGCTTTCTCTACTGCGGCTTCATTCACAACACTGATGTTCGGGGATGATGGATCCGCGATCCGCAATCTAGACGTGCCAACCAGCCATCCGAGAACAGGAGGTCGTGGGCCACATCAGAGGGCTCCGCGGGCCACTGGTTGGGCACCCTTGCTTTATAGTATATAATAAAGCCCAAACAACAGTATTTTATCTTCATGTATAGGGTAGAGACCCTGTCATGATACACAGGTGAACTGCCCAGAGTTAACTTCATAACATTTCCATAATTCCTGCTATAATGAAGTCTGCAGTGGACTGGACTTTTCTGTAAATAAACTTTTTTTTTTTCATTTTGGATAGAGTAAGGGAGGGTTATAACCCCTGTAAGGTTTATTTTTCGCCATCTGTGTTCCATTGTGAAGATTTCCCTTCACTTCCTGCCCCATAGCCAAACAGGAAGTGAGCGGAAATCCCTGAAAATGAAGGGAATCTTTTGGAGACCCCAGGTCACCAGAACTAATGTCCATATTGGAAGATTTTGTCTCTATTACTTTTTTGGGGACATCCCAAATAATGGCATTTTTTTTTTACTTTCAATTATAATAGAAAACAGGACAAATAAGATGGATCTCCGTAACGGGGGCACAGACAGCCATAAAAACTGTCAGGGTTTCTAATCCATCTCCCCTCTATCCAAAACTGGAAAAACAAATTTGCCTTTAGTTATCCGTTAAAACAATATTTTAAAATCATGAGGCTGAATCTCTAAATGGTCTAACCTGAAATTAAAGAGCGACTTGTCTCTTTGGAGAAGCCACCATATTGTAGACTCTGTTACATTCCTGTCTGGGTATGGCAGCAAGTGATGCTGTGAGTGGTGGGTCTTTCCATTAAAACTTATGTTGGCAGCCAACATTTGTGTAAAGGGTTAACAGTTAAGTTAACTTGCCCCCATGATGATCATTTTCAGTCTGCTGGTGCTTACATTGTTGTCCCATAACCTGGAAATTCTCTGTGAAGATTGAGCTACATAATGAATACATGCTGTAACCGCAATTTATATCTGACTGTCAGTTTAGTTTTTAGTGCACAGTCTCACAAGTCAGTCTTTATGTAACCAGGTCCCAACTCAAATCACATGATATTTTCTCAACAGAAATGAGGAAAGGTGTTGGGAAGTTCTATCATGGCCCACAACAAAACCATGTCAGAATGCCTCACCTTGGGTTTCGTGTGCCGCCTTTCTCAGGAGATGTTCCAATTCTGAGCTCTGCTCCTTCTATCCGTTCTGTACAGCAGTCACCTCTGTTTAAGATTTTTACTTTGGTGACATTGTGGACTTTTGTGAGGTCCACCATCCACCAGGGCTCTATGTCCAGGTCAGTGTGGGAGCAATGTTTGGACATGTAATTGGTATTCGTAGAGCCATCAATGGCATTTTCTGGAGCTCCCAATTTATCGTAGGTACTGGACTGAGAACTTATTCCTCGAAAAGCAAGATTCTCACCTTGAAAGAACCAAATATTATTTAGATGCTACTTTATAAACTTTATTGCCTAAAGTTTGTGAACACGTGACCTTCATGCCTAAATCTGCTTATTTCATTTCACTTAAACATCTGGAAGCTGTTACATTTGCAGTTGTAAAGCTTTAACTGGTGGTTAACCATCATCTTCCGTAGTAGTCTTGGGTATATAGTAGGTGTGATGGTCAGGTGTCCACAAACTTTTGGCCATATATTGTAACAATTTATTGAATAGCATCAGCTCAAAGTTCAGTTCACACAAAACTTATATTACAGTTTCATATGAATATTGAAAAGGTAACATTGAGGTTGTGGACCATCGAATACACCCATTGCAGTTCCTACATGTAATTAAAACAATGCATATGAAAAAAGGGATGTTGCACTATGGGAAAATTTTTGACCCCAAAAATAAAAATAAAAATAAGGGGAGTGACAGGTTATAAACCCTTTTGGGATAAGTATATAGGAGGTTGTAGAGGCAGTAAGTTCAATTTTGGTTTTTGTTTATAATTAAAACAATGACCTGGAAATCATGACAAGATCTACAATCTACTTTCCATAATTCTTCCATTTTACTTAAACATCTAAAATCTGTTAAATTTGTAGCTCAAAGTTCAGTTCACACACAACTTATTTTCACAGTTGTAGAATACTAAAAAAGTAGCATTGAGGATGAGGACTACGGGAGACACCCATTGCAGTTCCCATGTGCATTTAAAAGAAGATACACAAATGAAGATGGAAACTACAATATACGCTCCATAATTCTTTAATTTCACATAAACATCTGCAAGCTGTTAATTTGTAGCTTTAAAACTTTATCCTTCTTACCTTCATCTTCTGTAGTATTTTTGGCTCCAGATTCTGAAAATCAGAAAAAAAAAGTTGTAAAAAAAGTGTAATTCAATTTACAATTTTTTTTCCGCAAAGTTATCTCTTCTTTTCCAAGCCTGTTCCTGTTGTTTAATTTAGTTTTCGAAATCAGAAACATGTGTCTCCTCTTACACAGCAGGTCAACCTTTTCTTTAAAGGCCAAGCTTATGTACTGTAATGAGGATATCACTCAGTTAGATACCAAACATGACTAGAACACAAGGTCCAAAAAATGAGGTTAGCTCAGCAACACCATCTATGAAGGCCAGTGACTCACCCAACATCAGATTGAACTTAATATCATCACAATGCAAATTCTGTATTGTACAGATGACCAGTGTGGCTTTACTTAAAGTGGAGTTCAACTTAAAAGTGGAACGTCCACTTATCCGTCTTCCTCCCCCACAGACATTCTGAAGCAGGAAAGAACCTTCTTCAAACTGTTAACACAATTGTCTAAAATGTTTTTGTATGCCATAGCATTAATTATACCCTTAACTGCAGTGGTCTCCAAACTGCGGCCCGAGGGCCAGATGTGGCCCGTTGCCAGACTTTATTCTGCCTTTGGGGCACTATTCCTCTCACTGACATCAACAAGGGGACACTATTTCTTCCACTGATACCAATGATGGGTTACTATTCCAATTACTAAGAGGGGCACTACTACACTCCTACTGACCACCAGCCTTAAGGCCATATTTATACTCACTGATGCTGGGCCCAGGACATTTTCTACCCAGACTTGCCACAATCCGGCCCTCCAAAAGTCTGAAGGACAATAAACTGGGCCTTGGTTTAAAAAGTTTGAAGACCCCTGCTTTACTGGAAACATCTAAAGTAAGTTATTTTGATGGGTGTCTACAAACCTTTGGAGATACAGTAGGTGAGATGGCCAGATGTTCACAAATATTGTAACAATATATTGAATGGCATTGACTCAAAGTTAAATTCACAATTTTTAATGCAGTTGTAGATGAACATTGAAAAGGCAACAACATTGAGGATGTGGACTATGAAATACACCCATTGCAGTTCCCATGTGTAATATAAACAATGCCCTACAAGTAAAGACAGGATGTACAATCTGCTTTCCATAATTCTTTAATTTCACTTAAACATCTGTAAGTTGTTAAATTTGCAGTTTTAAAGCTTTAACCGGTTAACCATCATCTTTTGTAGTCTTAAGTATATAGCAGGTGTGATGGTCAGGTGTCCACAAACTGTTGGCCATAAATTGTAACAATTTATTGAATGGCATAAGCTCAAAGTTCAGTTCACACACAACTTGTATTCGCAGTTGTAGAAAAACTGAAAAAGTAGCATTGAGGATGTGGACTATGTGAGACACCCATCGCAGTTCCCATGTGTATTTAAAAAAAAAGATCCACAAATGAAGATGGAAACTACAATATACGCTCCATAATTCTTCCATTTCACATAAACACATGTAAGCTGTTAATTTGTAGCTTTACAACTTTATCTGGCTTACCTTTATCTCCTGTAGTCTCTTTGGTTCCAAATACTGAAATGACAATAAAGGTAGAATTTATGTGTAGCAATTTTCTTTTTAGTTTTGGATGCACCCTGATTGTTTATTGTGTGTGTTCCGTGTCCTTATGGGAAATTTTCCTTTCACTTCCTGTCCCAGAGATGCAACAGGAAGTGAAAGGAAATTTCTACAGAGTGAGGAAAACCCCCATTTAGACAGTTGTGATTGAAACTGGTGTCCCTATTCTGCCGACAACTCTAAAATGACATTCTATCTTGAAAATAATGGTCATCAGAACAAACATAAAGAGTCAATCTTCGCAGCAGGGACTGTGTTAGCAAAAAAAAATTAAAATGAATGTGACGCAATGCCAGGACAAGGTCACCTAGAGTCCAGAGTGAGCATGTCAAATTTAACCCCCCTTCCCCAAGATGTATGAGCATTATGTGTCAGCAAAAATCCCCTCCCCCAAAAAATGAAGCGCTAATCTGCATGCTCAGTTCAATACATCTCATTCCACAAAACAATCCCCCCTAAAAAATCCCCCCTTCCGAGCACAAATTCTCTACCCCTCAAATCCCCCATCCCAGCAAAAATTTCCATTCCCGAAACCCCTATTCTAGCACATATGCACCCCCATGTCCCTACCTAGCACAAATCCCCTTTCAAAAACAAATTCCCCTCCTAGCACAAATCTGCCCCCACCATACTACCTTTACTAGCACAAGCCATCAAACCCCCCATCATAGCACAAATCCTCTTTCCCCATCCCCCGTCTCAACACAAATCCCCCCAAATCACCACTCCTAGCACACCTCCCCTAACTTCCCCTCCTAGAACAATTCTTACCTCCTACCTCCCCCAAATTTCTCCTCCCAGCACAAATCTCTTCCCCCCAGTCTGCTTGTGGTGCCCCTGAACCCCACATGATACTACAGTGCCCAGGGCAGCCATCCTTCCTGCCCAGCCCTTGTCCCTCCCCTGCTGTGATGATAGTGAGGACTGATGCGTCCCAAACTGTGTGGAGCCATTGGGAAGAAAGAGGGAGTGAGCCCAAGCCCCGGCTCTGCGTCCGAATGGACACATAGAGCAGCGGCTTGGGAGCAAGCCTGCTCGGGTACCTCCACAGCAAATTCTTTGCTGTGGGGCACTTGGGCAGGAAGGAGGGGCCAGGAGCTACAGAGGGGGACCCAATAAGAGGAGGATCAGGGCTGCTCTGTGCAAAACTGTTACACAGAACAGGTAAGTAAAACATGTTTGTTATTTTACAACAAAAGTGTATATGTCACAAAGGGTTTTATCCCTTCGACCCCCCAACCAAATCAAAAAAATACTCACTGTCATCAAGGTAGTCAATGCCATCATCATCATCATCATCGATAAGACCCCAGAGATAGTCAACTGCAAGAAAAACCCTGCAAGTTAGTAGCAGGTTTCTTTGCACCAGTTTACTTCATTTTGAAATTGTGCAACTTACCAAATCATTGGCACGCCTCTTTTACTTTCATACTAGAGGGGTAGGTTGTCAGGTCACCTGTGGCCAGGTGACAAGTACACTCCGTTAGGGTCAGGGATGCACCACAGGGCAGTGAACCCTATAGCCGACTGCTGCGAACAGAGAGGAAGCGTGAGCCCAAGATTCCCCAGGGAGTGGAGTCTAAGACCCAGCTTGGTGTTCACCAGAGCCTCTGGTGGTGAGGATGGCCTTCGCTGCAGCTGGATCCAGGTCGTGACCCCTGGGTTCCCCTAGGTCACGCTCCGCAGTGATGGGTAAGCCGAGGTCAGGGCAACAGGTAGACATTCCCCATTCCTCTCTCTACTGTTTTTTTGTTCTTTCTCTTATTCTTTCTCCCCCTTTTCTTTGTGCCTCTCCATCTCATCCTCCCCCTTCCATGTGTTCTCTATTTTTATTCCTTCTCTTACTCCTTGGTGGGGGGGTGGGGAGGTGGGTAGAATGGGAATAGTGGCAGTACTGGCGGGGAGTTGGGAAGAGTGGCAGTGCTGGCGGGGGGAGGGGGGGGGGTTCTGCTGATCAGCCAACTTGATCAAGGTCATCTGCTGATCTGAACTTTAGTGGGGACTGTCAATGGCAACTAAAATCACAGGTAGTGTTACTCACTGTGTCTCCGACTGTTTGGTGTCTCCTAGCAGTGACACCTATGCCAAAATCAGGAGATAGGGTCTCCTTCAGCTCCTCCCACTTCACATTTCTCACCAGTCCTCTAGTCTCTGCCCCCCAGCCATGCCATGAACTGAATTGGAGGCTGCGAAGAGGCTGAATGGGCAGCCACGGGCTCTTGTAACAGCCCAGCTGGGTGGCCATGGGCTCCAGGGACAGCCCAGCTGGGCAGATGCGAAAAGGATCGAAGAGCAGTGTGGGCTTCAGGAACAGCCCAGGATTCGGTGACACCTGGCAAATCATCATTCGACCCCCAGGTTGAGAACCACTACTAGGGGGTAGGTGCAGTGCAGAATTGCACATTATTCCAAATGCACTAAAGGCATGCAAAGCGTATGGCTTACCGCTCAAGCTCCTTAGTCAAAAAACAGTGGGCTCCAGTGTGGGTGATGGCTCAGTGTAAAGAGCTCGCCCTGGCTCTGTGTATTCAACAGGAAAAAAGACCTGATCGCCACGCACCAAACAAACTGTCCCGTAATACAGGTATTAGCAGCCTCAGCTGGACTCTCTTTCTCGGCACTCTCTTTTTCCTTGTTGAATGTACTGGAGGTATGTTGCAGAACAAGTGCCCCTTCTACCTTATTAGGGTTGTCCCGATACCGATACCAGTATTGGTATCGGGACCGATACTGAGCATTTGCGGGAGTACTTGTACAAGTACAAAAAAGTGAGACTCCAGACAAACTTTAAAAAATATTTTTTTGCCATAGGTCCTCTGCATTGCTGTTGGTATTTCCCTCACTTTCCATCATGGAGATACAACAGTCACCTCCCTTCCCCCACTCCATCCTAAACTACACTTTGCCTGGAGATTCCCTTTAATACCCCACAGGGGATGAATTTCTCAATGTGCAGGAATAGGATTTTATAGAAAGAAGTCTTACATGTCCATTTCGATGCGTCCGAGATACCTGCGCGAGCTGTAAAAAGATACATATAATAACTAAGATCATATTTTGCAACAATGAATATACATGAATCAGCCATAACTTTAAAGGGCCCAGAGGTCCCAGGGGCCCGGATGGCAATACCACTTTTTCTTTTTTTTTTTATTAAAAAAATATTATTTTTTTATATATATTTTTTATATATTTTTTGTTTTTATTAAAGGGCCCAGAGGTCCCCAGAGCCCCGGAGGGCAACCCCCCCTTTTTTTTTTTATAAAACATGTTTTTACATTTTTTTTTTACTAAAGGGCCCAGAGGTCCCCAGGGCCCCGGATGGCTACCCCCTGTTATATATATATATATATATATATATATATATATATATATATATATATATATATATAAAAAAAATTGTAAGGGGCCCAGAGGTCCCTAGGGCAATCCCCCCCAATTCGCCAATTTGTGGCATTCCCCGCTTCTCAATTTTCTGAATTAGCGGCGGCAGCCCCCCGCTTCTCAATTCGCAATGGGGCCCATGCCTGAAGCTATGTAGGGGCCCCATGATTCCTGATGGCGGCCCTGGGGCAAGGTATGCCGTTTTGCTGATGACACAGGGTTGATATCCCTGAAGGGGTGTGTAACATGGAACATGATTCAGGATTGCTGGAAGATTGGACAAAGCAGTGGAGACTGCAGTTCAATGTTTCTAAATGTAAAATAATGCACATAGGGGAAAATAATCCCCTGAGAGAGTCCAACATTGGGGGGTACGTCGTTAACCAGCACTACAGAGGAAAGAGATTTGGGGGTACTTATTATAGATGATTAAAAAAATTTGCAAACAGTGGGACTAGGCAGTGGGAAAAGTTAATCAAATTCTAGGGTGCAACACTAGAGGGGCCCCCCGGTAGGATGAAGGAGGTCCTGATTCATCTATATAGATCTCTATATCACTAGAGGGGTCTTCATTAGGAGGAAGGAGGTCCTGATTCCTCTATATAGATCTTTATATCACTAGAGGGGTCATCGGCAGGAGGAAGGAGGTCCTGATCCCTCTATATAGATATTTATATCACTAGAGGGGTCTTCATCAGGAGGAAGGAGGTCCTGATTCCTCTATATAGATCTTTATATCACTAGAGGGGTCTTCATCAGGAGGAAGGGGGTCCTGATTCCTCTATATAGATCTTTATATCACTAGAGGGGTCTTCATCAGGAGGAAGGAGGTCCTGATTCCTCTATATAGATCTTTATATCACTAGAGGGGTCTTCATCAGGAGGAAGGGGGTCCTGATTCCTCTATATAGATCTTTATATCACTAGAGGGGTCTTCATCAGGAGGAAGGGGTCCTGATTCCTCTATATAGATATTTATATCACTAGAGGGGTCTTCATCAGGAGGAAGGGGGTCCTGATTCCTCTATATAGATCTTTATATCACTAGAGGGGTCTTCATTAGGAGGAAGGAGGTTCTGATTCCTCTATATAGATCTTATATCACTAGAGGGGTCTTCATTAGGAGGAAGGAGGTCCTGATTCCTCTATATAGATCTTTATATCACTAGAGGGGTCTTCATCAGGAGGAAGGAGGTCCTGATTCCTCTATATAGATCATTATATATCACTAGAGGGGTCTTCATCAGGAGGAAGGGGGTCCTGATTCCTCTATATAGATCTTTATATCACTAGAGGGGTCTTCATTAGGAGGAAGGAGGTCCTGATTCCTCTATATAGATCTTTATATCACTAGAGGGGTCTTCATTAGGAGGAAGGAGGTCCTGATTCCTCTATATAGATCTTTATATCACTAGAGGGGTCACCAGCAGGAGGAAGGAGGTCCTGATTCCTCTATATAGATCTTTATATCACTAGATGGGTCTTCATCAGGAGGAAGGAGGTCCTGATTCCTCTATATAGATCTTTATATCACTAGAGGGGTCTTCATCAGGAGGAAGGAGGTTCTGGTTCCAATATATAGATCTTTATATCACTAGATGGGTCTTCATCAGGAGGAAGGAGGTCCTGATTCCTCTATATAGATCATTATATATCACTAGAGGGGTCTCCAGCAGGAGGAAGGAGGTCCTGATCCCTCTATATAGATCTTTATATCACTAGAGGGGTCACCAGCAGGAGGAAGGAGGTCCTGATTCCTCTATATAGATCTTTATATCACTAGAGGGGTCTTCATCAGGAGGAAGGGGGTCCTGATTCCTCTATATAGATCTTTAGTGCCTGGGCGGGTCAGGGGCTGTTTTGGGACCTACTCAATATTAGGTGGGTGGTCATCGATCGGTGTAAAGAGTCACACAATCCTGTTTTTCCTATTATTGGAAAAGATAATTTAAAGGACAAGATTTAAATGAATAAATACATAAATGAACGTACCTTCTGGCATCACAGGGGTCTCATCTAGAAATATTAAAAAAAAATGCAATAAGTTAGTGATAAAGTATAACAAAGACTTTAATACTGAGTTCTCTAATGCTTCCTCTGGACTGCATCAGAATGATGACATCATCTCATCCTCAGTGAAGTCACTAAATGGACACCTGTTACTGTACATCATGACTGGGTGACGAGCTTTCAGTTTGGACCGAACTTTGCCAGTTTGGCCGTCCTTCTGAACCCTCAACTTTTTTGCTCATTTGGTGGGTGCCGAATGTCATATATATTTACAGATTTTCTTCCGCTGTTATATATGACCACTTCCTGTCAATGGTTAAGGAAGCAGCAGGTGCCGGCACCCACCACATCCCTGCCAACCAGTGACATCATCCAGCCCCATTCATTTACTGTCTGGGAATCCTTTGATCATGTAAACAAAGGGGTGGCATTTCTCTTACATAGATCATCTGTTTTATAGTTTTGGGGAGGTTTTTAGACCACTAAGGAACTCCCTTTTCCCTTCTGGGACGTCCTTCTTGGCCTATATATAGGGGATCAGGGAATTCTCGCTTTTACCTTTTTGTATTTTGCTCTTTTTAGCAATGAAATAAAACTGTAGTTTAACTCTTTAGGGTTTGTATCTATCTCTTTTTTGTTATTTCATTTCTCTTTTTTGATTTACTCTAATTATTGATTACACCCCCCTCCCCCCGACATATACTCGGTGAGTACTACTAATTATTTACTATAGGCGGGAATTCCCATTTTTCTTAATTTTGTATGCAAGGATAGTGCTGACATCACCCCCCTGCTGGCTGGGCCTGGTACAACAGGGCCAGTTGTATTGGACTATCAGCGGCCCTGCAAGTAAGGTGGTACTTGATGGGGACCAGGGCTGGACTGGGACAGAAATTTGGCCCTGGACTTCATCCAGACTGGCCCACTTTGACAGGTCTCCCATGGCGGCCGGACAACTCCCGCACCCCCCCCCCGGCCACCCAAGCCCCCTCTCCCCCTTCACTAGCCGTTCTACTTTATTGGAGTAGAACGGCTGGTACTGGTACTCTTAGGCCGCGTACACACGGCAGAGAACCTCGACGGGCAGAACACATCGTTCCGCCCGTCGAGGTTCTCTGCCGGCCGTCAGATTCGGCGACCCGCCCGTCGGGAAAGGCAACCAGCCATTCATCCCGACGGGCCGTCGAGCAAATAGAGAACCTGCTCTCTATTTCGGCTCGACGGGTTTCCCGACGGGATGCTTGCCGAATCCGTACACACGGCCGAGGTTCTCGGCAGAATGCGGCTCCCAGCGAGGTTCCCGCTGGTTTCTGCCGAGAACCTCGGCCGTGTGTACGCCGCCTGATAGGCAGTACCAGTGGGGAAGATAGACATTATTTCACCCGGGGCAAAGAATCAGTTCGGTGCCCCCCCCTTATGGGACATGATTAGGCAGAAGGAAGAAACTCCTAGGCCACAGCTGTCTGTCCCCTCCCCCATGCTCCTCTGTCGTCGTTTATGCTCCTCTGGTCCTCCCCCTGCTTCTTTGTTCCCCCCAGGTGAGCGCTGCAGGGAGGGAGAGGAGGTGAGCGCTGTGGGGAGGGAGAGACAAAGGAGCGGAGGGGGGTGGCGGTCCGCTGTCACTGAACCTGGCCCACTGAGCCATCGGCCCACCAGGAAACTCCCTGTAGTCTCAATGGCCAGTCCATCCCTGATGGGGACTCACAGCATACCTACTTAAAAAAATAAAATTCCACACTAGGTAAGGTCATTGGCATGCAGCTTGTTTCTTGTATAGAAGACACGCGGAGCGGGGATGGGTTCCTATGGCCGGCACCCTAATTCACCAGCAGCTGAAGGGAATTTTCGCAGTCTAGAGTAGTGTGGTTCTTTTGGACTTACATTTTTGAAAGTTTGCATCTATACTATGCTTTCTATGAAAAATAAATAAAGAAAAATTACCGGAGGTGTCACTCGGTAGTCCAAAAACTTGGACCTCACAGAGAGTTAATGACCTCGTTTTTCCAGGTATGAAGATGGTCACATATTGTCCAACCATGCCGTCACACTCAAAGGCCAGGGTCTCACCGTATGCCATGGTTGGAATTATTCCACATCTGGAAATTTATAAGCAAAGAGAAAGAGGAGCCGCGTCAAAATACATCAGGGTGGAGTTACACACAATTTTACAATTCTTATGTTTTTAGACTCAATGATGGGAATATGTTCATTCATGATGAGCTGGCTAGGGGCGAACCCTCAAAACAGAACAGGAAGAACTTGAGGGAATTATGTTTCCCATCAGGGCTGGACAGGGACAAAAATGTGGCCCTGGACTTCATCCAGATCAGCCCAGGGCACAACACACCAGGGTACGGTACAGAGCCCAGCACATCAGGGCACATGATGGGGAACATCAGGGCACATTTTCGGGCACATCAGGGGGCATATTATGGGGCACATCATCAGGGCACTTTATGGTTCACATCAGGGCACATTATGTGGCACATAGTACATTATAAAGCATATCATGGCACATTATGGTTCACATCAGGGCACATTATGGTTCACACTGGGGCACATGGCATGGCACATTATGGGGCACATCAGGGGCACATGTCACATTATGGGGCACATCAGGGGCACATGGCACATTATGGGGCACATCAGGGGCACATGGCACATTATGGGGCACATGGCACATTATGGAGCACAACATTTACTAGCCAGAGTAGCGCAGGAAGAGTCTTTAATACTTTCTTTGTCATTCTCTCATGTCACGCTGCTCCCCGCTGGCCCCTCCTCTCTTCCCGTCCATCCTAGATGATGTCACAAGCCCATAGGGACGAGAAGAGAGGAGGGGCCACCGGGGAGCAGCGTGACAGGAGAGAGAACTTATTACAGACACTTCCTGCGCTACTCTGCATGCTGGCAAAAACTTGATCTACCCATCAGGTGCCAGCTGTCGGCGATTGACGGGTAGATCGCCGCGCACCGCAGATGAAATAGGCAGATTAGGCGGCTGCTGAAACCGTCCCACTGAGCCAACGGCCACCCGGTATTCCCGATGGCCAGTACATCCCTGTTTCCCATCTATCCTGGGAATGCCTTGGGACTTTCTACAGTAAACTGATTTTAAGTCTAGCTGATATTTATTGTATGTCTCAGAGCAGGTGGAGAGCAAAATTGCATGGAGGGGCCCAAGAATTTTTTTGCCCAGGGCCCACTCAACATTAAAGACGGCCCTGGTGCCAAGTGGTTAAGAGTGACCATAGGAACACAAATTATCCAGGCATGGTCCGTCATGTCTCAGGATGTATCAGGAAGCCGGTAAAGAGCAACAACGGGCAACCAATGGCTGAGAAGTGTGCATGTAGACAGGGGGTGGGGTTTGGAGGCCGAAGGAGGTCAACAGCACTAAGATGCAACAAAGGATGAGAAAAAGTAAAAACATTGAAAAACGTTGGATGGGTTTATGATACGCCGAGCATAGAGTGAACTAAAGGTCATCACCCCGGACGGGTTTCTACATCTCACCAACGACAAACGTACCTTGGATATTTGTAAACGCCTACTCAATCAAACACAAGAAGACCTTTGAACTTTTGTGTGGTACAAACTTTTCTGCAATGATCCAACCAAGGACGGTTTGCATACTGTACGGTGAAAAAACAAAAAATGACGCACATGGGATTGCTGGTTCCTCCATCTTCAGCAGAGTTTCCAATCCTTATTTGGGCCCCGTTGATCCTTTCTGGACAGCAGTCGCCTCGATTGGTCACCGCGACAGTGAAGACCTTAAACTTTTCCTTGAGATCAACCGTCCACCAGGGGTTGTCCTGCTCCGAGGTGCCGCTGCACTGGATGTAAAGGTAGTTGCTGTCTAGAGACCCATCAATGGAGTTTTTGGCTTCTCCATACATGTTGTAGATGCTGGATTGCTGGGCGACACCCTTGACAGCCACGTTTGGAGCTGCAAAATTTCAAACTTAACATCAGGATCAAATCAATTTTTTTTTTGATTAATACAAGTCAGTGGACGCTGGTGCTCTATTTTTTGTGGGGGCAGAACCTCCCTCCTCGGTCAGTAGGTCGGTCGGTTGCACCCCCCCTTCGCTTGATCGTTAGCCCCGAATTTACCCCACCTAGGCCACAGGCAGCGCTTCCTCCCTGTCAGCCTCACCTTGCGTCTCCTCCTCCTCCTTGGCTTCATGGCAGCTTCCCCTACATCTCCTCCTCTGCGATGGCCAATACGATCGCTTCTCCTCACGGCCAGTCGGGTCTCAGGACCCACTTCCTGATTGGCCGGGAGGAGAATCGTGAAGACAATAACGAATATTAATTTTCTATTGTCACACAACTTGGTGTGCTCACACGTTAGGCTTAGGGGTAGGGTTAGGGTTTAGGGTTAGGGGCTAGAGCTAGGGTTAGGGGCTAGGGGTAGGGGTAGGGGTAGGGTTAGGGGTTAGGGCTAGGGTTAGGGTTTAGGTATTAGGGTTTAGGGTTTAGGGTTAGGGTTAGGGTTATGGGTTAGGGTTAGGGTTAGTGGTAGGGTTAGGGGTTAGGGCTAGGGCTAGGTTTAGGGGTTAGGGGTATGGGGTAGGGTTAGGGGTTAGGGCTAGGGTTAGGTGTTAGGGTTTAGGGCTAGGGTTAGGGTTTAGGTATTAGGGTTTAGGGTTAGGGGTTAGGGTTAGGGTTAGGGGTAGGGTTAGGGCTAGGGTTAGGGTTTAGGCATTAGGGTTAGGGTTGGGGTTTCCCATTGAAGAATATGGGTAGGACTCAGGAATTGGAACAGGGACCTCCCCCAGAGGTCAAAGGTCAGAAGGCGGGTTCCTAGAGGTCAAAGGTCAAAAGTCACATGGCGTGGCTGACCACCAATGTGTACCGCCTTTCCCAACTAAGTCGGGGGAATGAACAAGTCGGGGTAAGCGTCACAACTGGTCACACAACTGGGTGGGCTCAGGGCGCAGTGCTCTGCGCCCTGAGCCCACTCGTTTTTTAAGCCGATTGAAGCCTCAGGTTCTAATCACGTGCTTCTAAAAAAAAAAAAATTGGAATCCATGAATCCCGTGCCCTATATGTAGATTAGGGGCCGGACGCATGGATTAGGGGGGCGGCACCCCTGCGCCTTGTGTGGACGAGCCACCACTGATACAAATGATTAACGGGTAGAAACAATTCCCCTTACCTCCATTTGGAGTCTTCAAGACTTCTGGGACTGTCGCTTTTTCTAGAGTAACAATGAAAGGAGAATTTTGAATTAATTTCCATTTTTATTTACCTTTTGTATCATTTTTCTTTTTTTTTTGTATGGGAAATCCTGCGACTTACCCCCACTGACTGCTGGAAATCCAAAGACCTGGACTTCACACACGATGAGATGTTCTGCCCGTCCCGGGATGAAGATGGTCACATATTGGCCGGTCATTCCTTGGCAGGAGAAGGAGAGAGTCTCCCCCGATTCAATGGATGAGATGACGCCACAACTGAAATAACAAGAGGACGTTTTCTTAACCACTTGACCTCCTTCATGACCTGGGCCTGAGGTGCGGTGGCGCCGGAGCCAAGCAGAGCCAATCGTAGCCGTTCGGACATACACGGAAATACTCTATTCCTGAGCCTTTCCAAAGTTTTCCGAGTCCAGCTGAGCTGTCCCCGGGCCTTTCCGAGTGTTTCCGAGGCTGTACGGCACCCCCCCCCCATCTCTGGCCACATGCGGTATTGCATGCTATAGAAGTCAATGTGGAACAAATAATTTTGGTTTCCATTGACTTCTATGGGCAAACTTGCTTTGATATGAGAGTGCTTTGGATTACGAGCATTATCCTGGAGCGGATTATGCTCGCAATCCGAGGTTCCACTGTACAGTGCAAGCAATGCGGTTAACGAGCGTTTCGCAATACGAGCGCTGTATTTGAAAAAAAATCTGACTTGGTTTGCAAGAGTTGTCCCGCAAAATGAGCAGGATTCAAGTCAAAGCGGTGTACAATACCGCGTTTGGGCGGAGGGGGGGTGCAGGCGCCGGAGCTGAGCGGAGCCAATCGGAGCTGATTGGCGCCGTTCGCAGCCATTCAGAAATGCTCTGAAAATCGCGGAGATACTCAGTGGTACAGCAGATCGGGCTCCTCCAAAGTCCTTTGTATCTCGTAATTTTCACTCTTCATTGGCCACACATGGAACGCTCACCTAGGGTTGGATGTTCCTCCTTTGCTCGGATCGTTCCCGATTCGGATCTCTGCCCCAAAGATCCGCTCCCTGCAGCATTCCAGGACACGGTTGGTGACGGCCACGGATATGATCTTGTGGGGCTGTTTGAGGTCCACCATCCACCAGGGCTCCTCGTCCTGCTCTGTGTGGGAGCACTGAGCCCTCAGGTAATTCCTGGCCAATGAGCCGTCGTTGGCGTTCCGCGCGCTCCCATAATAAGACATGGTGCTGGATTGGGTGGGGATTCCGCGGAGAGCCACATTCGGAGCTGGGATACAGAATAGCAATGTGGGAGGGGCTTATTATATACAAAGTATCTCTGTAATCATACAATTATCTCCAACATATCTAGAAAGAACCAAATTGTAACTGATTGTAATCATTTCTTGGTTCATTATTCCTGATGGTATTTATTGGAATCGATCAGATCCTATCCGATCATGTGATTGGAGATCACCAACCATAGAGAGGAGGAGAGACAATAGAGAGGAGTGATCTCTATAGATGGGCATTAAGGGCCAGATTCAGAGAACCCGGCGTAAATTTGTGCGGGCGTAGCGTATCCTATTTACGCTACGCCTCCGCAACTTTTACAGGCAAGTGCCTTATTCAGAAAGCACTTGCTCCGTAAGTTGCGGCGGCGTAGCGTAAATAGGCCGGTGTAAGGGCGCCTAATTCAAAATAGGCAGGTAGGGGGTGTGATCCATGTAAATGAATCATGACCCCACGTAATTTAAGTTTTTTCCGAATGGCGCATGCGCCATCCGTGGACGTATCCCAGTGCGCATGCGCAAAAATCACGTCGCAAGTAGTCGATGAAAACGACGTGAACGTAACTTACGCCTAGCACCATTCCCGAACAATTTACGTAAACGACGTACAATTCGACGCTGTTCCGACGTCCATACTTAACATTGGCTGCGCCTCATATAGCAGGGGTAACTTTACGCCGGACTTAGGCCCCATACACACGATCGGACATATCCGATGAAAACGGTCCGCGGACCATTTCCATCGGATATGTCCGATCGGGAGTTTGATCCGATGGCGTGTACACACCATCGGATCAAATTCCCCGCCGCCGGACGGCGCGGTGACGTGGCGGTGACGCGGCGGTGACGTTGACGCCGCCGCGTCACCGCCACGTCACCGCACCAGGAAGTAAAACACTTCCGCGCATGCGCCGAATCCATTCGGCAGCGGCGCGGCGGCGGTGGGGGCCGACATGTCTGCTGGTAAGTGTACTAACCAGCAGACATGTCGGGCGGACAGATTCCCACCGGATAGATTTCAAAGCTTGCTTTGAAATCTGTCGGGTGGAGAAATCTGTCCGCTAGCCCATACACACGAGCGGAGATGTCTGCTGAAACGGTCCATCGGACCGTTTTCAGCGGACATATCCCCTCGTGTGTACGCGGCCTTACGCTTACGCAAACGACGTAAAATACGACGCCCGGCCGCTAGTAGGTTTGTGAATCGGCGTATCTAGCTCATTTGCATATTCGACGCGTAAATCGTCGGAAGCGCCACCTAGCGGCCAGCGTAAATATGCAACTAAGATACGACGGCGTAAATGACTTACGCCGCTTGTATATTAGCTAAATTCCGGCGTATCTTGTTTTCTGAATACATAAAAAAGATACGCCGGCGCATCTTAGAAGTTACGCGGCGTATCTCGAGATACGCCAACGTAAACTCTATCTGAATCTGGCCCTAAATCTCCCCATTCCAGGAGCAGTGAGACCTCCAATGTCTGATCAATAGAATCATCACTACGAGATTGTTTCTTCTACTCCGATTGTCCAACAATCATACAAAATAATAATAATAATAATGTAATAATAATACAAATAATATAATAATAGTAATACAATAATAATAATAATAATAATAATAATAATAATATTTAAAAAAAAAAAGCAAATACAATTCTCTTACCTGGTTGAACAAATCTCTCGCTAGGGGGGCTTTCCGCATCTAGAGAAAATAAACACAATAGTATTATAGATCTATCTATCTGTCTGTCTGTCTGTCTGTCTGTCTGTCTGTCTGTCTGTCTGTCTATCTATCTATCTATCTGTCTGTCTGTCTGTCTATCTCTATCTATCTATCTATCTGTCTGTCTGTCTGTCTGTCTGTCTATCTGTCTGTCTGTCTATCTCTATCTATCTCTCTATCTATCTGTCTATCTATCTGTCTGTCTATCTATCTGTCTGTCTGTCTGTCTGTCTATCTGTCTGTCTGTCTGTCTGTCTGTCTGTCTGTCTGTCTGTCTATCTATCTATCTATCTATCTGTCTGTCTGTCTGTCTGTCTATCTCTATCTATCTCTCTATCTCTCTATCTATCTATCTATCTATCTCTGTCTATCTGTCTGTCTGTCTGTCTGTCTGTCTGTCTGTCTATCTGTCTGTCTGTCTGTCTGTCTGTCTGTCTGTCTGTCTATCTATCTGTCTGTCTGTCTGTCTGTCTGTCTATCTATCTATCTATCTCTCTCTCACACACAGGCAGTGACTGACCTACATGTGCCCCATACAGAGCAGTGAGAAGAAGAAGAAGTCTCCAGATGGAGGAGGAGGATTCCATGGTGTGGAGTTCTTCCTGCAGCTTCTGGTGATTCCTTTCTCTCTCTCTCTCCAGTTTTATATGTTTTGTAAAACAAACATTCCGCCCTCAGAAAAGGGCAAAGTAGAAATCCGTCTGTTGAAATTCAGTTTGTTCTCGTTGTGTCCAAAATCTTTGGCCCATTATCTCCGGTGTCACTGAGGAGACAAACCTGCAGGACAGGACCTCTGTCTTTCCGGAACATTGCATTCTGTATATATTGATTTATCGTTTCCTTCTTCACAGAGATGGGGGTGTACTTTTTTTTGGCTTTGGTTTTTTGACTTTAGGATGAAGGAGGGAAGGGGTTAAATCTCGGGTCTTTTTTCTCCTGTGTCTTTTTCCGAAGATTTCTTCTCACTTCTTCTTCAGGAGACTTAACAGGAAGTGAGAGGAAATCTCTACAAGCTGAAAGGGAATCCGCACTTAGAGGGTCGTCACCGGGACACCTGTCCCCATTGGAAAATGTCACCTCCTTTCCGGTTTCAGTGGCCTATTTGGCTAAGCATTAGTTGGGGGGGTGATTTGAAGGGGGCAGATGACACAGCATTGGGGGGCACAGAACACTACTATGGGGGGAGGGGGCAGAGGACACTACAGTGGGGGGGTGCTTGATGTGAAGGGGCACAGGACACAGCATTGGGGGGTACGGAACACTACTATGGGGGGGGGGAGAGGACACTACAGTGGGGGGCTCTTGATGTGAAGGGGGGGGGACACAGCATTGGGTGGTCTAGAACACTACTATGGGGGGAGGGGCAGAGAAAACTACCATGGGGGGCAGAGGACACTACAGCGGAGGGGTGATGTGAAGGGGGCAGAGGACACAGCATTGGGGGGTACAGAACACTACTATGGAGGAGGGGGGAAGAGAACGCTACAGTGGGGGGCTCTTGATGTGAAGGGGCAGGGGACTCAGCATTGGGTGGTCTAGAACACTACTATGGGGAGGGGGAAGAGAAAACTACCGTGGGGGAGGCAGAGGGGTGATTTGAAGGGGCAGAGGACCCAGCATTGGGGGGTACAGAACACTACTATGGGGGAGGGGGCAGAGGACGCTACAGTGGGGGGTGGATGTGAAAGGGGCAGGGGACACACACAGAATTGGGTGCTATAGAACACTACTATAGGGGGAGGGGGCAGGGGACACTACAGTGGGGGGCACTTGATGTAAAGGGGGCAGAGGACACAGCATTAAGGGGTACAGAACAGAACTATGGGGCAGGGGAGACAGAGGACACTACAGTGGGGGGGGGGGTGATTTGAAGGGGGCAAATGACACAGAATTGGGGGTTACAAAACACTACTGGAGGGAGGGGGGCAGAGGACACTACAGTGGGGGGTAGATGTGAAGGGTGCAGGGGACACACACAGAATTGGGTGCTATAGAACACTACTAAAGGGGGGAGGGGGCAGATATATCAAAACAACATTTTCACAATAAATATACTAAAATCATTCTTAGCGGACACACAGATGACAGAAAAGCTACATGAATTAGCCCCTTTTTAAATCGTTTTTAACATTTTTGAACAAAAACATTTTATAATGTTTTTAAAATTATTTTATTTTACAATTTTTACAAATCATTTTTTTTTTTTTACAATTTTTCATGTTTCCTTTTTTGTAAAAAAAAAAATGTAAAAAAAATATTTAGCAAAAATTGTAAAGTAAAATAATTAAAATAATTAAAACTTTAAAAAAAAAATATATAAAATGTTTTTGTTCGAAAATGTTAAAAACTACAGGGTTACAATTTGTTATTTTAACGGGACAGAGAATCTGGCAGCTGTGCCTGTGTCCCTCCCTGCAACAGCTGCTGCAGAGAGCCGCACATGGCATGCTGTAATTGCCCCTCTTTCCCTCTGCTGCTTGGGCCCCCCTGTTCTACTGGGCCCCCTACAGAAGAACTGGTGCCCCCCCCCCCCCTATCAGCGGCCCTGTGTAAGTCCCACGCACAGCTCATGTGCTAAAAGATTTTATTTATCTCCCCCCAAATAATTTTTTTATTTGCCCGATCAATGGTCAAGGGGAGTCCAAGCAAACAAATCTCTTTTTACAAAGTTGACTTTGGCAAAGTCGCAGAATTTTGGATAAGAACTGAAGATGGCAGAAACTGATCTTCACCAATCAGAAGTATTTTGTAGCAACTTTTATTAGATCATTTTTTTTTGCCTAGAACGTTCTATCAGCTGCGCTAAAACCACCAACCTCTCTGATGAGGACAGGGGGGGGGGGGGAAACATTTGTGTGTAGGAGAGTGGGGGAGGGGGTTGGAACATTTTATTGCTCCCTCTGTGATCCCGTCCCGGTGACACCTGTGCCTTCTCATGTTGTACTTTGGTGTCATTCAGACAGGAAACTAGGAAACATCTAAAAAAAAAAAAAAAAAAATTTAGACATTCAAAAAAATTTTGACACCAAAACTCTTAAAAAATAAATAAAATAAAAATAAAATGATGGAAAACACGTTATGGCTGGAATTGTGCTTTAACCTCTTCCGTGCCGTAGGATGTCATATGACGTCCTAGACCTCAGTGGGGGGATATCTGAATGATGGAGCAGCTACAGGCATCATTCAGATATCCTTTTTTTTTCAGGCGGCGATTGTGCGCTCCATAAGAAGGATCATAGCGGCGGTTCTGCCTCTTGATCGTTCTTACAGGCGGCGGGAGAGGACTTTCCCCCGTCCTGCCGCCTTCCGGTGCTTCTCCGGGCTCTCTAGTGCCATTGGAGGCCCGGAGAATGAATCGGATGCCGCTGAACGAAGAGCATAGAGATTGGTCATCTCTATGACTGTCGGAGGCCCGGCCGCGACGTTATGACGTCACGCCCTGGTACCCGGAAGTAAACAAAGCTGCAATCGCGGCTGTCAGCATGAGATCGATTATTTTTTCTTTCACGATCTCATGGTTTCCAGCCTTGAAGAGAGATGTGGGGGGAGGGGGAGGTCTTATTGACCCCACATCTCTCCTTAAAGAGGACCTGTCAAAAACTATTCCTATTACAAGGAAAGTTTACATTCCTTGTAATAGGAAAAAAAAATGATCAAAAAAAAAAAAAGAGTAAAAAAATAAAAAAAAATACCGTATTTATTGGCGTATACCGCGCAATTTTTTCCCCTTAAAATCAGGGGGAAATCGTGGGTGCGCGATATACGCCGATCCCCGCTTCCCGCGCTGTGTTTGAAGCCGTCGTTGACATATACCGAGCGCAGTACACTCGGGTACACTCGGCCAGGCTCGGCTGCCCTCGCGGTCACACCCTGTGCCGCCTCCTAGCCTTAATGCGAGAGGAGCCGAGCATGCCCGAGTGTACTGCGCTCGTGATATGTCGGCGGCGTTCAAACACAGCGTAGGAAGCGGGGATCGCAGCGTGGGAGAAGCGGGGAGGACACCACGAAGGCCACAGACGGACGCCGGACCGGACAAGGCCGCCGATGGACGCCGGGCAACTGTAAGTAACTGACTGCCAATATTTCTTTTTTTTTCCCCTTAGGATTCCCTTCTAGGTGGGGGTGCGCGCTATACGCCGTGCGCGCTATAGGGCGATAAATACGGTAAGTAAAAAAAAAATATATATATATATTTATATATATACAGTGCGGAAAATAAGTATTTGAACACCCTGCTATTTTGCAAGTTCTCCCACTTGGAAATCATGGAGGGGTCTAAAATTGTCATCGTAGGTGCATGTCCACTGTGAGAGACATAATCCAAAAATAAAAATTCCAGAAATCACAATTTATGATGTAACTATTTATTTGTATGATACAGCTGCAAAGAAGTATTTGAACACCTGTCTATCAGCTAGAATTCTGACCCTCAAAGACCTGTTAGTCTGCCTTTAAAATGTCCACCTCCACTCCATTTATTATCCTAAATTAGATGCACCTGTTTGAGGTCATTAGCTGCATAAAGACACCTGTCCACCCCATACAATCAGTAAGAATCCAACTACTAACATGGCCAAGACCAAAGAGCTGTCCAAAGACACTAGAGACAAAATTGTACACCTCCACAAGGCTGGAAAGGGCTACGGGGAAATTGCCAAGCAGCTTGGTGAAAAAAGGTCCACTGTTGGAGCAATCATTAGAAAATGGAAGAAGCTAAACATGACTGTCAATCTCCCTCGGACTGGGGCTCCATGCAAAATCTCACCTCGTGGGGTCTCAATGATCCTAAGAAAGGTGAGAAATCAGCCCAGGACTACACGGGAGGAGCTGGTCAATGACCTGAAAAGAGCTAGGACCACCGTTTCCAAGGTTACTGTTGGTAATACACTAAGACGTCATGGTTTGAAATCATGCATGGCACGGAAGGTTCCCCTGCTTAAACCAGCACATGTCAAGGCCCGTCTTAAGTTTGCCAATGACCATTTGGATGATCCAGAGGAGTCATGGGAGAAAGTCATGTGGTCAGATGAGACCAAAATAGAACTTTTTGGTCATAATTCCACTAACCGTGTTTGGAGGAAGAAGAATGATGAGTACCATCCCAAGAACACCATCCCTACTGTGAAGCATGGGGGTGGTAGCATCATGCTTTGGGGGTGTTTTTCTGCACATGGGACAGGGCGACTGCACTATATTAAGGAGAGGATGACCGGGGCCATGTATTGCGAGATTTTGGGCAACAACCTCCTTCCCTCAATTAGAGCTTTGAAGATGGGTCGAGGCTGGGTCTTCCAACATGACAATGACCCGGAGCACACAGCCAGGATAACCAAGGAGTGGCTCTGTAAGAAGCATATCAAGGTTCTGGCGTGGCCTAGCCAGTCTCCAGACCTAAACCCAATAGAGAATCTTTGGAGGGAGCTCAAACTCCGTGTTTCTCAGCGACAGCCCAGAAACCTGACTGATCTAGAGAAGATCTGTGTGGAGGAGTGGGCCAAAATCCCTCCTCCAGTGTGTGCAAACCTGGTGAAAAACTACAAGAAACGTTTGACCTCTGTAATTGCAAACAAAGGCGACTGTACCAAATATTAACATTGATTTTCTCAGGTGTTCAAATACTTATTTGCAGCTGTATCATACAAATAAATAGTTAAAAAAAAATCATAAATTGTGATTTCTGGAATTATTTTTTTTGATTATGTCTCTCACAGTGGACATGCACCTACGATGACAATTTCAGACCCCTCCATGATTTCCAAGTGGGAGAACTTGCAAAATAGCAGGGTGTTCAAATACTTATTTTCTGCACTGTAAAAAATAATTAAAACGCCCCTGTCCCCAGTAGCTCGCGCTCAGAAGCGCACACGCACGCAAGTCCCGCCCACGTATGTAAACCCCGTTCAAACCCCACATGTGAGGTATTGCCGCGTGCGTTAGAGTAAGAGCAATAATTCTAGCCTTAAGCCGCGTACACACGATCGGTTCAAACCGATGAAAACGGACTGAGGTTCGGTTTCCATTGGTCCAAACCGATCGCGTGTGGGCCCCATCGGTTCGTTATCCTTCGGTCAAAAAACAGAGGGCTTGCTTTAAAATTGAACCGATGGACGGCTAACCGATGGGTCAA
The DNA here is from genome assembly GCA_029574335.1 of Rana kukunoris. Taxonomy (NCBI): domain Eukaryota; kingdom Metazoa; phylum Chordata; class Amphibia; order Anura; family Ranidae; genus Rana; species Rana kukunoris. The sequence continues at coordinate 21,358,132 of CM056055.1, read as the reverse complement.
AACCGATCAATATAATGCAAAAGCATCGGTTAAAGGGCCGCGCATGCTCAGAATCAAGTCGACGCATGCTTGGAAGCATTGAACTTCGTTTTTTTCAGAACGTCGTTTACATCACCGCGTTCTGACACGATCGGATTATCAACCGATGGTGTGTAGGCACATCAGTATATCAGTCGGCTTCATCGGTGAACCAATGAAAACGGTCCGTCGGACCGTTCTCATCGGATGGACCGGTCGTGTGTAGACCTCCTCTGTAACTCTAAACTGGTATGAATGAATGAAAAACTTATATAGCGCGACACATGCGAACTAAATCGCCTCTGGGCGCTCGGAAAAAAAAAATTATGGAGATTTTTAAGTCCAGAAGTTTGGCGCCATTCCATGACTGTGCGCAATTATAAAGCGTGACATGTTAGGTATCTATTTACTCGGCGTAACTTCATCTTTCACATTACACACAAAATGTGGGCTGACTTTACTGCTTTGTTTTTTTTTTTTTTTTTTTAACTCACGAAACCGTTTTTCTTTAAAAAAAAAAAAAGGCGTTTGAAACATTATTGCGCAAATACCGTGTGAGATAAAAAGTTGCAATGGCTGTGGTGGCTCAACGTGATTGGCACTGCGCTGACAAGCCGTTCACCTCTGCAGCCAAGGGTTCGGATCCCGGTCTCGGCTGCATGTGAATTGAGTTTGGTGGTCTCAGCCCGGCTCCCGGTGGGTGTGCTATGCAAGGTACGCCTGTGCTTAGTACGCCCACCCCCCCACAAAAAACACCACACTTGCACGCACACAAAATTGGTTTAAAACACACGCACTTTGGCCATGCGGTCTCCTAAAATAAAGAGAGGCGAAGGACCTACGGGACTGGCTGGGTGGTCTAGGCCCCCTCACTCCCTCATAGGGGGAGTCCCTCTGCCCCATTGGGGGTCCCGTTGGGCCCCAGTTGGGCTCCCAAGAGGAGCAGGTAGGGTGGGGTGAGTGGGAGGCCCCCCTTCACACCCACCATTGCCACCAGGGGCATGGAGAAGGATGGCGATTGCCTCCGGGGGGAGGGTTTGCCTACTCCCAACTCCTGCAGTCCGGCTCCTCTCTCGAGTTCACGCACAAAAATACACAAAAAAAAAAAAAAAAAAGTTGCAATGACCGCCATTTTATTTCCTAGGGTGTCTGCTAGAAAATATATATATAATGTTTGGGGGTTCTGAGTAATGTTCTAGTAAAAAAAAATATGATTTTTACATGAAGGAGAGAAGTGCCGGAATAGGTGCGGTATGGAAGTGGTTAAAGCATCCATAGAATAAGGATTGGTCGGAGCCTTGGATTGCCCCGAACTTTGGCTGTTCAGACGTTCTGATGAAATCTCAAATATACGTAGCAGCGAAGCGTCGTACATTGGCCCAGATGGCAAGTGTGTAATCATCTTTTTACTGTTAATATGTTTGAAAAAAAAAATTTGGAATTTGTTTTCCTGTAGCAGTGTGCTTCTCCTTACCCCGGATTGCTCCCTTTGCATTTCTTTTCACATTCCTTGCAAACAGGGCCGTTTGAAGGAATTGGGGGGCCCCAAGCAAAAAGGGGGCCCCCAAGAACCCAGCCCACCCCCCCCACACACAAAGCCTATGTTAGCGCTACACTCATTTTTTACACCCATGTTCTTACTCCTCCCCCCCCCCCCCTAGTCCCTATGTTTTTCTATTCTCACCTCCCCTTCTTCCATGTAGGCTGCCGCTGTAGTGTGGCCGAGCTCCTTTTCCTCCTGTCAGTCCAGTGTTCTATCATTATGGGTCCCCAGTCGCCTAACAGATAGTACCCGGGCCGGGCCGGGCCGGGTACTGCGCGGTACAGGAGATTCCGTTTCCCGTGTTCCCGGCCGGACTGAAAGGAACAGGAAATTGACTCTCCTGTACCACGTGCGGTACCCGGTCGGACTTACGGGTCTCCAGGAGAAAGGAAGAGGAGCTTGACCACGCTACAGCCTGGGAAGGGGAACTGGGGGGCCCAGGCCAGCGCGGGGCCCCAAGCAATTGTTTGCTATGCCTGTCCTGTAGCGACGGGCCTGCTTGCAAATCCGGAATGCTGAAGGTGTCCCCTCTACTTCGTAGTTTTTAAATGCCTGTTTTTTTTTGTTTTTTTTGTTTTATTGATTTATTTATTTTTGTACACTAGAATTTTGCCACATAAGTTTTCATTTTGTTCCTTTTGATTTTGGCAAAATTTTGGCAACGGCCAAAACTGATCATCTCACTGCAAAATCAATTTGTGTTTCAATTAACAATTTATTAAAGGTAAACAACATGAGTACTGTACATTGCGACATATTCTTATTTTTATTTTTTTACAGCAGTTAATATGTCTCGGTGGTCACCATACCCTTGTTTCAATTCTGAAGTTTAACCAGACAATTCTAAAATTTGTTGGCACCAAGGGCCTTTATCATAGAAATAATGATTCAATAAACTACAGTGGAACCTTGGATTGCGACTAGCGCGGTTAACGAGCGGTTCGCAATACAAGCAATTTGCTATGAGCAGGATTCAAGCCACTGCCGTGTGCAGTACCGCATTAGGCCTGAGGTGCGGGGGTGCAGAAATACTCAGAAACACTCAAAATACCCCGTTCCCAAGTGTTTCCAAGCCTTTCTGAGGGTTTCCGAATGCAGCCGAAAAGGTCTCCGAGTAATTCCGAGTCTCTCCGGCGCTTCCCACCTCTGGCCACATGCGGTATTGCATGCCATACACGTCAATGTGGAACAAATTATTTTAGTTTCCATTGACTTCTATGGGAAAACGTGCTTTGATATGAGAGTGCTTTGGATTACAAGTATTCTCCTGGAATGGATTATGCTCGTAATCTGAGGTTCCACTGTACATATATCTATAGATTCTACAACTAGAATCACAGGGTTAGGAGTTTCAAATAGGCAGTGCGTAAAAATGTTGCTGTCGTCCATATATCTCCCTAAACACTTAGGTTCACCTCGTAGACATTTATTATGGAGGGCTCTATCACTGAGCCTGCCCTTGGTATCTTGGAAGAAGCACCAAGACACCAAGAGATAAGAGATAAAAGCACCAAGACAAGAGATGAGAGATAAACAGTGGACATCTTGGTATCTTGGAAGAAGCACCAAGACACCAAGAGATAAGAGATAGACATCGTGGTATCTTGGAAGAAGCACCAAGACAAGAGATGAGAGATAGACAGTGGACATCTTGGTATCTTGGAAGAAGAACTTAGACACCAAGACACCAAGAGATAAGAGATAGACTTTGGATATCTTGGTATCTTGGAAGAAGCACCAAGAGATGAGAGATAGACAATGGACATCTTGGTATCTTGGAAGAAGTACCAAGACACCAAGAGATAAGAGATAGACTTTGGATATCTTGGTATCTTGGAAGAAGCACCAAGACAAGAGATGAGAGATAGACAGTGGACATCTTGGTATCTTGGAAGAAGCACCAAGACAAGAGATGAGAGATAGACAGTGGACATCTTGGTATCTTGGAAGAAGAACTAAGACACCAAGACACCAAGACATAAGAGAAAGACTTTGGATATCTTGGTATCTTGGAAGAAGCACCAAGAGATGAGAGATAGACTTTGGATATCTTGGTATCTTGGAAGAAGCACCAAGAGATGAGAGATAGACAGTGGACGTCTTGGTATCTTGGAAGAAGAACTTAGACACCAAGACACCAAGAGATAAGAGATAGACATTGGACATCTTGGTATCTTGGAAGAAGAACTTAGACACCAAGACACCAAGAGATAAGAGATAGACTTTGGATATCTTGGTATCTTGGAAGAAGCACCAAGAGATGAGAGATAGACAATGGACATCTTGGTATCTTGGAAGAAGCACCAAGAGATGAGAGATAGACAGTGGACATCTTGGTATCTTGGAAGAAGAACTTAGACACCAAGACACCAAGAGATAAGAGATAGACTTTGGATATCTTGGTATCTTGGAAGAAGCACCAAGAGATGAGAGATAGACAATGGACATCTTGGTATCTTGGAAGAAGCACCAAGACACCAAGAGATAAGAGATAGACTTTGGATATCTTGGTATCTTGGAAGAAGCACCAAGACAAGAGATGAGAGATGGACAGTGGACATCTTGGTATCTTGGAAGAAGCACCAGAACACCTAGAGATATGAGATAGACAGTGGACATCTTGGTATCTTGGAAGAAGCACCAAGACAAGAGATGAGAGATAGACAGTGGACATCTTGGTATCTTGGAAGAAGAACTAAGACACCAAGACACCAAGACATAAGAGATAGACTTTGGATATCTTGGTATCTTGGAAGAAGCACCAAGAGATGAGAGATAGACTTTGGACATCTTGGTATCTTGGAAGAAGCACCAAGAGATGAGAGATAGACTTTGGACATCTTGGTATCTTGGAAGAAGCACCAAGACACCAAGCAATGAGAGATAGACAGTGAGCATCTTGGTATCTTGGAAGAAGCATCAAGTTTTTTACCAGAACTGTTGTAAGACAGATCGGGTCCTTCACAGAGAAAAGAAGCTTGTTGATGATTTGGAAGAAAATGACCAGTAGGTCCATCACAGTGTTGGTGAGAAAAGGGCTGCAAATGACAGGAGAAATGGACAGATTGTCACACTGAATCATTTTTATATTTTGTGAGTCGGATCAGCGCATTCTTCACGTCTTTGTTCCTTAAACTATATATTAGAGGGTTCAGCATGGGAGCAAGAGCTGCATACATCACGGAGAACGTTTGGTCCAATTCGCTGGAATCCTGTGAGGTGGGCTTCATGTACATAAAGAGAATGGTCCCGTAGAACATGAAAAGGACCATCAGGTGGGACGTACAAGTTGAGAAGGTTTTTCTTCTACTGCTGGCTGACATGCGTAAAACTATTTTTATTATCTTTATATAGGAGCTCATGCTAAGCAAGAGAGGGCAGAGTCCAAGAACAATAACTTCTACGTAAATTAGGGCATCAAATCTGATATCGGGGCAGGAGATTTGCGCCAGGGCCTTGACGTTGCAGAAAAACTGTTGAATTTTATTTGAGTAGCACAAAGGCAAAGTGGAGGCAAAAAACGTGACCAGAGCAGAATTGACACAACCGGGAATCCAGATCCCAACCAAAAGCAGAACCAAGTTCCTTCTATTCATGATGAGGTGGTATTGTAAAGGGCTACATATAGCGATGTAGCGATCATACGCCATGGAAGATAATAAAATGACCTCAATGCTGCCTACAAAGGTGAAAAAGAACATCTGGGTGAAGCACTGTACGAAGGATATTGAGTTATCTCCGGTAAGAAGCATGTCCATCAGTTTTGGCAAAGTGACGGTGGTGTAACTGATGTCTACCAAGGACAGATTGCACAAGAAGAAGTACATCGGGGTGTGTAAGTGGACGTCTGCGCAGGTTACCGTTATTAGAATTAGATTTCCCAGCAATCCGATTAAATATATAAACAGAAACACAAGAAAAAGGAGAGGCTGCTTATCACGGTCGCTAAAGAACGCCAAGATCTGAAAGTCGTTTGTGGTCGTCTCGTTATCCAGAAGGTTTGTCATCTTCTAAAAAAAAAAAAAAAAGAATGAATGGAAAAATGTTTAAAAGATTTTAGAGTTATTTTTTCATAAGTAATCTACAGTGTATTTTTCCTGAGCATGGGCGTAGGAACTTGACGGGGCTGCACAGAGTCCTGACCTCAACCCATTAGAACACCTTTGGAATGAATTATAGTGGAGACTGCGAGCCAGACCTTCTCGTCCAACATTCTTGCCTAACCTCGCAAATGCGCTTCTGGAAGAACGGTGAAACATTCCCATGGACACCCTCCTAAACCTTGTGGACGGCCTTCCCAGAAGAGTTGAAGCTGTTATAGCTGCAAAGGGGCGGGGCCAACTCAATATTGAACCCTCCGGACTAATGGCCCATACACACGGTCCGAATATCGGCCGACGGATCGTACGACTTTTTTCGCTTAATAATCGCAAGTAAAATAAAATAGGTTATTAAACTCACGAAAATTCTCGTACGACAGAAAAAAAAGATCGGAAGTGATGTCACGTGTTGTAATGTATTTGTATTGTATTGTCGGACGACGGCTGTACTGACTAAACGAGAATCGTACGATCTGACATTTTCGCGCTTGTCCGATCGAAAAATATCGGATGAACGGTCGTGATCGGCTCTCGAAAGTAGTGTACACACGATCCGAAAATCGTACGATCCATCATCGGACGATCGTTTTCGTCCGATATTCGCATCGTGTGTACGGGCCATTAGACTGGGATGCCATTAAAGTTCAGGTGTGCGTGTAAAGGGAGGTGTCCCAATACTTTTGGTAATATAGTGTGTGTTTGAATTGGCACAGTGTGATTCAATAAGTAAAGCCTAAAGTCTCATGTTGTGTTTAAAGTTAAGTTATTCATTCATCTTTTCCCAATTTTTTAAATAGTTAATGTTCTATGTGACTGCAAAAAATTACGAAAAATACACAATTATTGTAAAATAAGTGAAGCAATATTAGTGAAAGTAACAGTTCAGTGAACCCTACGGACTAATGCCCCGTACACACGATCACTTTTTGTGATGAAAAAAAAAAGACATTTTTTAAAATGTCATTTAAAATGATGGTGTGTGGCCAAAATGTCATTTTATGTCTCCTGAAAAATGACCAAAAAAAAATTCGAACATGCTTGAATTTTTTATGTCATTTTTCAAAATGTCATTTTTTGTGTCATAAAAAATGATGGTGTGTGGGCAAAACTACGTAAAAAAAATGACGTTTTAAACCCGCACATGCCCAGAAGCAAGTTAGGAGACGGGAGGTATTACTACCATTCCAAGGGCCAGATTCAGGTAGAGTTATCTATCATTGATCCGCCAGCCTAACTGTCACTTTAAGCCGGCGTTTCTGTAACCAGAAAACAAGAAACGCCGGGTTGGAGTTCCGATGCGATCGGCGCAATTGAATTTCGCCATCGCATCGCAACTTTAAATTTAAAAATGGCGCCGGGGGCGTTCCCGCTGATTTACGCTGAAAAAATATGTTAATCAGCGGGAATTGGCAATTCACGATCGTATTCGGGCGTGACGCAGTGACTTTCCGACGTTTCCGGAAGAGATACACGGCGTAAAGATAAAGCAGCCCCCTAGTGGAGTATCCTATGTTAAGTATAGGCGTCGTCATCGCGTCGGAAAAAAAAAAATCGCGTCGCTTGCGTAAAAATTTCATGAATGGGGATGTGACGTCATTGACGTTCACTGACAGAATTTGGAGCATGCGCACTGGGATGCATTGCCACTCGACGCATGCGCAGTACGTTCGCCGCGCTTAGTTTTAATAATACATGCCCCGTACCCGCCCAATTTGAATTCCGCCGGCTCATTTGCGATACGCTGCCGCAACTTTAGGATCAAGTGCTTCATGAATAACAGCACTTGCTCCTAAAATTTCGGCAGCGTGACGTAAATGAGAAGCGTTACTCCAGAGCAAAGATGCGCCCATCTACCTGAATCTGGCCCATAATGGAGATCGCACATTCATCACGCTGTAACAGACAAAAAAGCTGGAATCGTCTTTTACTAACAAGTAACCAGCTAAAAGCAGCCTCAAGGCAAATAGAACTTCCCCTTTAGAGTGCCATCACTTTGTTCATCATTTTCCAAAAATGATGGTGTGTACGCAACGTCATTTTTGAAAAAAGTCGTTTTTTTTCATTAAAAAAAATGACATTTTTTTCATCACAAAAAGCGATCGTGTGTATGGGGCATAAGACTGGGGTGCAATAAAAGTTCATGTGTGTGTAAAGGGAGGCGTCCCAATACTTTTGGTAATATAGTGTATTTATATGTTTTGACTTGCACAGTGTGATCCAATAAGTAAAGCCTAAAGTCTCAAGTTGCATTAAAAAAAAAAAAGGGAAAAAAAAAGCTCCTTCAATTTAAAGTTAAATTATTCATTCATGTTTTTCCCTTTTTTTTAACTAGTTAGTGTTCTATGTGACTGAAAACAAATTCCTAATTTATGAGAAATACGCAATTATTGTGTAATAAAATGTGTAAAATAAGTGAAGCCATATTAGTGAAAATAACAGTTCAGTGAACCCTACGGACTAAGACTGGGGTGCCATCAAAATTCATATGTGTGTGTAAAGGGAGGTGTCCCAATACTTTTGGTAATATAGTGTATGTTTGGACGAATAGCGACCCTAGGGGGGGCCAGAGGGGGCCCTGACCCCCCCAACATTATGCTGTGCCCCACCATGTGCCCCCCCCCCTAAAAAAGTTTTTTTGCATTTTTTGTATTTTTGTATTTTGCTCGGGCCGCCACTGGAGTAACAGTCTCTCCTGAGAGGGAGAGCGACCCCAGTCAGCTCTGCGGGGCATTTCTCCCCCCCCCCCCTCTGCTCGCTGACACTGCATAATGTGAGTGCTCACACAACCATAGCCGCCCGATCTGCTTCTTCCCCTGCATCCTCATTGACACGGAGAAGAGCAAATTGCAGAAAGGACTCCATGAGCACTGTGGGGGAGGGGGGGCCCAAGCCTTCATCTCAGTTACTGAAAAAACAGACTGATTTCTCCCATCCTTAGGACAGGAGAACCAGCCTGTAAATTCCGAGAGTGGTGACTGCAAGCTGAGCCGAGTGTCAGTCTATGACACTCTTTTACAGCCCAGCGAGGCCAGCCACCCCCCCTCACTCTCCTCACATACGAGCAGGGAGGAATACAGCTCCTCCTTCTTTCAGTCCCGCCCACACTATCCCAGTGTGCTGTATCTGAAGAAAGGGGATGTGTGGGCAGGAAATATGAAAATCAGCAGCATTCCTGGCTGTGTGTGAATGATGCCTGAGATTCTAGCCTGGACCGTGGGTAAGCATTATCTCCATCCCTTCTCTCCCCCATCTGTCTCCCTCCCCCTCTCCTGTTCTTTCAAGACATTCACAATTTACTTTCACTTTCAGTTAGGCAGGTAATATACAGTGCAAATTTCTTTCCTGCATCCACAGATTGCAGAAAAGAAACTTGCATGATTCCCCCTTCAACACAGACAGTGCTGACAGGGGAATATCCCTCCTGTCCAGCAATTGTATTCTCCCGACAAACAGTGATTCTCACTAGTGGCTATACAGCAACCACTAGTGATAATCATTAGAGAATCTGCTCATTAATGGTTCAAATCTCAGCCAGTTCCTGCTGAACCAGCTGAGATTTAAACTGTCTATGGCTGGTCTTAGCTCTTAGGCAGCCCATACATTCATCACTTTTTTTCATTCAACTATTAGGTTGAATAAAAAAAAATGATCCAATTCCACGATCTACATATTATAGGTGGATGGGGGAATCCTCCCAGTGTGAACAGAAATGGTGCAACGCTGCAAATGTGGCATTGCACCCATTCGGATGGTGCCATTGGCGGCAATCGCTGCTGATTTGGCAGGTGATGCTCCTCGTAAAATCCTAGTGTTAAATATCAGTGATTGTGTTGATCAAAGACCACATTTTACAGGCATAGAGCCCACATGGCTGCGGAACATACGGTTGATTGTATATATGTGGTTGATGCTAATAAAGGGCCCCAGGATATATATATATATATATAAAATTGCATTTTATAGTTGGCCCCCCTACTTTTGTCCCTGCCCCCCATGTGCCCCCCCTAAATTTGAAAGCTGGAGACGCCACTGGTTTGGACTGGCACAGTGTGATCCAATAAGTAAAGCCTTAAGTCTCATGTTGCATAAAAAAAAAAAAAAAAAACTTCAATTTAAAGTAAAATCATTCATGTTTCCCCTTTTTTTTAACTAGTTATTGTACTTTGTGACTGCAAAAAAAAAAAAAAAAATCCTAATTTACGAAAAATACACAATTGTTGGGTGATGTAATGTGTAAAATAAGTGAAGCCATATTAGTGAAAATAACAGTTCAGTGAACCCTACGGACACAGACTGGGGTGCCATCAAAGTTCATGTGTGTGTGTAAAGGGAGGTGTCCCAATACTTTTGGTAATATAGTGTATGTTTGGACTGGCACAGTATGATCCAATAAGTAAAGGCTAATGTCTCATGTTGCATTAAAAAAAAAAAACTCCTTCAATTTAAAATGTAATTGTTCATTCATGTTTTCCCTTCTTTTTTTTTTAACTAGTTAGTGTTCTATGTGACTACAAAAAAAAAAAAATCCTAATTTACGAAAAATACGCAATTATTGGGTGATGAAATGTGTAAAATAAGTGAAGCCATATTAGTGAAAATAACAGTTTAGTGAACCCTACGGACTAAGACTGGGGTGCAATCAAAGTTCATGTGCATGTAAAGACAGGTGTCCCAATACTTTTGGTAATATAGTGTGTGTTTGGACTGGCACTGTGTGATCCAATATCTAAAGCCTAAAGTCTCATGTTCCATAAGAAAAACAAAAAAAAGCTCCTTCAATTTAAAGTTAAATTATTCATTAATGTTTTCCCTTTTTTTTTTTTTTTTTAACTAGTTAATGTTCTATGTGACTGCAAAACAATTACTAATTACGAAAAATACGCAATTATTGGGTGATGAAATGTGTAAAATAAGTGAAGCCATATTAGTGAAAATAACAGTTCAGTGAACCCTACGGACAAAGCCTGGGGTGCCATCAAAGTTCATGTGTGTGTGTAAAGGGAGGTGTCCCAATACTTTTGGTAATATAGTGTGTGTTTGGACTGGCACAGTGTGATCCAATAAGTAAAGGCTAATGTCTCATGTTGCATTAAAAAAAAAAAAACTCCTTCAATTTAAAATGTAATTGTTCATTCATGTTTTCCCTTCTTTTTTTTTTAACTAGTTAGTGTTCTATGTGACTACAAAAAAAAAAAAATCCTAATTTACGAAAAATACGCAATTATTGGGTGATGAAATGTGTAAAATAAGTGAAGCCATATTAGTGAAAATAACAGTTCAGTGAACCCTACGGACTAAGACTGGGGTGCCATCAAAGTTCATGTGCGTGTAAAGACAGGTGTCCCAATACTTTTGGTAATATACTGTATTTATATGTTTGGACTGGCACAGTGTGATCCAATATCTAAAGCCTAAAGTCTCAAGTTGCATAAAAAAAAAAGAAAAGCTCCTTCGATTCAAAGTTAAATTATTAATTCATGTTTTAACAAATTTTTTTTAACTAGTTAATTTTTTTAACACATTTTTTTAACTAGTTAATGCTCTATGTGACTGCAAAAAATGACTTATTAAGAAAAATACACAATTTAAATGCGTAAAAGCAGGCGTCCCAATACTTTTGACAATATAGTGTATTGATGGAAAAAAAAATAATTAGAAAGGAGATTACCGCCGGCGGGAGGGGCGAGTCAGTCAGCAGTAAGTGGATTCAAGCATGCTTAGGAAGATAGAGCTGTACTCAGATGAAAAATATAAATAAAAAATATTCAAATATGTTTAAATAAATTAATTAAAAAATTAAAAAATGGGAGAGATGCGATGGACCACTTGGTGTTTTTTCTGCCGTCACTTTTCTATATTTCTGTTGCCAACGAGACGCGGCGCTGAGCACTATGTGGTATATCAATAAATGTACAGACCAGGGGGTCTATAAATTGTAAAAATTCCAATTATTTATCTTTTTTTTTTTTCTTTTCCTTTGTCCGTCTCCTATTATTCACTTTTCAGAAACGGCGGCTGGAAATGTTTCCACAAAGGGGGGGAGATTTTATACCTCCCCCGGATCCTTGTTTACAGTGAAATACGAACGTCTGTTCCATAGAGACATTGTTAATGAACCGGTTGGGTCGGCGGGGAATTCAGGGATCTATATTAGGAATAATAAATGTCCGGGTTCCCTTTGGATTTTATTGTTTCTTTATTTTTATTTTTTTGCTTCTTAATTGTCATTTTTTTTTCATTGTGTGTAAAATGTATTTTTCTTTTATTCATACAAAAGGAAAGCTACAGAAATGTAACAACAAATGTCACTGAACTTCATATGGAGATAAATATCAAGTATAATATTCTAATTTATTATTTAATTTAATTTAAAATTGAAATTAAATTAAATTTGTTATTTTCTAGTTGCCTCGGGTTAGAATTTGTGATTCAAAGTGCAGTAAAATCAGCCACTCTGACCACAGGATCCGGGCGTACCGCCAATCATTGTAATAATATTCGATCATTCTTCATTTGTTCTTATTCTGTCTATAAAAAGAAGAGTAAAAATCCTGATGTTCAGTAAGTATTTCAAACATCACTATTCCTCCCACTGATACCAATCATGGGACACTATTCTTCCCACTGACACCAATGATGGGACACTATTCCTCCCACTGATGCCAATGATGGGACACTATTCCTCCCACTGATACCAATGATGGGACACTATTCCTCCCACTGATACCAATGATGGGACACTATTCCTCCCACTGATACCAATGATGGGGCACTATTCCTCCCACTGACACCAATGATGGGACTCTATTCCTCCCACTGACACCAATGATGGGACACTATTCCCCCCACTGACACCAATGATGAGACACTATTCCTCCCACTGACACCAATGATGGGACACTATTCCCCCCACTGACACCAATGATGAGACACTATTCCTCCCACTGACACCAATGATGGGACACTATTCCCCCCACTGACACCAATGATGAGACACTATTCCCCCCACTGACACCAATGATGAGACACTATTCCTCCCACTGACACCAATGATGGGGCACTATTCCTCCCACTGACACCAATGATGGGGCACTATTCCCCCCACTGATACCAATGATGGGACACTATTCCTCCCACTGACACCAATGATGGGACACTATTCCTCCCACTGACACCAATGATGGGACACTATTCCTCCCACTGACACCAATGATGGGGCACTATTCCTCCCACTGACACCAATGATGGGACAGCCGAACTGAGCCGGAAAGGCCCGAGGACAGTTCGGCTGACCTTAGGAACGGAGTCTTTCCTAGATTTGCCGTGGTCAGCCGAACTGTCCTTGGGCCTTTTCGGACATTTCCGAGGCGCTCTGGCGCCCCCCCCACCTCTGGCCAAATGCGGTATTGCATGCCATTGAAGTCAATGCAGAACTAATTATTTTCATTTCCATTGACTTCAATGGGGAGACTCGCTTTGCTATGCGAGTGCTTTGGATTACAAGCATTCTTCTGGAACGGATTATTCTCGTAATCCGTGGTTCCACTGTATTTCCTAAAATCCTAACTCGGGTTGCGAGTGTTGTTTTGCAACACGAGCAGGAGTCAAGCCACAGCGGTGTGCAGTACAATCTGAGCCATTCGGAAAAGGCTTGGAAAGACTCGAAAATACTCCGTTCCCGAGCCTTTTCAAGGTTTTCCAAGGTCAGTCGAACTGTCCTTGAGCCTTTCCGGACATTTCTGAGGCTCTCCGGCCCCCCCACCTCTGGCCACATGCGGTATTGCATGTCATTGAAGTCAATGCAGAACAAGTTATTTTTGTTTCCATTGACTTCAATGGGGAAACTCGCTTTGATATGCGAGTGCTTTGGATTACAAACATTCTTCTGGAACGGATTATACTCATTATCCGAGGATCCCCTGTATTAGCTCTTGAGGTTCTACTTCCTCTGTTATTGAGATTTTGCTGTGCTCTGTATAAAACTGTTACGTAATATCTGGAGTGGAGTCAGGGGAGAGTCAGGGGGAGAGTTGGGGGGGAGTCAGGGTGAGAGCCGGGGGGGAGTTGGGGGGAAGTCGGGGGGGAGTCAGAAGGGAAGTCAGGAGGGGGGGAGTTTGGAGAGAGTCAGGGGGGGGAGTCAGGAGGGGAGTTGGGGGGAGTCGGGGCGGAGTCGGTGGGGAGTCTGGAGGGGAGTCAAGGGGGAGTCAGGGAGGGAGGGGAGTCAAGAGAGGCGTTGGGAGGGGAGTTGGTGGGGGGCGAAGCTGGAGGGGTGTCAGGAGGGGAGTCAGGGGGAGTCAGGGGAGATTGGATGGGGAGTCTGGAGGGTAGTCGGGGGGAGGCTGGAGGGGTGTCAGGGGGGAGTCAGGAGGGGAGTCTGGAGAGAGTCAGGGGGGGAGTCAGGAGGGGAGTTGGGGGGAGTCGGGGCGGAGTCGGTGGGGAGTCTGGAGGGGAGTCAAGGGGGAGTCAGGGAGGGAGGGGAGTCAAGAGAGGAGTTGGGAGGGGAGTCTGGAGGGGAGTCGGTGGGGGGCGAAGCTGGAGGGGTGTCAGGAGGGGAGTCAGGGGGAGTCGGGGCGGAGTCGGTGGGGAGTCTGGAGGGGAGTCAAGGGGGAGTCAGGGAGGGAGGGGAGTCAAGAGAGGAGTTGGGAGGGGAGTCGGTGGGGGGCGAAGCTGGAGGGGTGTCAGGAGGGGAGTCAGGGGGAGTCAGGGGAGATTGGATGGGGAGTCTGGAGGGTAGTCGGGGAGGAGGCTGGAGGGGTGTCAGGGGGGAGTCAGGAGGGGAGTCAGGGGGGGAGCTGAAGGGAAGTCTGTTCTGCGGTATAAACCGTGTAAATCATTCCTCATCTCAGTATAAACAGGAAGAGATCGGCAGGAAGTGTTTTCACTTTATCAGCAAACACTCGTCTCCGGAGGTCTCTAGAGAAACTCAGAAAACGGGTGGTACGAAGACTCGGATGGATTTCTCGGGTTTCTCGGGTCACCGGATGGGAAGCCTGTCCGTCTTCGTTCTGCTGCTCCTTGTGAAGACTCTCCTGGGATTGTCCTTCAGCTGTCCTCAATATATAGTGAGGGGCCGAGCCTACGGCCTCCTCTACTTCTCCCTGCCGGTCGTCTTCCTGTTCATTCTGGGCTTGTTGCTGAGGCCGAGGAGATCTCCCGGATTGTTCTGCACAAGGTGTTGCTCCTTCCGCTACTTCTTCTACGTGACTCTCCAGGCCGGGAAGGCGCCGCTCATCTGGATCCTGCTGTCTATGATCGACGATTGATATCTCGCCTGCCTTGCAAAGAATATAAACCCCAACTGGAAGTATGACGATTATCGTATGGAAACTTTTCATGTAATTGTCCGGGTAAGAAGCAATGGAGCCTATCCCCCCCCCCCCCCAAAAAAAAATATAAAATGCCCTTTATACCCAATATTTTTTGCACACAAAAATACATTTTAGGCCTGAAGATTAATTAAAACCCCCAAAATATGTTTGAAAAATATAAAGACAAAGCACAAAACCCAGAGCACAAACACACATGTGCCTAGATCAGGGGAGCAGCAGACGGTGTCAGTAGAGCAGAGATTGGTGTCAGTAAGGCAGTGGATGGTGTCAGTCGTTTTTAGTTTGTACTATTTTTTTTTATTTTTATACAATATTGTTTTTTATTATTATTTTGTTTTACAAGCAGAGCAGTAGACAGTACCAGTAGAGCAGAGATTGTTGTCAGTAAGGCAGTGGATGGTGTCAGTCGTTTTTTTTTTTTAATTATTTTTTACAAGTTTTTTTGATTATTATTTTGTATCATTTTGTTTTTTTCACTTAACTTTATTGCTCTCACACAGGAGAAAACAATTCCCTGTGTGATAGCACTTGGAGGAGACAGGTTCTCTTTATTGACCCCGTCACCTCTAAAAACAGGAGTCCTAGCGCTGTGACTTCTGTCACAGGCTCAGCTGAGATGGGAAAAGCACAGCTCACCCCTCTCACTGTGTACATCGGCGGCTGTGGGGAGGATGGAGTCATGAAGAGCTAGCAGAGAGAGGTATGTGTGTGTGTGTGTGTGGGGGGGGGGGGGGTTGGGGGGGGGGGCAGCAGCACACATTTGACAAGTGATTTTCACTTGACAAGCGAGCGGATCCTCCCACACAGCAACTTACTGCCCTTAACTATGTTCCGGCCGCCAGGGGGCTCCATGCCGCTGCTGCCCCTCAGTGCCCTGCCGCCCCGAGGCCTGGCCTTGTGGGAAATCCTGCGCACACTTCTAGTTACCAGTCACCACATTTTCTACAATCGTCAATAATGAATTTTCTTATCTTCCTTTTTTTTTCCCCCCCTTCGCCCAGATTGCGGGCCTGGCGGGGCTGGTCGCACTTTTGCTTGTGGATTACGGCGTCCCGCGGTCCGCGTGGGCGCAGAATTACTTCTCCTACTACTTCCAGAAGCGGAATGAGGACCTCGTCCTGGAGGAGGTGGAGGTTGTGCTACAGCAGAAGGCGGAGGAGAGAAGGAAGGCCTTCCTGGAGGACTTGATCCGATCCGATTTGGATCAGTTGACACCCGAAGAGCTCTTTGGGAAGGGGGCGGTGCCGGCGCTCGTGTGGAAATATAAGGAGATGGTGCAGAAAAAATGTGCTGAGGGCAGTCAGGAGATAAACGAAGCAAGAAATGTTATATAATTACAGCTGTGACACAATAACCACTTAAGACCCGGACCAATACGCTGGCAAATGACCCAAGGGGTTTTTGCGATTCGGCACTGCGTCGCTTTAACAGACAATTGCGCGGTCGTGCGACGTGGCTCCCAAACAAAATTTGCGTCCTTTTTTTCCCACAAATAGAGCTTTCTTTTGGTGGTATTTGATCACCTCTGCGGTTTTTATTTTTTGCGCTATAAACAAAAATAGAGCGACAATTTAAAAAAAAATGCAATATTTTTTACTTTTTGCTATAATAAATATCCCCCAAAAATATATAAAAAAACATTTTTTTTCCTCAGTTTAGGCCGATACGTATTCTTCTACGTATTTTTGGGAAAAAAAATCGCAATAAGCGTTTATCGGTTGGTTTTCGCAAAATTTATAGCGTTTACAAAATAAGGGATAGTTTTATTGCATTTTTATTAATTATTTTTTTTTTACTACTAATAGCGGCGATCAGCGATTTTTTTCGTGACTGCGACAATATGGCGGACACTTCGGACAATTTTGACACATTTTTGGGACAATTGTCATTTTCACAGCAAAAAATGCATTTAAATTGCATTGTTTACTGTGGAAATGACAGTTGCAGTTTGGGAGTTAACCACAGGTGGCGCTGTAGGGAATGTGTGCCCTAATGTGTGTGTTTACAACTGTAGGGGGGTGTGGCTGTAGGTGTGATGTCATCGATCGCGTCCCCCTATTACAGGGATGACGCGATCGATGCTGCGGCCACAGAGAAGCACGGGGAAGGTGTGTTTACACACGGCTCTCCCCGTTCTTCCGCTCCAGGGACGGATCGCCGCACTGCAGCGGCGATCGGGTCCGCGAATCCCGCGGTCCCGGTCCTGGAGCTTCGGACCGGGTCGCGGGCGCGCGCCCGCGACCCACGGCTGGGTACTAAAACCAACGTATATATACGTTGATGTGCCCAGCCGTGCCATTCTGCCGACGTATATGTGCAGTAGGCGGTCCTTAAGTGGTTATTTAACCTTTATCTATATTTTACTAAAATGAAACTTCCACCCAAATGTGACCTTCCTGAGCACAAAGGGTTTCAACCTCTGTCAGAGTTTAATTGCAATTTTCTGGCCCCTTTTGGGGAGATTTCCCCCCTCCGCCCACCTTCACTCTACACTAGGGTTGTCCCGATAGCCACTTTTTTAGGACCGAGTACAAGTACCGATACTTTTTTTCATGTACTCGCCGATACCGAATACCGATACTTTTTGTAAATGTCATGTGACAGTTTTCAAACCACAATACAGACGGAGGATATTTTCTTTAGAATTATGAAGAACTCCGACTCAAGACATTATAAAAGAATAAAAATGAGTAAAAATGAAAAAAAAAAATGTTTTATTTGCTTGTCACGCAGTAGTAAAAAACTCAAAGAATTTTCACAGAACAGGTTGATAAATACAAAAAAGTAATCGGCAGAAGCATCGGGAGCATTTTCCCCGAATACAAGTACTCCCGCAAATACTCGGTATCGGGACAACCCTGCTCTACACTGTCACTGTATTTGTACCTATTAAATATACAAAGGGGCCAGATCCACAAAAATTTACAATTTCAAATTTGCGCCGGCGTATCTTTGTTTTTGTATCCACAAAACAAAGATACGCCGGAATTACGCTAAGATACGACAGACGTAAAGGGGTAACCCTGTGGACGCTGATGTAAAGGGGTAACCTTGTGGACGCTGATGTAAAGGGGTAACCCTGTGGACGCTGACGTAAAGGGGTAACCCTGTGGACGCTGACGTAAAGGGGTAACCCTGTGGACGCTGATGTAAAGGGGTAACCCTGTGGACGCTGACGTAAAGGGGTAACCCTGTGGACTCTGACGTAAAGGGGTAACTCTGTGGACTCTGACGTAAAGGGGTAACTCTGTGGACTCTGACGTAAAGGGGTAACCCTGTGGACTCTGACGTAAAGGGGTAACTCTGTGGACTCTGATGTAAAGGGGCAACTCCGTGGACAATGATGTAAAGGGGTAACCCTGTGGACGCTGACGTAAAGGGGCAACTCTGTGGACTCTGATGTAAAGGGGTAACTCTGTGGACTCTGACGTAAAGGGGTAACTCTGTGGACTCTGACGTAAAGGGGTAACCCTGTGGACGCTGACGTAAAGGGGCAACCCTGTGGACTCTGACGTAAAGGGGTAACTCTGTGGACGCTGACGTAGCAGACACCCCAGGGAATAAAATTCAGGCCATTGCAACTTTTTATCTCGCACAGTATTTGCGCAATCATTTTTCAAATGCCTTTATTTTGGGAAAAAACGGTTTCATGAATTAAAAAATAACAAAACAGTAATGTTAGCCAAATTTTTTTTGTATAATGTGAAAGATAAAGTTACGCCGAGTAAATAGATACCTAACATGTTACACTTTAAAACTGCGCACACTCATGGAATGGCGCCAAACGTCAGTACTTAAAAATCTCCATAGGCGTCGCTTATTTTTTTTTTTTTTTTTTACAAGTTACAAATTTAGAGTTGCAGAGGAGGTCTAGTGCTAGAATTGTTGCTGGCGCTCTAATGCACGCGGCGATACCTCACATGTGTGGTTTGAACGGCGTTTACATATGTGGGCGGGACTTACGCGTGTGTTCGCTTCAGAGCGCGAGCTACCGGGGACAGGGGCGTTTAAAAAAAAAAAAAGGTATTATTTTTATTTTTATTTTACTTAACTTCTTTTATTTTTACACTTTCTTTGACATTTTTTTTTATCACTTTTATTCCTATTACAAGCACGCTCTCTTTTTGCTCGACGGCCCGCCTGGATGAATGGCTGGTTGCCATTCCCGATGGGCGGGTCGCCGATTTCGACGGCCGGCAGGGAACCTCGACGGGCGGAACGATGTGTTCTGCCCGTCGAGGTTCTCTGCCGTGTGTACGCGGCTTAAGACTAGAAGGCCTGGGGGTCTGGTGTCTCTATGGACTAGAAGAGATATATAGACTCCAAGGATGAGCCTTGGATAAACAAGTAGCGAACTATAGTTCAGGAGAAGAACTCTGTGTAAAGGAGAAGAACTTTCTTTTCTTTTTGCTCTCTCTCTCTGGGACCCCTTACCAGTTGAAGACACGTATCCGGAGCGCGTTACCACTTTATTAGTTGTTAGAGATGTAACGCTTCTTGGAACTGCAAACGTCGCTCAAGTCTCTCCAGCAGCTTCTACATGTACACAGCCAGGCAATAGAGACACACCGTGGCTCCAAGTGAGGACCCGTGGCGGTTGTTTTGTGGCCTGTGAACTTTGGTTTTACACTGTGTGACCCGAATTCTGCTTCCTTCAGAGGAAATGAAAGAGACCAAACAATGTATGGAAACAATGACACGTCCCACCAGTGGCGGCTGGTGCTCACATTTTTTTTTTGGGGGGGGGGGGGGGGGGTGCAAACAAACTAAAAAATAAACAAAATAAAACATCATCATTTTTTTTGGGGGGGGGGGGTGTAAACAAACTAAAAAATAAACAAAATAAAACATCATCAATTTTTTTTTGGGGGGGGGGTGCAAACAAACTAAAAAATAAACAAAATAAAACATCATCAATTGCAGCTAAACAAAATGTTTTTTTAGTGCTGTATTTACCTCGGTATTAACCCCTTCCATGCCGGGCATTTTCACCCCCTTCCTGCCCGGACCAATTTTTAGTTTTCAGTGCTGTCGCACTTTGAATGACAATTGCGCGTTCATGCAACACTGTACCCAAATTAAATCTTTATGTTTTTTCCCCCCACAAACAGAGATTTCTTTTGGTGGTATTTGATCATTTCTGCGGTTTTTATTTTTTTTGCGCTATAAACAACAGAAAAGCGACAATTAAAAAAAAAAAAAACACAATATTTGTTATTTTTTTATTAACTTCTTAAGGACCGCCTCCTGCACATTTACGTCGGCAGAATGGCACGGCTGGGCACATCAACCTCTATATATACGTTGGTTCTAGTACCCAGCCGTGGGTCACGGGCGCGCCCGAAGCTCCGTGACTGGGACTCGCGGGCCCGATCGCCGCTGGAGTGCGGCGATCGGTCCCCGGAGCTGAGGAACGGGGAGAGCCGCGTGTAAACACGGCTTCCCCGTGCTTCACTGTGATGGCTGCATTGATCGCGTCATCCCTGTTATAGGGGGACGCGATCGATGACGTCACACCTACAGCCACACCCCCCTACAGTTGTAAACACACACACACAGGGAACACAGAACCCCTACAGCGCCCCCCTCGTGGTTAACTCCCAAACTGCAACTGTCATTTCCACAGTAAACAATGCAATTTAAATGCATTTTTTTGCTGCGAAAATGACAATTGTCCCAAAAATGTGTCAAAATTATCCAAAGTGTCCGCCATAATGTCGCAATCACGAAAAAAAAAAAATCGCTGATCGCCGCCATTAGTAGTAAAAAAAAAAAATTCATAAAAATGCAATAAAACTATCCCCTTTTTTGTAAACGCTATACATTTTGCGAAAACCAACCGATAAACGATTATTGCGATTTTTTTTTACAAAAATAGGTAGAAGAATACGTATCGGCCTAAACTGAGGAAAAAAAATTTATATATATTTTTGGGGGATATTTATTGTAGCAAAAAGTAAAAAATATTGCATTTTTTTCAAAATTGTCGCTCTATTTTTGTTTATAGCGCAAAAAATAAAAACCGCAGAGGTGATCAAATACCACCAAAAGAAAGCTCTATTTGTGGGGGAAAAAAAGGACGTCAATTTTCTTTGGGAGCCACGTCGCACGACCGCGCAATTGTCAGTTAAAACGACGCAGTGCCAAATCGCAAAAAGGGGCAAGGTCCTTTACCTGCATTTTGGTCCGGGGCTGAAGTGGTTAAATAAAAAATCAAAACTTTTTTTTTTAAAAACATTTTTTCCCTCAGTTTAGACCGATACGTATTCTTCTACATATTTTTGGTAAAAAAAAAAAAACGCAATAATCGTATATTGATTGGTTTGCGCAAAAGTTATAGCGTCTACAAAATAGGTGATAGATTTATGGCATTTTTTTTTTTTTTTTACTAGCAATGGCGGCGATCTGCGTTTTTTTTTTGTGACCGTGACATTGCGGCGACATCGCGGCGACGCTTTTGACACGTTTTTGGGACCATTCACATTTACACAGCGATTTTGTGCTATTTCACAATGGCGCAGTAAGGAAGGGGTTAAGTGTTTATTGTGCCACTTCCTGTCTTTCACTCCCGGGAGTAGCAGGGTGACCACATTTCCAAACTACCATTCAAGGACACCCCCCCCCCCTTCCCAAAAATCAGCTTGTGGTGTAACGAATCACAGCACAGTGATTGGACACAAGAGGCGGGATTTATGATTTCTCCAATCACAAGCAGGGGGCGGGGACTGTGCTCCTTTAGGCATTCCCGGCCAGGACAAATACTGTCAGTGAGTAGCAGGGTGATGTGGCGGCTTTTTTGGGGGCATCAGATTGGCCCCCGGGGGGGGGGGGGGTGGCTGTTTCAGTTTCATTTCGGGACACTGTATTGTCCTGGAATGAAGGTGCCTGTGACAGACCTGCAAAATGCGGGACTGTCCAGTGCAATCCGGGGACACGTGGGGACCCAGGCCAGGTTTGCCAGATAACTGAAATACATGACAGGTGGTCTCATTTGCTGCTCAGTGATTGCAGTATTCTAGTCTGCATCTCCCCCCAAGGTAAGACATAAAACCTGGCCTGTTAGTGGGCCCTGCAGGACAAGGTTGATGACCACTGCCCTAGGGAGTAGACGTGTATATTCCTTTTCCCCCGGCGGGGCACTGTCTCCTGGGAGTGTCAGTGTCAGGCTTCCCAGGAGTCAGTGCGGAACACCGCCGCAAAATCTCGGAAGATTGTGAAACCAGAAGTAATGCATACTGAGCTCTGCTTTATCTCCTCCGCTTTAATAGAGACCAGTGTTGCCAACCTACCAGATTGAAATATACTAGCACGGCACCCGAAATTTACTGGCGCAGCCACGTTTTTACTGGCATTTCACAAAAGTTACTAAATTACATTTTTAGGTGCAAATTTCAGTATTTAGGCCACAAGCAAGTACGCCGGGCAAATAGCAATGTGATGTAAGGGAGATATTAAGGTAAAAAAAAACATATTTTTGATTTTTTTCCATATAATAAGGGCAAATTATTTAGTCCCATCACCCCCTGCCTCCACCCCCCTCTGCCACCAACACCCCCTGTCTTCACCCCCCTCTGCCACCAACGCCCACTGTCTTCACCCCTCTGTGGTGCCACAATCTCCCTCTGCCTCCAAAATTTCCCGGGGCCCTCTGCCTCCATCCCCCTCTGCGGTGCCACCAACAACCCCTATCTCCATCCCCACCCTCTGCAATGCCACCATCCCCCTCTGCGGTGCCACCAACACCCCCTGCCTCAGTCACCCCCTGCCACTAACACGCCCTGCCTTCAATCTCCCCCTGCCTCCATTGTCCCCTGCCACCATCCCTCTCTGCGGTGCCACCAACAACCCCTATCTCCATCCCCACCCTCTGCAATGCCACCATCCCCCTCTGCGGTGCCACCAACACCCCCTGCCTCAGTCACCCCCTGCCACTAACACGCCCTGCCTTCAATCTCCCCCTGCCTCCATTGTCCCCTGCCACCATCCCTCTCTGCGGTGCCACCAACAACCCCTATCTCCATCCCCACCCTCTGCAATGCCACCATCCCCCTCTGCGGTGCCACCAATACCCCCTGCCTCAGTCACCCCCTGCCACTAACACGCCCTGCCTTCAATCTCCCCCTGCCTCCATTGTCCCCTGCCACCATCCCTCTCTGCGGTGCCACCAACAACCCCTATCTCCATCCCCACCCTCTGCAATGCCACCATCCCCCTCTGCGGTGCCACCAACACCCCCTGCCTCAGTCACCCCCTGCCACTAACACGCCCTGCCTTCAATCTCCCCCTGCCTCCATTGTCCCCTGCCACCATCCCTCTCTGCGGTGCCACCAACAACCCCTATCTCCATCCCCACCCTCTGCAATGCCACCATCCCCCTCTGCGGTGCCACCAACACCCCCTGCCTCAGTCACCCCCTGCCACTAACACGCCCTGCCTTCAATCTCCCCCTGCCTCCATTGTCCCCTGCCACCAACAACCCCTGTCTCAATCCCCCACCCTCTGCGTTGCCACCAACACCCCCAGCCTCCAATCACCCCCTGCCTTCATCCCACTCTGTGGTGCCACCGCAGCCACCATCACCCCCTGCCTCCAATCTCCCCCTGCCTCCATTGTCCCCTGCCACCATCCCTCTCTGCGGTGCCAACAACAACCCCTGTCTCCATCCCCCACCCTCTGCGATGCCACCATCCCCCTCTGCGGTGCCACCAACACCCCCTGCCTCAGTCACCCCCTGCCACTAACACCCCCTGCCTCCAATCTCCCCCTGCCTCCATTGTCCCCTGCCACCATTACCCTTTGCGGTGCCACCAACAACCCCTGTCTCAATCCCCCACCCTCTGCGGTGCCACCATCCCCCTCTGCGGTGCCACCAACACCCCCTGCCTCCAACCACCCTCTGCCACTAATACCCCCTGCCTCCAATCTCCCCCTGCCTCCATCCCCCTCTGAGGTGCCACCAACAACCCCTGTCTCAATCCCCCGCCCCCTGCGGTGCCACCATCCCCCTCTGCATTGCCACCAACACCCCCTGCCTCCAATCACCCTCTGCCACTAATACCCCCTGCCTCCAATCTCCCCCTGCCTCCATCCCCCTCTGAGGTGCCACCGCAGCCACCATGACCCCCTGCCTCCAATCTCCATGCGCAGTTCCAAGCCAAATTGATCTTGGCTATTTTTACTGGCACATTTCCGCAACCACGGACATTTACGAACGGGGTGAAAAGATGCCCATTTTTACAAACTGACCGTAAAAATATCAACGGTTGGCAACACTGATATAGATTCCAAATTAGGGCATGAAAAACTCTGAAGAAAACAAAGCAGCCTTCTCAAGTCACACGTGTGGACATCTGTGGTAAGGTCCAGCTATGAAACAACTGCTTGTTGGCAAACCTGATGGCATCGGAAATCATTGGGAAAATGTGAGCCGAGGCAAAAGTACCATATACATATTTTGCAACCCAGTAATTTTTGTTTCTGTGAAGAGTTTTTGTCTGTTTTGTGGCAGGAAAACCACCTCGGCACCTCGAATGGAGACGCACTGCAAGCTGCGTCCTTTGAGTATTACGATTGTAAGCCAGGACTGCCAATTTTATCCGGGCCTCCAAGGCGTCCAACTCAAAGTGCATTTGCTCTTGCCGATACTTGACCATGAAGCTGTGAAGGACGGTGGTTTGTCCTTTGTGAAAAAACATGGCGATGTTGTCCAAGTCATCGAGAAGGACTTTATCTGTCACAATCGCCCTCACTTGCTGGTAGGCCGGGCTATTCGGGGATAACCACGGGTGACGATCCGTTTCTTCAGGCGTTAACGGACGGTGGGCACACGCTTTAAATTCTCTAAAGTCATCCCAGCTGTGCTGCCCACTGATGTGGTACAGGTAGGACAACCACTTTTGATGAACCAGTTGCACTTGGTTGATGGTAGAACAGGTGGAATAGTAAAGATGGTTGGTAAGCTCTGGAATCCATTGAGAAATTTTGGCACAGCCGATTTTGCGACTGGCCGCCGCTAGCTTTTTCCGAAAGCTCTTACAATACTCCCATATATCGTATTTGTGGGAAATGCTGTTATACCGCTCCCCCATCATACATTGAAGGTCTCGGCGTTTGGCTGTGCAGATGGTCTCAATGGAGAATCCTTCGTCTAGTAGAGTATCAAAGCCGTTCGCGAAGGCTAGCCGTTCCATCTCCATGAGGGACTTCTGATTGGAGGAATGCACTAAGTGGAGATTAAGGACTTTCTTGGTTGTGGATTCCAGGAAGGCGTATGCGCAGAACCTGCCACCATTTCTGAAAGTTCCACACTGGCTGTTGCCAACAAGACAAAGAGGATGGCTTAGAAAGAAATTCTGGTTCTGCTGCTGTTCCTTGAACCAGTGTAGGTCTACGATGGGAAACAGGTATTTCCTCTGTAAAACTGAGTATCTCTTGGGGGAAACAAATGGAACTCCCATAAAACTGAACATTTCAGACACTTTTTTGATGTTGCCGCCACTGAAGAGCACAGCGGCAGTGCCTATAAGGTCCCCTATGCAAGTTCTACCTTTCACAGGCTGACTTTCCCAAAGGCAACTGGTGTGATCATTGAAGCAACGTCCAATAATGGTGACCATTGTCCCTCTAATGTGCTTCTCAATCCCGGCGATGGCAGACCGGCATCCGTCACCGTGGGCACAAGTCAGTTTTCGGAGAAGCTCGTCCAGGCAAGATTCGAAGACTAAAAACTTTCTCTCGTGGACCAATCGATCTGCATCCAACCTGTCCTTAGAATACAAGCTGGACACTTGGTTTAGTCCATCATCTGACACACAATTGTTGGCACAAACAGACTTGGCAGGAGTTGGAACCTTTTGGTAGACATGGTCATGTCCTATTTTCCACGACTCGGCCTCAAAGTGCTGTCCAAGTATGGATTCAGTATTAGTACTGGCGTCCACCATTTCAACAGGGCTACTCGTCGACACGTCCATCTTCCACATGCTGGTTATGGTGCTGGCGTGTTTCCGACCCATCTTTGGATCGGTGCTTACTTTTTTGTTTTTCACCCCCTGGAAAGGATTGGTGCGTGTGCCGGCTTCTCGCGATTTGTAGTACATGTCCGTGCGAGTGCTCACATCCTTACATTCCACAGTCGCTAGAATGCCTTTATCTTCTTGGCGGGTCCGATTGTACGCCTTGAGAAGGGTGTCGTAGTCTTGGCTAGAGGTGCCGGCCTTAAACTTTTTCGGCGGTGGCGGTGCAACCTCATCCTCAGAGTTGGGTTCCCTATACTTTGGGAAGAGACTTGGGACGGCCTCAGTCCGAAGAATGCTTCTACATCCCTGAGTGATGTAGCTTTCTGGAGTGAAATGGTCTGAGCAGATGCGGAAGGCGTCCGTTTTCTTGGCCTCCAGAATCCTCTGAGCAAAGCCGTCCAAATTCCCGAAGTTCTGTCCTATCTTCAGCAGCCAGTGCTTTATCCTCTGGAGGTTGTGAGGGAAGACGTGCATGGTGACACCTCGGGAGGCCGACTTACGTGTCGTGTTCTTACAGCTTGCTACGATGCACTTCGGCATGGTGCCTCCCTGTAACAGAGAAGGAATTCACATGTAATAGATTGGACTGGTAATACATAACAGTGCAACACGCTCTACGGGACAGGGATACATCATAACACGCACTACGGGACAGGGATACATCATAACACGCGCTATAGGACAGGGATACCTCACAAAATGTGATACGGGACAGGGATACGTCACAACACACACTACGGGACAGGGATACATCACAACACGTGCCACGGGACAGGGATACGTCACAACACACACTACGGGACAGGGATACATCACAACACGTGCCACGGGACAGGGATACGTCACAACACGTGCCACGGGACAGGGATACATCACAACACGTGCCACGGGACAGGGATACGTCACGACACGCGCCACGGGAAAGGGATACGTCATAACACACGCTACAGGACAGGGATACATCACAACACACGCTACAGGACAGGGATACATCATAACACACGCTACAGGACAGGGATACGTCATAACACACACTACAGGACAGGGATACATCATAATACACGCTACCGGACAGGGATACGTCACAACACATGCTACAGGACAGGGATACGTCACAACACACGCTACCGGACAGGGATATGCCATAACACACGCTACGGGACAGGGATACATCATAACATACGCCACAGGACAGGGATTTGTCATAACACACGCTACGGGACAGGGATACGTCATAACACACGCTACGGGACAGGGATACGTCATAACACACGCTACGGGACAGGGATACGTCATAACACACGCTACGGGACAGGGATACGTCATAACACACGCCACGGGACAGGGATACATCATAACACACGCTACAGGACAGGGATACGTCATAACACACGCTACGGGACAGGGATACATTGTAACATACGCTAAAGGACAGGGATACATTGTACAGGAAAAGACACATAGGATACATAACGATACATTGTACAATTTTAGATATATTGTACAGTCAGGGATACCTATAGATACATTACACAGGACAGGATACATTGTACAGACAGTGGGGGCGGGGAGGGGCGTTGAGTTTTACCTCTTCCAGTCTTTTCAGAAGAACTCCAGCCTGGAAATGATCTCAGCCAGGAAGTCTCACACTGAGCCCGGCGGGGGATTCTGGGAAATGTTGTCCTGAGAGAAGCAAAGCCCACAGTACTGAATAGAGGGAGGAACTACAGCTGTCTGATTGGCCTGCAGTGATATACAATCATGTCCAATAGGATCTGAGTACAACTGTATGACTTGTTCCTTGCTGGGTCATAAGAGGAGAGGAGGGGGGGCTGGGGGCTCATAACTGTGAGATTCCCACCCCCCGCAGCCCCCCTGTAATATCCATCATACGGTAAAGTTTAAAGGTAATCTAGCGAGTATTATTTTAGCATTTGTCTAAAAACATAATATTACCGAAGGAGTAGTTGATACTTGGAATAGACTTCCAGCAGGTGAAGAAAGTCAGCCAATAGCAAGTGAATTTAAACATGCATCTGACAAACAAAGATCAATATGTAGACAAAAAAAAAAAGTTAAACAAGATAAAAAATATACACAGAAAATATAAAGAAACACATTATAAACACACAATAAATACATAAACAAAAACAAAAAAATATAAACCCACAAAAAAAAATACAAACAAAAATAAAAACACTATATAAAACACACAAGAAATAAACACTCAAAAATAAACACACACAAAAAAAAAAAAAATAGAAACACATAAGAAATAAACTCACAAAATATAAACAAACAAAATAGAAACACGCAAAAATCAAATAAATACAAAAACATATAAATAGACAAAACAAAACTCACACAAAAAAAAAAAAAAAAAACGTAGTATAAAAACATAAAAAAAGAAATAAACAAAAATAAAGACACTATATAAACACTCAAAAATAAACAAAAAATAAATAAACACACATTTTTTTTTAAATCAAAATATAAACACATGGGCCCAGATTCACGTACATCTGCACATTATTGGACCGGCGTAGCGCACCGCCTTTACGTTAGACTTGCGCAATTTTGCCGCGTAATCACCCTATTCTCGTAGCTTTTGCGCAGGAAATTGCGCATACGTAACGTTTTTCCAGAGGCGTAAGGAGTAATATTGGGAAGGACGTGGGCGTGTTACATTGAAATGAGCCGTGACCCCATGCAAATGAAGGGCCGGCCGGCTCGCGCATGCGCGCTTGAAGGAGACCATGGTCAGCTCCGCTGTGCGCATGCTCACAACTCGGGAGCGGCTCAATCAGTGAAATTGGAAATGGACTAGGGCAACTTTGTGAACTACGCAGACAGCATAAATAGACACACACAAATGCACTTCCTTTGCAAAAGTACATCCCTTTGTGTCCCTCCCTATACAGCAAGGTGCTTTTGTTTGTTTGAGACGTGTCTTTGAGATATTTGGGGACTGTTTTGCAGAGTGATTTTTGTCTTTTATGTGTTTTCTTTGTTGTTATTTTGTTTAAATTATATTTTTGCTGGGCATTTTTTTTTTTTGCTCGTCATTTATTTAATTTTTTTGGTTCTGTTTGTGTATGATTTTGGAATGTGGGGGTGATATTCCTGCGGGAAAAGGGGTGTCACCCTCATTTGTGGTGGAGAAGGGTTCCCCAGGACCAGGGAGAAGTGATCCCCAGGTCCGTGTGAATGGTGTATGAATGTACAGTGATTGATTGATTGATTTTTAATATTTCTATACAGCGCCACATACACCCTGAAGGGTGTGTCTAAGCGCTGGAAGGAGGTCCGCCGGTCTATTCTGGACCAGAAAGCAATCCAAGAAAACAAAGAAAAAAGACTTCACAGGC
The DNA here is from genome assembly GCA_029574335.1 of Rana kukunoris. Taxonomy (NCBI): domain Eukaryota; kingdom Metazoa; phylum Chordata; class Amphibia; order Anura; family Ranidae; genus Rana; species Rana kukunoris. Next base: position 21,328,756 of record CM056055.1, on the reverse strand, counting down.
GAACTGATAGCTTGTGTACATAAAAAAAAAAAAGAAACCATGTAAAATATCAACAATAAAACACAGTAGCAAGGGAGTTTGGGGTGAGGGGGACATAGGACAAAGGGAGGAGGGGCCAGGTCGGTTTAATTAGGCGTGGTCATAATCAACTTGTCTCAAAGAGGAAAGTTTTCAGAGCCTTTCTGAAGGTAATAAGAACAGTAGACTTCCTCAAAGGCAACGGGAGAAGGTTCCAAAGCGAAGCGGCTCTGGCTCTAAAGGATCGGCCACCGAAAGAAATCAACCTTACTGGAGGGACGGCAGCAAAGTCCTGATCGCCCGATCTCAGTGCCCAGTGACATAATTGGAGCCGTGGCGTGGCGTTGCAGCTCACAAGTCCTGCATGGTGGACTGGTGCCAATCCAATGTGATGAGGATGTGAGGTGTGTGTGCTAGGGACCACAGTGCTGTGCATGCATGCATTCTCATTGTGCCATGATTCATGTGTGTGTTTAACGTGCAAAGATGCATAATGTGAGCTGGCATGAGATGGGGTCATGAGATGGGGTCCCAGTGCATATGCATAGTCACCTTGAAGGGAAAAGACAGGAGGATGTTAGTCATGCATGTGCCACTTGTGAGGTGTGCATCACGGGAGGGGATAGTCATGCCTGCCACCCATGTCACTCACCAACCAGCCAGCTGTCCCCATACATGTTCTGTTCGCAATCTGTGGGGATGGGGCTCTGATTGTATATGTAGCTGTCATGGGTTTCATGGGTGGTGTCATGTGTTGGGCTGGTGATGTCCTCCTGCAAGGTTGTGGTAATTCCAGGATGGCATGAGGGGTGAAAGTGAAGAGTGAGGGGCTTGTATCAGATAAGAATATTGTATTAGATTAGATTAAATTGTAAATTTTATATAAGCAAATAAAAAAAAATAAAAAACATCTCCCGTGCCCTCCTTAGTGCCCTCCTCCGTGCCCTCCTCCTTCTTTGTTCATCTAAAGTCAGTAGTATAGCTATGTGCGACGATGCCCCTGGCATGTTGGCATACAGATTGTTGAGCAACACGTGTGACTGCTGAACTCCTCACTAACAGTGTTGCTTTATCTGACAAGTAGACTTTTTTTCTTTTTTTAGACCAGCTTTTATCAGCTCTAATTTTAGACAGGACATTTTGCTGTTGCGCACACCGCGTAGCCTGCGCAGCAACAACGTTTTTTTGTGGATCCCCGCAACTCCCTCATTAGCATATTTGACTAGCAAATCAATGGTGTGTCTATCGCACTTTTGCGCGGAAGGATGCGCCAGTCTAACGAAATTACGCGGGACAAAAAAAAAATTGTTTTTGGCGTATCTCGTTCTGGGGATGCCGCGCAACGAAACGCACGCGCACATTTAGACTTACGCACGCGCATCTCCTGTTGCACAGGCGTAATCGCTCTGTGAATCTGGGCCATGGGAAATAAACTCACAAAATATAAACATACAAAATAATAAAAAAAAACACAAAAATCAAATACACAAAAATAAATACAAAAAAATATAAAAAGACAAAACGAAATTCACACAAAACAAAGTATAAGAACATAAAAAAAAAAACATAAATAATAAAACAAACAAAAAATTTATTACAAATATAGACATATATAAGTAAGATATAAAGACACAAAACAAAAAAATAAAACGGGGGTTCACCCTCTATTTGTCCTGTTTTCCACATTCACCAAGAATAAAGGAAGCTTCCAAATTTTTGTCACCAGAACATAAATAAAGGGGAAGTCTTCCAATGGGGGACACTAGTTCTGGTGACTACAGGGATTTACTCACTTTGAAGTGATTTCATTCCACTTCCTGTTTTGGCTATGAGACAGGAAGTGAAGGTAAATCTCCCCAATGAGACACAGATGGAAAAACAACTGACAGGGGTTATAACCCTCAAAAAGCTTTGCCCTTAGTTCTAATTTAACCCCTTCCTTCCCAGCCCTGGAGGAATGTGACCATTACACAGTGGTCAATCGGAAGTAGGACCATTACACAGTGGTCCCATGATTGTGAGTGACCCCTTTATACAGTGGTCACATGATCGGGACTGTGATCATTACACAGTGATCACATGATCGGGAGTGGGACCATTATACAGTGGTCACATGATTGGGACTGGGACCATTATACAGTAGTTACATGATCGGGAGTTGGACCATTAGACAGTGGTCACATGATCGGGAGAGGGACCATTACACAGTGGACACATCATTGGGAGTGGGACCATTACACAGTGGTCACATGATCGGTAGTAGGACCATTACACAGTGGTCACATGATCACGAGCAGGGCCATAACACAGTGGTCCCATGATTGCGAGTAGGACCATTACACAGTGGTCACATGATTGGGAGTAGGACCATTACACAGTTGTCACATGATTGGGAGTAGGACCATTACACAGTGGTCACGTAATCACGTATATCACGTATAGTTACGTGATCTCGCGCAGCCGAGCCGAACTGCGGCAGCTGGTTTGCAAGCAGTTAATTAATGACTGACAGACCTAGAACAAGTATGAAACCAGCCAATTCTGTAAAGCTTTCTGATTGGTTCAGATGACTTCCTAACAACCAGGATGAGGGTGACAGCCTTGGAACGAGCACATTCAGCACTCGGCAACCCCCTACTGTCCCTCTGAAAAGCGATTTGTTTTACATCATACAATACAAAATGTAAGTTATAGGAAGAGTCTGAAAAAAAAAACAAGAGGCACTGGAATAACCCTTCTGTATAAGTTCATTAAATAATCATGTAAATATATCATCATCAATAAATACAATCATGAATTGATTTATTAAACGGATAAATATTAATTGGATGGACTTTTAAATTAGTTCTAAATGATTAGGACCCTGCATTTCATATTATTATGTAAGTTATGTGTATTAAAAAGTATATGAAATGTGTATATAAAAATTGCTAAAATCTGCACATATAAAGTGTCAATTCATTTCCTTTTCTAAGATCACAAGCAATGAAAAAAAGACTTTTTTTTGTGGATAAATAATATAAATAAAAGTAGATCTGTGTGGATTTGATTACATTTACATTTATCATATAGACCAGTGATGGCGAAACTTGGCACTCCAGATGTTTTGGAACTACATTTCCCATGATGCTCCACCACACTTCTGAGTGCCTAAGCATCATGGGAAATGTAGTTCCAAAGCATCTGGAGTGCCAAGGTTCGCCATCACTGATATAGACCATGGGTCTTTAAACTACGGCCCTCCAGTTGTTCAAGAACTACCATTCCCATCATGCCTAGTCATGTCTGTGAATGTCAGTGTGTTACAATGCCTCATGGGATGTGTAGTTCTACAACATCTGGAGGGCCGTAGTTTGAGGATCCCTGATATAGACAGACAGACAGACAGATAGATAGATAGATAGATAGATAGATAGACAGATAGACAGACAGACAGATAGATACACAGACAGACAGACAGACAGATAGATAGACAGACAAACAGACAGACAGACAGATAGATAGATAGATAGATAGATAGATAGATAGATAGATAGATAGATAGATAGATAGATAGATAGATAGACAGATAGACACACAGACAGACAGACAGATAGATACACAGACAGACAGATAGACAGACAGACAGACAGACAGACAGACAGATAGACAGACAGACAGACAGACAGACAGACAGACAGATAGATAGATAGATAGATAGATAGATAGATAGATAGATAGATAGATAGATAGACAGACAGACAGACAGACAGATAGATACACAGACAGACAGACAGACAGATAGATACACAGACAGACAGACAGACAGACAGACAGACAGACAGACAGACAGATAGATAGATAGATAGATAGACAAATAGATAGATAGACAGACAGACAGACAGATAGATACATAGACAGACAGACAGATAGATAGATAGATAGATAGATAGATAGATAGATAGATAGATAGATAGATAGATAGATAGATAGATAGACAGATAGATACACAGACAGACAGACAGATAGATACACAGACATACAGACAGACAGACAGATAGACAGACAGACAGACAGACAGACAGATAGATAGATAGATAGATAGATAGATAGATAGATAGATAGATAGATAGATAGATAGATAGACAGATAGACAGACAGACAGATAGATACACAGACATACAGACAGACAGACAGATAGACAGACAGACAGACAGACAGACAGACAGATAGATAGATAGATAGATAGATAGATAGATAGATAGATAGATAGATAGACAGACAGACAGATAGATACACAGACAGACAGACAGACAGATAGATACACAGACAGACAGACAGACAGACAGACAGACAGACAGACAGACAGACAGACAGACAGATAGATAGATAGATAGATAGATAGATAGATAGATAGATAGATAGATAGATAGATAGATAGATAGATAGACAAATAGATAGATAGACAGACAGACAGACAGATAGATACATAGACAGACAGACAGAAAGATAGATACATAGACAGACAGACAGACAGATAGATAGATAGACAGATAGACAGATAGATAGATAGATAGATAGACAGATAGATACATAGATAGATAGATATATTGTCATGTATACTGTATCTCTATTTAATTTGGGATATCCAGAGTTTTGCCCTCAGTACAACATAACCACCAGTAAACTATTGCAGGCTTGCTATAAACAAATATATGAAATTGGATACAAAGTATAAATAACAAAATAAGAAAAGTATCTCTGTTAAAGCGGAGGTTCACCCTAAAAATAAATTCTAACATTACATTGAGCCGACTGGTTAGACTGAGAGTATGCCGTACATACCTTGTTAGCGCTATTTTATGCCCCGGCTTCCGGGTATGATTCTTGCGGGACTGGGCGTTCCTAGTCGCAGGCTAATTGATTGACGTTCTTCCGACTGGCGCATACTGCGCGGCACGACTTGCCGAAAGAAGCCGAACGTCGCTGCGCAGGCGCCGTATAGAGCCGTATTACAACCTTAAGTCTCCTATAACCTTCATGAGAGGTCAGGAAACTAGCTGCCTGTGATCTGCAATGGATCTTTTCATTACCTCTTGAGCAAAACTGACTAACATTTTCCATATTTTTCCACTAGGAGGTCCACGGCTTTCCAAACTTGTTTGTTTCTCAAACTATAAACCAGAGGATTTAGCGTTGGAACGAGTGCTGTGTACAGCAAGGAAAGCGTCTTATTCTGTTCCTCGGATTGTTTGGACCTTGGGATCAAGTAGGAACTGAGAGACGGTACATAAAATAATACGAGGATGGTGAGGTGGGATGAGCAGCTGGAGAAGGCCTTCAACCTTCCTGCTGAGCTTTGAATCTTTAGAATAGTTACTATTATACATATATAGGAGGCTAAAGTCAACAGAAATGGAATCACCCCCAAAAATAGGCATTCTACGGACACCATTGTCTCAATGTTGGTGACGTCACTACTAGAGAGCTCGATCATGGTCTTCAGATCACAGTAGAAATGACTGATCTCTTGGGAATGGCAGAAAGATAAGTTAGAAACCAGCATGGCATGGGTGAAGGAATTGCAAAACCCAACAAACCAGGCGATGGAACATAACACGAAGCACAAGTTTGGGTTCATGATGGCGGTATAGCGGAGAGGGACACAAATGGCTACATATCGGTCATATGCCATGAACGTCAGGAGGAAAAACTCAGTTCCAACACAGAAAGTGAAGAAAAACATCTGAGTGATACATTCTGGGAAAAGGATCCGGGTATCTCCAGATATTGTAACAGATAAAAATTTAGGCAGAGTAGCCGACACGTAGACGATGTCCTGGATGGAGAGGTTGCACAGGAAATAATACATCGGGGTATGCAGCTGGGATATTGTGTACACCAGACCAATAATAACCAAGTTTCCGGACACAGCCACTAAATACATCAATAGAATCCCAAAGAAAAGAACGAGACTGAACTCAAATGGCAAAGAGAAAGCCGAAAGATGGAAATCCCTCTCCTCCGTGCAATTCATCGAAAGGGCTGTGGGTGGAGATCAAACACAATATGAATACAAGGCCACGTGTCAAAGATAAAGTATAAATTCGATACCACACCTAACCTAGAGCAGGCATCACTAAATGGCGGACCATGGTCTAGATTTGGACCAAGTCACTGTCCCATCTGGACCTGCTGTGGTTGCGCCATTTAGGAGCTGGTTCTTGCCTTCGGCCTCCGCTGATGCTGTCATTTTTGCAGAGTCGACATTGGGAGGCAGCACAGCGCTGGGCGGAGGACAAGAGTTGCCAGAGTTTATTAAGTAGTTGCTGGGATGCAGGGTGGCCCTAGCAACCGATCACAAGCTGGTTATCAGGAAAAGATGTGCAACTCTGGCCCTCCATCCAGAACTGTCCTGCCTCCCGATGTCAGCTCTAGACCTGCTGTGGCTCTTGACCTCTATGTGAAGTAAGATGGGCTACAAGACTGCTATGAAAGGACAGGGGAGCTGGAGACTACAAAGGAAGAGGGGGTAGATATAAAGGGGGGGCAAGGACAGGAATATAAAGAAGGCTGGGGACTAAATTGTTAAGGAGGGGCAAGGATGGACTGGCCATTGGGACTACAGGGAGTTTCCTGGTGGGCCGATGGCTCAGTGGGCTGGCTTCAGTGACAGTGGACCGCAACCCCACTCCGCTCCTCTGTCTTTACCTTCCTGCAGAGCTCTCCTCTTCTCCCTCCCCGCAGCGCTCACCTGGGGGGGGACAAAGAAGCAGGGGGGACCAGAGGAGCAGGGGGTAACAGAGGAGCATGGGGGAGGGGACAGACAGCTGACTCAACAGCTATGGCCTGGAAGTTTATCTTTTCTGCTTAATCTTGTCCCATAGGGGGGGCACAAAACTGATTCTTTGCCCCGGGTGAAATAATGTCTAGCTTCCCCACTGGTACTGCCTATAAGAGTACCAGTACCAGCCTTTCTACTCTAATAAAGTAGAACAGCTAGTGCCTAGTGAAGTGGGAGAGGGGGCTTGGGTGGCCGGGGGGGGGGGGTGCGGGAGAGACCTGTCAAAGTGGGCCAGTCTGGATGAAGTCCTGGGCCAAATTTATGTCCCAGTCCAGCCCTGAGGAGGGGGTTAATATAAAGGGGGGCAAAGAAAAGAATGTGAATGGAGGCTGGGGACTGCAATGTCGACGAAGAAAGTGATATTATGGTGGGTTTGGCATTCTTTAAGGGTCTGACGGATCCCAAATAGCTCCAGAGGATTATGGAAGCTCCTTTCAACTACCCTGGGCTTGTTCTTACGCAAAAAAATTGGCCTTATTAGCCAGATAAGGTTAGCAAGAAGAAGGGGAAGGAGAAGAAGAAGGAGAAGAAGAAGGAGAAGAAGGAGAAGAAGAAGGAGAAAAAGAAGGAGAAGAAGAAGGAGAAGAAGATGGAGAAGAAGGAGAAGAAGATGGAGAAAAAGGAGAAGAGAAAGAAGAAAAAGGGGAATGAGAAGAAGATGGAGAAAAAGAAGAAGAAAAAGAAGAAGGGGAAGGAGAAGAAGAAGAAGGGGAAGGAGAAGAAGGAGAAGAAGATGGAGAAGAAGGAGAAGGAGAAGAAGATGGAGAAGAAGGAGAAGAGGAAGAAGAAGGGGAAGGAGAAGAAGAAGGATAAGAAGAAGAAGATGGAGAAGAAGGAGAAGATGGAGAAAAAAGAGAAGAGGAAGAAGAAGGGGAAGGAGAAGAAGAAGCAGAAGAAGATGGAGAAGAAGATGGAGAAGAAGAAGAAGATGGAGAAGAAGGAGAAAATGGAGAAGAAGGGGAAGGAGAAGAAGAAGAAGGAGGAAAAGAAGAAGGAGAAAAGGAAGAAGAAGGGGAAGGAGAAGGAGAAGAAGAAGGAGGAGAAAAAGAAGGAGAAGCAGAAGGAGAAGAAGGAGAAGAAGAAGAACAAGTGGAAGGAGTAGAAAAAGGAAAAGAAGATGGTGAAAAAGAAGGGGAAGGAGAAGAAGGAGAAGAAGAAATATAAGAAGATGGAGAAGAAGATGGAGAAGAAGGAGAAGAAGAAGGGGAAGGAGAAGAAAAAGGAGAAGAAGATGGAGAAGGAGAAGAAGATGGAGAAGGAGAAGAAGATGGAGAAGTAGAAGAAGGAGAAGAAGATGGAGAGGGAGAAGAAGAAGGGCAAGGAGAAAAAGAAGGAGAAGAAGGAGAAGAAGAAGGAGAAGAAGGAGAAGAAGAAGGAGAAGAAGGAGAAGAAGAAACAGAAAAAAAAGAAGGGTAAGGTGAAGAAAAAGGAGAAGAAGAAGAAGAAACTGTTTTTAATTTAATAATTTTATAAAAAAATTCTACTTTCTGAGGTGAAACCAGTTTTGTTGAAATCACGCCACTCCCTATTCACGTATTTATAATTATGTTTCTGTTGAGCCTCTTAGTACACAGATCAGTATTACAATGTAACAATAAACTCAATACTGTAGGACACTCATTGTGATTGTAATGAAATAATCTGCATCCCCCAACTCCATGTTGCTTTCTACTGTCAATGGCTCGGCAATGGCAGCTTGAAATTTATAAAAAGCAGGGAGGATTTCACTGGGATCTTGCTTCCTGTGCATTCGCTGTAATAGTTTGGACCTTACCTATCAAGCACGGCATGTAGTCAGATATTATCTTCTTTTATTTTCCAACTTTAGGACATAAATTGTGGTAAGTTTTTAGCCCTACAGATTTTTTGCAGTGATCTCTGTGACCAAACACCCGATGGGGAGAAAGGCCTTATAAAGGATCTTGGCTCGGTGGCTCTTGTAATGTTCAGTGAACAATAAAGCTTGTTGAAATGTAAAGCAAATGGATTTGGCAGTGGTCAGTCTTTTTGCCACTTATTGCAGTGAAAAATATTTGTGGTCAAGTTTGTGGTGACTTCTCATGTGACTGTTGCCCTTTGTCATTGCCGTACTGAAATAGGAAAATAAAAAAATAAATGAAATAATATTACGTTATTATAAAGTTACAGATAGATTGTATAGACCGGCAGCGTTGTCATGAATCTCTTGGAGTCGTGTTGCAGTTGCAGAAGATTTTATACGTTTCTTTCTGTTTGCTATTTCACTCGGAAACTCTCCCGTGATTTTGCAATTATCTTTTAATTTCCCCATCGCAGATTTATAATAATTAAAGCCGTCCTTGTAGACCGCAGTGCAGGTCTGTACACCAATCCATCGTGAAAATATTATCACTCACTTATGTTATCACTCCTTTATTTTTAGGCTTGTTTAACCACTTAGCTACCGGGCACTTTATTTATTTTTTTGCTAAATAAATGAATAAAGATGAAAAAAAAACTTTTAAAGTTTGTTATAAAATTTTGGACTTTGCACTGATAGGTAGTATCGAGGGGCGGCGCTGATGAGCACTGATGAGATGGCACTGGTGGGCACTGATGGGCTGCACTGATGGGCACTGATAGGTGGCATTGATGGGCACTGGTAGGCAGTACTGATGGGCACTGATAGGTGGCATTGATGGGTTGCACTGGTAGGCAGCACTGATGGGCACTGGTCGAAAATTGGAAAATTCGGCAATTCAGAAATTCCGAACCTGGAATTTTCGAATTTCCGAATTCCAAATTTTCGAATTTTCCCAAACTTCTGAAAAAAGCAAAAAAAACGAATAAAACTAAAAAAAAAAAAATGTTTTGAATCTCCCAAATTTCTGAAAAAAAGCAAAAGAAGAATGAAACAAACGTTTTTTTTTTTTTTTTTTTTCAAATTTCCTGAATTTTCAAATTTCCGAAAAAAGCAAAAAAAATAAAAATAATTCGGCAGTGCACATGTCTAATGGCCACTAGACACGTGCAATTCACTTTGTTATGAATCGAAATTCAGAGGAAATTTGTGTTATTCCGAGATTCAGAATCTCAAAATCACAATAGTAACAAATTTCAACAACTCCGAAATAAATTCTGAGAACAACAAATTCATTTGTTTCATTTGGAATGATATTATGCGATGATTTGGACCTTTTGAAGAATCCGAAATAACGTTACAACATAATGAATGATTCCGGATTGACTTGGATTCATTTCTCTTTTGTTTTGCATTAAAGCGGAGTTCCACCCGAAAATGGAACTTCCGCTTAACCCACTCCTTGCCCCCTTACATGCCACATTTGGCATGTCATTTTTTTTGGGGGGGGGGGGGTAGTGGGGGCTTCAGGAGGAGTGGGACTTCCTGTCCCACTTGCTCCTTTCGCCGTGGGGCTGGTAAGGCGATTAGCTTAATTGCCTTACTGCAGCCCCTCTCTGTATGCGATCGCTTGTCCAATCGAGCAGCGCAGCGCCGCTCGTGCATTCGCAGTGGGTGCCCGGCTGTGAAGCCGAAAGCTGCCACGGCCAGGTGCCCACACTTGAAATGAAGATGCCGTCTGTGGGGGGGGGGAGGAGCGGAGCCCCGGTCGGCGCGCCGCTGGAACCAAGGAGTAGGTAAGTGTATGTTTATTAAAAGCCAGCAGCTACACTTTTTGTAGCTGCTGACTTTTAATAAACATAAAAAAAGGCTGGAACGCCCCTTTAACATTTTTTTTTTTTTTAAAGTGTATTTTTGTGCATGAACTCGAGAGAGAGGAGCCAGACTGCAGGAGTTGGGAGTAGGCAGACCCTCCCCCCGGAGGCAATCGCCATCCTTCTCCATGCCCCTGGTGGCAATGGCGGGTGTGACGGGGGGCCTCCCACCCTCTTGGGAGCCCAACTGGGGCCCAACGGGGCAGATGGACTCCCCCTATGAGGGAGTGAGGGGGCCTAGCCCACCCAGCCAGCCCCGTAGGTCCTTCGCCTCTCTTTATTTTAGGAGACCGCATGGCCAAAGTGCGTGTGTGTTAAACCAATTTTGTGAGTGTGCAAGTGTGGTGGGGGGTCCCTGGATGGCAACCCCCTGTAAAAAAAAAAAAAAGTTTTAAAAAAAAAATGTTTTCATTTATATATATATATATATATATATATATATATATATTTTTTTTTTTATTATTAAAGGGCCCATAGGTCCCCAGGGGCCCAGGATGGCAAACCCCCTTTTTGTAATGAAAAAATTAAATATTTTTTCATATATATTTTTGTTATTTCTTTTTATTAAAAGGCCCAGATGTCCCCAGGGCCCCGGATGGCTACCCCCCCCCTTTTTTTTTATATAATTTTCTATTTTCTATATTCGCAGTGGCAGCACCACTCGCCTCCCAATTCGTGGCACCCCCCCCCCCCCCCATGCCTGAAGCTGTGCAAGGGGCCCCATAATTCCTGGGGACTTGGTTGGTAGAATGAGACTACACATTATGCTTTTCTACAACATCAGCACGCCACCTTTTTTCTGCAGGTGTCAGCAATACCAACTGGTGCTTTGCAGAAGCTGGATTGTGACCCGACAGTTGTGGTAGGTGGTTGGGTTTTCCTCAGGAGGAACTGTCTCGGCATTCGTTGCTTGGTTCACTTCTCCTTCAACACCATTGTGTAAAGCCTGGTCACTAATCTAGCGTAAACACCAGTACTACCCCCTAGTAACAGCTGATGGAGCATTCAAAAAAGGTCAGGTCAGATGCCTTCAGAATAGACAAAAACAGAAGGTGCAATCAGCGCAAAAAAAAATCCCAAAACCCCCCTGTATGCAAGCTGAACACTAAAGAATTTTCACGTAAATTCAATGAAAATGATAGAATAAAATATGAGTGCAGCGCAAAAACCCTTAACCACTTCAGCCCCGGAACCATTATGCAGGTTAAGAACCTTGCCCCTTATTGCGATTCGGAGCTGCGTCGCTTTAACTGACAATTGCGTGGTCGTGCGACGCGGCTCCCAAACAAAATTGACGCCCCCACAAATAGAGCTTTCTTTTGGTGGTATTTGATCACCTCTGCGGTTTTTACTTTTTGCGCTATAAACAAAAATAGAGCGACTATTTAAAAATAAATTCATTTTTTTTCCTCAGTTTAGGCCGATACGTATTCTTCTACATATTATTGGTAAAAAAAATCGCAATAAGCGTTTATCGATTGGTTTGCGCAAAAGTTATAGCTTTTACAAAATAGGGGATAGTTTTATTGCATTTTTATTAATATTTTTTTTTTTTTTTACTACTAATGAGGGCAATCAGCGATTTTTTTAGTGACTGCGACATTATGGCGGACACATCGGACAATTTTGACGCTATTTTGGGACTATTGTCATTTTCACACCGATCAGTGTAATAAAAATGCACTGATTACTCTGAAAATTACACTGTCAGTGAAGGGGTTAACCACTAGGGGGCACTACAGGGGTTAAGTGTGTCCTATTGTGTGTTTCTTACTGTAGGGGGGTGTGGCTGCAGATGTGACGTCACTGATCGTCGTTCCCTATATCAGGGAACAGACGATCAGTGCCAAGCCACAGAGAAGAACGGGGAAGGTTTGTTTACACTCACCTCTCCCCTTTCTTCAGGTTCCGGTTTGAAAAATCGGTGCTCCCCGGCCGTAGGTCCTCCAGACAACAAACAATGCACACTTGTAGAGGAGGAAAGGGACCATGTGTGTGCCAAGTTCCGGGTCCAGGGGACATAGGACCGACCAGTACCGGGTCCCCAAATCACCGAAGAAATTATCTTTTAACATTGGAGTCTATGGTAGGGGCGCCCAGGTTTGAAAAATCGGTGCTCCCCGGCCGTAGGTCCTCCAGACAACAAACAATGCACACTTGTAGAGGAGGAAAGGGACCATGTGTGTGCCAAGTTCCGGGTCCAGGGGACATAGGACCGACCAGTACCGGGTCCCCAAATCACCGGAGAAATTATCTTTTAACATTGGAGTCTATGGTAGGGGCGCCCAGCTTTGAAAAATCGGTGCTCCCCGGCCGTAGGTCCTCCAGACAACAAACAATGCACACTTGTAGAGGAGGAAAGGGACCATGTGTGTGCCAAGTTCCGGGTCCAGGGGACATAGGACCGACCAGTACCGGGTCCCCAAATCACCGGAGAAATTATCTTTTAACATGGGAGTCTATGGAAGGGGCGCCCGGCTTAGAAAAATCGGTGCTCCCCGACCGTAGCTGCCCTGGACAACAAGCTTTGCACACTTGTATAGAAAGAGTGTAGCTACATGCGTGCCAAGTTTGGGGTCCAGGGGGACCTAGGGCCAGCCGGTACCGGGTCCCTCCACTCAGGCGTAAAAAAGTCACTCGAGTATAAGCCAAGGGGGGGCATTTTCAGCACCAAAAAATGTGCTGAACAACTCGGCTTATACTCGAGTATAAACGGTGAATGCCTTCATAAACAATAGTTGAACTCCTAGGCTGTTTTTATTATTTTATACTAATATTTTTTATTTTATCTTTGCATTTTGTAACAATTGTTGTAATGTTTGTTTCCGACCACACGATGGCAGCACCAGTTTTAGTCCTGACTGTCCCTTGAAAATGCCTCGGTTTATGCGCATTTACGCTTTAAAGAGGAAACATTTTTTATCATTTTTGAACATATAAAAATGTGGAAAAAACACAAATTTAGCAATTAACTATGGCTCTCTCACGCAATTTTCTATGTCTTCGGAGCTCATGATGGGATCCAGTGGTGGCTGGTGGTATCTTTTACTGGGGAGGGGGGGGGGGGGGGCACAGCAAACAACGCACCCACAGCCACCTCCTCCAGTCGGTTTGGGTCACCCACACCCCACCCACCCCCGATCTTACCCCATCTATCAGGCAGCGCTTCCTCCGGGTGATGGGCAGCGGCTTCCCGTGTCTTCTCCTCCTCTGCATCACAATGCGTCTCCTCCTTCCTCCTCATAGGCATCCAATAGGATGGCTTCTCCTTTCGGCCAATCTCGTGACGGGTCTCAGGACCAACTTCCTGATTGGCAGGGAGAAGAATCAGAAAGACAATAGCGAATATTTATTCACTATTATCACAGCCCCACCCTTTTTTTTAAAACCTATTAGAGCCTCTGGCTCTAATCACATGCTTCAAAATGGCACCTCGCATGTAGATTGGGGGGCGGACGCATGGATAAGGGTGTGGTACCCCTGCTCTCTGTATTAGGGACCCCCTCGATGGGATCATAGTGAAAACACAAAAAATAATTAAGGTTAGGTAGCGTGTTACACGCCAATAAATACGGGGTCCTTTTTTTTTCATGCATTGTGGTCATTTGGAGGGTCTCCTGAGGTTATCTTTAAAAAAACGCTTCTAATCTCAAATTCTCATAACTGCTGCTAAACTCGGATAAACTCTGTATGTAAAATCTGTCACTTATCGGCTGTCAAGTTTCCAGCGTTCAGAAGAAGTTTCTCCCCCATGCACATAAATGAGCCCAAAGTTGTATTTTAGAAATTTTGTTTATTGAACCTAAACAGTTGTGTATATTTACAAAAGTATATAAATGTTTCCAGTTCCAAAGATTATGTGAAGATAAAAAGATACAAAAAGATACAAATGTAGAAGCAGCGACAGTCTTGCGGGTGTCTTTGTCACATACACACATACAAATGTTACATAAATATAATAAATAACACAATACATAGAAGAGAACATAAACTGATTATAAAAGAGAGCCTGGGAAAGACAGCAGAACCACACCGCAGTACCCCCAAATCAACGTAATCCAAAGGAACCCTTCCCCCGTCTTCTCCCCCCTCTCTTTTCATTTTTTTTTTTTTAACGACCTTAGTTTTTTGTGCTGCAATACAGAACAGATGCTCTGCAGAATTTCCAGACTTTAATGCCTCGATCCTAATGAGCAGGGCCGTCTTTATTATAGATTGGACCCTGGGCAACAAATGTCTTGCTCCCCACCTTCTTTGAGACCAGGGGAGGGCTGGGCCGGGGGGCCTCCCAGGCCGCCCTAACTTATGTTCAAAATGCCCGCTACCATTTTAATTTGTATTCTGGTCTTGGAAGTCGGGCCGACCACTAGCTGTTGCATTCCAGGAGTTGTAGTCCACCCTGGGTGGAAAACAGAGCAGCGCAGAGGAAACTACAACTCCCTGGGACTGGATTCTTGGAAGCAGACAGAGGCGGGGCATGGCAGGGTGGGAGTCGGGATGCAGGGCTGCAGGACTGGGCGCTGGCTGAAACTTGACCCCAGGACCAGGAACTTTACCCCCCCCCCCCAGGAGGCCGTGGCATGCAAAGACCTGCTGAGCTGAGATCACTGAGGTGAGGGACCCTGACACCCCTAGCTGACCCCCCAATACACCCCATGTAACCTGTCCCAGTGATCAGGCTGCATTGACGGGCACTGGGGTTGGCTGCACTGATGGGAACTGGTGCGGCTGCATTGAAAAACCAGATAGGCCATGAATGGTGAGCTGGACTAAGGATGCCAGCCCTCCCCTGTCTGAGACATACAATAAATATCAGCTAGACTCAAAATCAGTTTACTGAATAAGATCAAGCAGCGATTGGCATTGGTTGCCAGAGGTTACAGCATTGGTTGCCAGGGGTTTCAGCATATCATTACCACTTACTGACTGGTTGCTAGAGGTTACAGCACACATTATGGCTCACTGGTTAGTTGCTAGATGTTACAACTCATGATTTCTGCTTGTTGATTGGTTGCTAGAGGTTACTGCACATCATTACTGCTCACTGACTGGTTGCTAGAGGTTACAGCACATCATCTCCTCACTTCCTGCACACCATGGACTGGGGTGACGAGGGGACCCATCAATAGACAGAAAACTCATAGGGATCCTAGAACTTGGGATCAGTGGCATTGCTGGGGGGAAGGGAGAGTGTGATCAATGGCAATGCAATTTTTTTTTACCGACTACCAAAGAGGAGTTTTAACACTGACCACCAATGTAATAGGGGTTTACACTGACCACTACTGTAATAAGGGTTTACACTGGCCACCAATGTAATAAGGGTTTACACTGACCACCTGTCATGGATATGCAATAATGTCTAGCAGCTTACCTTCTCCTCCATGTGTCCATTAGAGGCCTGACTCTCTTATCTGTCTGCCTTTATCATCTCTCCTCCCTGTATGGCCCCACCCCAGGCCATCCCAGGAAGTCTATATTAACTAGTGCACTGCAGGTCTGCTTTGCTGATCAACGTTGTTTGTTAGCTTTGTGTTCCTGCTTGCCGTATGCTACGTTAATATCTCTGTGTACCGACTTTGGCTTGTCTAAGACTACTCCTGTTTGCCTGTGACCCTGACCCTTGGCCTGTCCCTTGGTTATCCTCGTCTGTTTGTTGCCCCGACCTCGGCTTACCCTTCACTATCCCTTGTGTCCTGAGTGGTTGCTTCCCCTCTCTCCCTGCGGAGCTTGACCTAGAGGACTCCAGGGGCCACGACCTGGATCCAGTTGCAGCGAAGGCCATCCTCACCACTAGAGGCTCTGGTGAATACCAAACTGGATCTTAAATTCCGCACCCTGGGGAATCTTTGGTTAGCTTCATGTAGCATCCATGTTTGTGACCCAGTGAACCTCTTCCCCATATCCATTCTGTGGTCCTTCCGCAGCAGTCTGCTATTGGGTTCACTACCTTGTGGTGCATCTCTGCCTCCAACAGGGTGCACTTGTCATCTGACCACAGGTGACCTGACACCACCAATGTAATAAGGGTTTACACTGATACTGACCACTACTGTAATAGGGGTTTACACTGACCACTACTGTAATAAGGGTTTACACTGACACTGACCACAAATCTGAATAAACCCTGATGTATGCAGTTGTAAATGGACATCTTCTTACATCTGGCCACACATAGGGGTACATTGCGGACTGGCCCCCCCCCCCCCCTCCTTCCCCAAAGAATGTTTCTTGAGGTTTAGAAGGTACAAGCTTAAAGATGATGCCATAACATAAATCATTGGAGAACATCAACCACAATTATCGGCGAGCTGTAGAGCACATTGATAATAACAGACATTGTCATATAGGGCGATTGACACAATCAAGTGTATTGATCGGTTTGTTTGTTGATATCGCTGTTTGCAAGCAACGCTGCATTCAAATAAACCGTAAATTCTTCTGCAAACATTTGGTACGATTTTTGGGGACATTTCTTCGCTTTTTTTTTCTGTTTCCTGATTTCTTTCTTTGCGTTCTTTTTGGCTTTACTGACGAGAGTTTCCAGATTTTTCATCCACCCTTTGATCCCGGTCTTACAATTCCCGCCAGAAAACGCTTTCTCCACCAAGACTTCTACGTAGGCTTCGTGGATCTTGTTTGCCTTCTTTCTGATACCGTCTTCCACCTCCCTCAGCAGGTACTCCTCGTACTTCTGCTCGTGCCAGTTGTCCCGCGTGTCTTGTACGCACCGGCAGCAGTTGCAGCTCGAGAGGAAGAGTCTGAGAGCGATGAGGACGCAAATACCCAGGAGGCCGACCACCTGCACAGGAGTCACAAGAAAAATGTTCATTAGAGGAAAGTCATCCATTGGGGGGAAACGTAGGAGACAAGGAATCCCGACCCCTTCATGGGGGGGGGGGTAAAACAAACTGCCCAGACCCAGATCCCGCAACGTGGACATGCGTTAGAAAAACTGTACAAATCATCGAGTCCACTATGTGTATCCATGTGAAATACCCCCCCTTTCCTAAACTGCCGGGCTGCATGCTCGGATAAAGGTCTGGTAAGGATTATGGGGGGGACTCCCACATTTTTTTTTTTCATTTTGCCACGGGGTTGCTCTTAAGGGCCCTTTCACACGGAGCGGACCGTTTTTGATCCGCTCATCGGGGATCGTCCGTAAATCCCCGCTGAGCTGTCGCAGAGACCGCCCTGTCTTTCCTCCGCTCTCCCCTATGGGGAATCGGAATCGGATGAATCCGGACCATCTGTCCGGATTCATCCGATCCGCCAGACGGAAGAAAAATAGGGTTTTCTTCCGTCAGAAAAAGCGGATCTTTGCGGACGTTAGCGGATGCATCATCCACTAACGTACGCGATCCCGTAAACGGACTTGTAAAAAACGGACGAACGGACCCTAAAATACATACCATACCCTAAGGGCCTGATATAGATTTGGGGGGACCCCGTTAATTATTTTTTTGGGGGGGGGGCGCAGGGTTCTCCTTAAAATCCATACCAGACCCGAAGGGCCTGATATAGATTTTGGGGGGGACTCCACGTCATTTTTTTTTATTTTGGCATGGGGTTCCCCTTAAAATACATACCAGACCCGAAGGGCCTGAAATAGATTTTGGGGGGACCCCCCTGATTTTTTTTTCATTTTGGCATGGGGTTCCCCTTAAAATACATACCATACCTGAAGGGCCTGATATAGATGTTAGGAGGGGGCCCCGCTCTGTTTTTTTTTTTTTTTTTGAGCAGGGTTCTCCTTAAAATCCATACCAGACCTGTAGGGCCTGATATAGATTTTGGGGGGGGGACCCCCCTGATTTTTTTTTCATTTTGGCATGGGGTTCCCCTTAAAATACATACCATACCCTAAGAGCCTGATATAGATTTGGGGGGGGGGCATTAGTTTTTTTTTTTGGCGCAGGGTTCTCCTTAAAATCCATACCAGATCCGAAAGGCCTGATATAGATTTTGGGGGGGGCCCACGTCATTTTTTTTTTCATTTTGGCATGGGGTTCCCCTTAAAATACATACCATACCCTAAGAGCCTGATATAGATTTGGGGGGGGGGGCATTAGTTTTTTTTTGGCGCAGGGTTCTCCTTAAAATCCATACCAGATCCAAAAGGCCTGATATAGATTTTGGGGGGGGGGCCCACGTCATTTTTTTTTTCATTTTGGCATGGGGTTCCCCTTAAAAAACATACCATGCCCTAAGGGCCTGATATAGATTTGGGGGGGGGGCGTTTTTTTTTACTAGTAATGGCGGCGATCAGTGATTTTTATGACTGCAACATTGCGGCGGACACGTCGGAGACTTTTGACGCTATTTCGGGACCATTGTCATTTATACAGCGAGCGGTGCTATAAAAATGCTCTGATTACTGTGTAAATGACACTGGCAGGGAAGGGGTTAACCACTAGGGGGCGAGGAAGGGGTTAAGTGTGTCCTAGGGAGTGATTCTAACTGTTAGGGGGCGTGGCTACAAGTGACACGTCACTGATCACTGCTCCCGATGACAGGGAACAGTAGATCAGTGTCCTGTCACTAGGCAGAACAGGGAAATGCCTTGTTTACATAGACATCCCCCCGTTCTGCAGCTTGGGACATCAGTGGATATCGAGTCCGTGGGTCCCGTGGGTGCAGTCACAGAGCTCGCGGCAGGCGCGTGCGTGCCCACGCGGCGGGCTTTTCAAAGCAGTGTAACGTTGTTTTGTTAATATATTATTAAATAAAATTGTAAAAAAAAAAAAATTACGATAAAAAATAAATAATAATGATATATTATTAAATAAAATTGTAAAAAAATATAGAAATTTTTTCATAATAAAATAACAAATAAAAACAAACTACTGGGCCAGATTCTCGTAGCAGTTACGTCGGGGTATCTCGAGATGCGCCGCGTAACTTCTAGGATGCGCCGGCGTATCTTTTTTCTGTATTCAGAAAACAAGAAACGCCGGAATTTTGCTTAGATCCAAGCGGCGTAAGTCTCTTACGCCGTCGTATCTTAGTTGCATATTTACGCTGCCCGCAAGGTGGCCCTTCCGTCAATTTTCGCGTTGAATATGCAAATGAGCTAGATACACCGATTCATGAACGTACTTGCGCCGGGTCGTCGTATTTTACGTCGTTTGCGTAAGCGTAACTCCGGCGTAAAGTTACCACTGCTATATGAGGCGCAGCCAATGTTAAGTATGGACGTCGGGACAGAGTCGTATTGTATGTCGCTTACGTCAGTTTGCGAAAAATCGTTCGGGAATGGGGCTGGGCGCAAGTTACGTTCACGTCGATATCAATGAATGTTTGCCACGTGATTTTGAGCATGCGCACTGGGATACGGCCACGGACGGCGCATGCGCCGTTCGGAAAGAGCGTCAATTGTGCGGGGTCACGATTCATTTACATGGATCACACCCCCTACCTGCCTATTTTGAATTTGGCGCCCTTACGCCGGCCCATTTACGCTACGCCGCCGTAACTTTGGGTGCAACTTCTTTGTGAATACGGCACCTGCCTCTCAAAGTTAGTGTAAATGAGATACGCTACGCTACGCCCGCACAAGGATACGCGTCTGTACGAGAATCTGGCCCAATCTTTTCCCTACTGACACCGTCCAATGCTCTACTGAGCCGCCGTACACACGGCCGAGGTTCTCGCTGAAAACCAGCGAGAACCTGGCTGGACCTCGGCCGTGTGTACGGTCTCGGCGAGCTTCCCGTCGGGAAGCCCGTCGAGCCGAAATAGAGAGCACGCTCTCTATTTCCTCGACGGCCCGCCCGGAAGAATGGCTGGTTGCCATTCCCGACGGGCTGGTCGCCGATTTCGACGGCCGGCAGGGAACCTCGACGGGCGGAACGATGTGTTCTGCCCGTCGAGATTCCCTGCCGTGTGTACGCGGCCATGAGATTATGGGCCAGATTCTCGTAGAAATGCGGCGGCGTAGCGTAAGCCATTTACACCACGCCGCCGCAACTTAACAGAGCAAGTGCCGTATTCACAAAGCACTTGCTCCGTAAGTTGCGGCGGCGTGGTGTAAATGGCCCGGCGTAAGGCCGCGTTAATTCAAAGGGGGCGGCTTGTATTTAAATTAAGCGCGCCCCCGCGCCGATCGAACTGCGCATGCGCCGGCCGTAAAAATAGCCCAGTGCGCATGCTCCAGCTCACGTCGGAAAACGTCAATGAAGCCGACGTGAGCGTCGTTTGCGTAAATCCCTATTCGCGAACGACTTAGTAAAACGACGTAACCGACGGAAAAAGACGACGCTGACCCGACGCCATACTTAACATGGCATACGACGGAACTTCGTGAGGTTACCCCTCATATTAGCAGGGGTAACCTTACGCTTACGGAAACGACGTAAACGACGACGGGGCGGCGTAAAAACCTTCGGGAATCGGCGTATCAGGCTCATTTGCATAGGCAAATGAGAAATCGACGTAAACGCCACCTAGCGGCCAGCGATGTCATTACATCTACGATCCGACGGTGTAATTGTTTTACACCTGTCGGATCTTCACTGTATCTATGTGTAAGTGATTCTAGGAGTCACACTCATAGATACCCGGGGAAAAAAACAGAGATACGACAGTGGATCTGGAGATACACCCGTCGTATCTCAGCTGAGAATCTGGCCTTATATATATATATATATATACACATACATGTGCGTTTGAGCTTTAGGCGCACACCCTAATGCCATGGTCGGTGCACACCTATGGGATTGTGTAATAGTGACCCATTTGGAACACCCGTCTTTTTCCTGCACCCGTCATTCTCATTGCTAGTGATGAGCGGAATACGCCATATTCGATTTCGCGATATTTCGCGAATATTTCGAAGAATATTCGCGAATATTTCGAAGAATATTCGCGAATGTTTCGAAGAATATTCGCGAATATCCGTTAATATCGAATATTCGTGATATTTTATAAAAAAATAAAAAAATTGCGAACTTTCGCTATTGCGAAAGCGAAAATGATTGCGAAATTTCGCTTTTTTTTTATAAAATATCGCGAATATTCGATATTTACGAATATTCGCTATATTTTATATAAAAAAAAATATTTGCGAAATTTCGCTATTGCGAAAGCGAAAATTCGCTATATTTTATATAAAAAAATTGCGAAATTTCGCTATTGCGAAAGCGAAAATGATTGCGAAATTTCGCTTTTTTTTTTATAAAATATCGCGAATATTCGATATTTACGAATATTCGCTATATTTTATATAAAAAAAAAAAAATAGCGAAATTTCGCATATGCGAAAGTGAAAATGATTGCGAAATTTCGCTTTTTTGGATAAAATATCGCGAATATTCGATATTTACGAATATTCGCTATATTTTATAAAAAAAAAAAATAGCGAAATTTCGCTATTGCGAAAGCGAAAATTCGCTATATTTTATATAAAAAAATTGCGAAATTTCGCTATTGCGAAAGCGAAAATGATTGCGAAATTTCGCTATTTTTTTTGGATAAAATATCACGAATATTCGATATTTACGAATATTCGCTATATTTTATAAAAAATAAAAAAAAATAGCGAAATTTCGCATATGCGAAAGCGAAAATGATTGCGAAATTTGTCTATCTTTTTTGGATAAAATATCGCGAATATTCGATATTTACGAATATTCGCTATATTTTATAAAAAAAATTGCGAAATTTCGCTATTGCGAAAGCGAAAATGATTGCGAAATTTCGCTATTTTTTTTGGATAAAATATCGCGAATATTCGATATTTACGAATATTCGCTATATTTTATAAAAAAAAAAATTGCGAAAGCGAAAATGATTGCGAAATTTCGCTATTTTTTTTGGATAAAATATCGCGAATATTCGATATTTACGAATATTCGCTATATTTTATAAAAAAATTGCGAAATTTCGCTATTGCGAAAGCGAAAATGATTGCGAAATTTCGCTATTTTTTTTGGATAAAATATCGCGAATATTCGATATTTACGAATATTCGCTTTATTTTATAAAATAATTGCGAAATTTCGCTATTGCGAAAGCGAAAATGATTGCGAAAATGATTGCGAAATTTCGCTATTTTTTTTGGATAAAATATCGCGAATATTCGATATTTACGAATATTCGCTATATTTTATGAAAAAAAAAAAAAATTGCGAAATTTCGCTATTGCGAAATTTTGCGAATGCGAAATTGATTGCGAAAGTTATTGCGAAATATTAGAAATAGCGAATATTCGCCGCGATATTCGAGTTATTCGCGAATACTCGAATATGCAATATTCGTAGCGAATATTCGCAATGCGAATATTCGTGAGCAACACTACTTATTGCATTGTGCGGAGTAGGTGCCCCATTATTTTATCATTATAGATATATATATATATATAAACAACTTGTACCTGGCCGATTGGCTTGACTACGGGATTTCCCTCTCCCCTCCTTAGGAACTTGGCCAAGCACTCCAGGTATCTTCCATCACTCAATACGATCAGGAACCATAAGATCGGAGCGGTGGAGATCCGAATGAAGGTGTAGCAGGAGCTGCACCCCGACCAGCAGGATCGGCACGACGCACAAGGCAGGTCAGAAAACTTCCACCCCAGGAAGAGGAGGATCAGGCACGGCACGACGATGAAGAACAGGCTGTAGCCGAAGGCCATCATGGCGTCTCGGGGACATTCGAAGTCACTTTCCACCAACTTCTCCAGCAGTAGAAGGAGGAGGGCCAGTCCCGTGGTGGAGAGGATATTGAAGTACGACAAGGCGAAGGTCCGGAAGGCGTCCATCACGCTCATTGCTGAAGTTGGATGAACGTCTCGGTTTGGTGTCGGCAGTTATTTGTCGATCTTCTGAGTCTCGGGAGATGCCGTATATATATATGTAGAACCTTTTTGCCTGCAAAAAGTGGATTTTCAAGAACTTCTTGAAATCTGACCGCCGTGAAAGCAAAAAAAAAACTTTCCGCTAGACACACATTCTTTACATTGTAGTCTGTAAATGGAAAGTGAGCTCCTGGGGAATTTTTCTTAAAAACAACGACACGTCTGATGCCGTCTGTTACATTAACACGTCTGTTTTTTGACCGAATCTATCAGCGGAGGAACTACCAGGGTGGCAAAGGTTGTAACTGGTCCCTGGAGTTCCGCCACCATAGAGGGTCCTCAAGAAGGCAGGAAGGGAGCCTACAACTGGTCCCTGGAGTTCCGCCACCATAGAGGGTCCTCGAGACGGCAGAAAGGGAGCCTACAACTGGTCCCTGGAGTTGCGCCACCATAAAGGATCCCAAAGATGGCAGGAAGGGAGCCTACAACTTGTCCCTGGAGTTCCGCCACCATAGAGGGTCCCCAAGAAGGCAGGAAGGGAGCCTACAACTGGTCCCTGGAGTTCCGCCACCATAGAGGGTCCCCAAGCATGCAGGAAGGGAGCCTACAACTGGTCCCTGGAGTTCCGCCACCATAGAGGGTCCCCAAGAAGGCAGGAAGGGAGCCTACAACTGGTCCCTAGAGTTCCGCCACCATAGAGGGTCCCCAAGACGGCAGGAAGGGAGCCTACAACTGGTCCTTGGAGTTCTGCCACCATAGAGGGTCCCCAAGAAGGCAGGAAGGGAGCCTACAACTGGTCCCTGGAGTTCCGCCACCATAGAGTGTCCCCAAGACGGCAGGAAGGGAGCCTACAACTGGTCCCTGGAGTTCCGCCACCATAGAGGGTCTCAAAGACGGCAGCAAGTGAGCCTACAACTGGTCCCTGGAGTTCCGCCACCATAGAGGATCCCAAAGATGGCAGGAAGGGAGCCTACAACTTGTCCCTGGAGTTCCGCCACTATAGAGGGTCCCCAAATCAGCAGGAAGGGAGCCTACAACTGGTCCCTGAAGTTCCGCCATGATAGAGGGTCAAAATTAGAAAGAATGTCTGGACAGCCGCACTCTGAAAAAACATTTTGGTTGTCTTTTATTGGTAAAAAAACTGTAAACACCACACATCACAGCAAAATAGGGGATGGACTGACGCGTTTCACACTATTGATTAGTGCTTAGTCATAGAGGGTCCCCAAGAAGGCAGGAAGGGAGCCTACAACTGGTCCCTGGAGTTCCGCCACCATAGAGGGTCCCCAAGAAGGCAGGAAGGGAGCCTACAACTGGTCCCTGGAGTTCCGTCACCATAGAGGGTCCCCAAGACGGCAGGGAGGGAGCCTACAACTGGTCCCTGGAGTTCCATCACCATAGAGGGTCCCCAAGACGGCAGGAAGGGAGCCTACAACTGGTCACTGAAGTTCCGCCACCATAGAGGGTCAAAATTAGAAAGAATGTCTGGACAGCCGCACTCTGAAAAAACATTTTGGTTGTCTTTTATTTGTAAAAAAAACTTTAAACACCACACATCACCGCAAAAATAGGGGATGCAGCTGACGCGTTTCACACTATTGATTAGTGCTTAGTCATAGAGGGTCCCCAAGAAGGCAGGAAGGAAGCCTACAACTGGTCCCTGGAGTTCCGCCACCATAGAGGGTCCCCAAGATGGCAGGAAGGGAGCCTACAACTGGTCCCTGGAGTTCCGCCACCATAGAGGGTCCCCAAGACGGCAGGAAGGGAGCCTACAACTGATCCCTGGAGTTCCGCAACTATAGAGGGTCCCCAAGATGGCAGGAATGGGAGCCTACAACTGGTCCCTGGAGTTCCGCCACCATAGAGGGTCCCCAAGATGGCAGGAAGGGAGCCTACAACTAGTCCCTGGAGTTACACCACCATAGAGGGTCCCCAAGACGGCAGAAAGGGAGCCTACAAATGGTGCCTGAAGTTCTGCCACTATAGAGGGTCCCCAAGACGGCAGGAAGGGAGCCTACAACTGGTCCCTGAAGTTCTGCCACTATAGAGGGTCCCCAAGACGGAAGGAAGGGAGCCTGCTGCAGAACATGTTAACCGGTTAAAGACCAGCTCACACCGATATACGTCGGCAGAAGGGCAGGGCTGGGTAAAGTGACGCCCCCTTCCGCGAGCTCCGTGACCATCGAGCTGCAGAATGGGGGGGATGCCTGTGTAAACAAGGCATCTCCCCGTTCTGCCTATTGACATGTCACTGATCATCTGCTCCCTCTCATTGGGAGGTGTCACTCGTAGGACAACCCCCCCACAGTTAGAATCACTCCCTAGGACACACTTAACCCCTTTCCCACCCCCTAGTGGTTAACCCTTTTGCTGCCAGTCACATTTATACAGTAATCAGTAAATTGGATGTATGGGGGGGGTCAGCTATGGGTTTCAGGGTCTCACCCCAGTGATCTCAGCAGGTCCTTGCACGCCACAGCCTCCTGGGGGGGGTAATGCTCCTGGCCCTGGGGTCAAGTTGCAGCCAGCACCCAGCCCAGCGTCCCGACTCCCTGGCACACCCTGCTTCCAAGAATCCGGTCTCCGGGAGTTGTAGTTTCCTCTGCGCTGCTCTGTTTTCCTCCCACCGGGGGCTTGAGCGGGGACTACAACTCCCAGAATGCAACGGCTAGCGGTCAGCCCCCCTGCCCCCTGCCCAACTTCCTAGACCAGAATAAAAAAAATGGTAGCGGGCAACGGCTGCCGGCCATTTTGAACATAAGTCAGGGTGGCCTGGGAGGCAATTGCCACCCTGCCCCCTGGCCCAGCCCTCCCCTGCTGTAACTGATTATAAAGTGTAAGCTGGAGTTTGACTTTAACCACTTAAGGACCGCCTCCTGCACATTTACGTCGGCGGAATGGCACGGTTGGGCACAGGCACGTACAGGTACGTCCTGTGCTAGTACCCAGCCGTGGGTCATGGGCGACCGCCCGCGGCGCGCTCCCGTGGCCCGGTCCAAAGCTCCGGGACCGCGGGACTCGCGGACCCAATCGCTGCTGGAGTGCGGCGATCGGTCCCCGGAGCTGAAGAACGGAGAGAGCCGTGTGTAAACACAACTTCCCCGTTCTTCACTGTGGCGGCGGCATCGATTGTGTGATCCCTATTATAGGGGGACACGATCGATGAAGTCACAACTACAGCCACACCCCCCTACAGTTAGAAACGCACATTAGGGAACACATAGCCCCTACATCGCCCCCTTGTGGTTAACTCCCAAACTGCAACTGTCATTTCCACAATAAACAATGCAATTTAAATGCACTTTTCGCCGTGAAAATGACAATGGTCCCAAAAATGTGTCAAAATTGTCCGAAGTGTCCGCCATAATGTCGCAGTCACCAAAAAAAAAAATCGCTGATCGCCGCCATTAGTAGTAAAAAAAAAAAGATATATTAAAAATGCAATAAAACTATCCCTTATTTTGTAAACGCTATGGGCCAGATCCACAGAAATTTACGGCGGCGTATCTCCAGATACGCCGCCATAAATTCAAATCTGCGCCGGCGTATCTTTGTTTTGTATTCACAAAACAAGATACGCCAGAATTACGTCTTACGCCGTCGTATCTTAGTTGCACGTTTACGCTGGACGCTAAGGGGCGCTTCCGTTGTTGTTCCACGTAAAATATGCAAATGAGGTAGATACGCCGTTCCACGAACGTACGTACGACCGGCGCAGTGTTTTTACGTCGTTTGCTTAAGCGTATGTCCGGCGTAAAGTTACCCCCGCTGTATAGAGGCGTACGCAATGCTAAGTATGGACGTCGGCCCAGCATCAAATTTTTTTGGTGTAAACCGTTCGCGAATAGGGATTTGCATAAATTACGTTTACTTTTTTTTTTATTGACGTTTTGCGACGTGATTTGGAGCATGCGCACTGGGAAACGTCCACGGCCGGCGCATGCGCAGTTTAAAAAACAACTTAATTTACGTCGGGTCACGATTGATTTAAATAAAACACGCCCACCTCTTCCCCATTTGAATTGCGCGGGCTTACGCCGGCCCATTTACGCTACGCCGCCGGGGATATCTGAATGAGGGGGACACCCACAGGCATCATTCAGATATCCGTCTCTTTAGCCGGCGAATCCCTGCACCATAAGAACGATCATAGAGGCGGTTCCGCCGCTTGATCGTTCTTATAGGCGGCGGGAGGGGACGCCCCCCCCTTCCGCCGCCATCCGGTGCTTCTCTGGGCTCTCCCGTGCCATCGGAGACCCGGAGAAACGATCCGCCGCCGTCCGATGGAAACCATAGAGTAGACTGGTGACCAGATGGTCACCAGTCATCTCTATGATCGCCGGAGGCCCGGGCGCGATGTGATGACGTCACGCCCGGGTCCCGTAAGTAAACAAAGTCGCGATTGCGGCTGTAAGCCACAGTATTCATGAGATCGGTGAGTTTTTTTTTCACGATTTAATGCTTTCCAGCCTGGAGGAGAGGTGTGTGGGGGGAGGGGGAGGTCTTATTGACCCCGCCTCTCTCCATAAAGAGGACCTGTCACAAACCATTCCTATTACAAGTGATGTTTACATTCCTTGTAATAGGAATAAAAGTGATCAAAAAAAATTTTTTTTTTCAAAAAAAGTGTAAAAATAAAAGAAATTGAGTAAAATAAAAACTAAAATAATAAAAAAAAAATTAAACGCCCCTGTCCCCGGTAGCTCGCGCTCAGAAGCGAACGCGCACGTAAGTCCCGCCCACATATGTAAACGCCGTTCAAACCACACATGTGAGGTATCGCCGCGTGCGTTAGAGCGCCAGCAACAATTCTAGCGCTAGACCTCCTCTGCAACTCTAAAATTGTAACTTGTAAAAAAAAAATAAGCCTAAGGAGATTTTTAAGTACTGACGTTTGGCGCCATTCCTTGAGTGTGCGCAATTTTAAAGCGTGACATGTTGGGTATCTATTTACTCGGTGTGACATCATCTTTCACATTATACAAAAAAAAATGGGCTAACTTTACTGTTTTGTTATTTTTTAATTCACAAAACCGTTTTTTTCCCCAAAAAAAAAGGCGTTTGAAAAATTATTGCGCAAATACCGTGCGAGATAAAAAGTTGCAATGGCCGCCATTTTTATTCCCTGGGGTGTCTGCTAAGAAAACATATGTAGTGTTTGGGGGTTCTGAGTAATTTTCTAACAAAAAAAAAATATGATTTATGCATGTGGGAGAGAAGTGCCAAAATAGGCGCGGTATGGGAGGGGTTAAAAAGGTTGAAGAAGGGGATTTCCCCGGACCGGTCCGGTAGGTTTTACAATCCACAGATAGCTGACATTCTACAGACGATCGTTTGTTATGGAAACGATCGTCAACCAATATACAGTAAAACCTTGGTCTGCGAGCATAATCCAGAAACATGCTTGTAATCCAAAGCGCTTGTATATCAAAGCATTTTTGTTACAGAGTATAAAAGAGAAGAGAGGCTCCGCCTCTAAGTGTAGCAATAAGTTGCTAAATGTTGTCCCTTCATTACATGTCACCCATATTGCTACACTTAGAGGCGGAGCCTCTCTTCTCTTTTATACTCAGTTGTGACATGACGCTGCTCTTATATCGAGACATCGCTTGTATATCGAGACATCGCTTGTATATCGAGACATTGCTTGTATATCAAGACATCGCTTGTATATCGAGACATCGCTTGTATATCGAGACATTGCTTGTATATCGAGACATCGCTTGTATATCGAGACATCGCTTGTATATCGAGACATCGCTTGTATATCGAGACGTCGCTTGTATATCGAGACATCGCTTGTATATCGAGACGTCGCTTGTATATCGAGACGTCGCTTGTATATCGAGACATCGCTTGTATATCGAGACGTCGCTTGTATATCGAGACATCGCTTGTATATCGAGACGTCGCTTGTATATCGAGACATCGCTTGTATATCGAGACGTCGCTTGTATATCGAGACATTGCTTGTATATCAAGACATCGCTTGTATATCGAGACATCGCTTGTATATCGAGACATTGCTTGTATATCGAGACATCGCTTGTATATCGAGACATCGCTTGTATATCGAGACATTGCTTGTATATCAAGACATCGCTTGTATATCGAGACGTGCTTGTATATCAAGACATCGCTTGTATATCGAGACATCGCTTGTATATCGAGACATTGCTTGTATATCGAGACATCGCTTGTATATCGAGACATCGCTTGTATATCGAGACGTCGCTTGTATATCGAGACGTCGCTTGTATATCGAGACGTCGCTTGTATATCGAGACGTCGCTTGTATATCGACCGCTTGACGTCGCTTGTATATCGAGACATCGCTTGTATATCGACCGCTTGACGTCGCTTGTATATCGAGACGTATATCGAGACACCGCTTGTATATCGAGACGTCGCTTGTATATCGAGACGTCGCTTGTATATCGAGACGTCGCTTGTATATCGAGACGTCGCTTGTATATCGAGACGTCGCTTGTATATCGAGACGTCGCTTGTATATCGAGACACCGCTTGTATATCGAGACATCGCTTGTATATCGAGACATCGCTTGTATATCGAGACATCGCTTGTATATCGAGACATCGCTTGTATATCGAGACATCGCTTGTATATCGAGACATCGCTTGTATATCGAGACGTCGCTTGTATATCGAGACGTCGCTTGTATATCGAGGCACCGCTTGTATATCGAGACACCGCTTGTATATCGAGACATCGCTTGTATATCGAGACATCGCTTGTATATCGAGACATCGCTTGTATATCGAGACATCGCTTGTATATCGAGACATCGCTTGTATATCGAGACACCGCTTGTATATCGAGACATCGCTTGTATATCGAGACATCGAGGCACCGCTTGTATATCGAGACATCGCTTGTATATCGAGACATCGCTTGTATATCGAGACATCGCTTGTATATCAAGACATCGCTTGTATATCGAGACATCGCTTGTATATCGAGACATCGCTTGTATATCGAGACATCGCTTGTATATCGAGACATCGCTTGTATATCGAGACACCGCTTGTATATCAGGACATCGCTTGTATATCGAGACATCGCTTGTATATCGAGACACCGCTTGTATATCGAGACATCGCTTGTATATCGAGGTTTTGCTTGTATATCAAGACATCGCTTGTATATCGAGACATCGCTTGTATATCGAGACATCGCTTGTATATCGAGACGCCGCTTGTATATCGAGACACCGCTTGTATATCAAGACATCGCTTGTATATCGAGACATCGCTTGTATATCGAGACATCGCTTGTATATCGAGACATCGCTTGTATATCGAGACACCGCTTGTATATCGAGACACCGCTTGTATATCGAGACACCGCTTGTATATCGAGGCATCGCTTGTATATCGAGACATCGCTTGTATATCGAGACATCGCTTGTATATCGAGGCACCGCTTGTATATCGAGACATCGCTTGTATATCGAGGTTTTGCTTGTATATCAAGACATCGCTTGTATATCGAGACATCGCTTGTATATCGAGACATCGCTTGTATATCGAGACATCGCTTGTATATCGAGACATCGCTTGTATATCGGGACACCGCTTGTATATCGAGACACCGCTTGTATATCGAGGTTTTGCTTGTATATCAAGACATCGCTTGTATATCGAGGTTTTGCTTGTATATCAAGACATCGCTTGTATATCGAGACATCGCTTGTATATCGAGACATCGCTTGTATATCGAGACACCGCTTGTATATCGAGACATCGCTTGTATATCGAGACATCGCTTGTATATCGAGACACCGCTTGTATATCGAGGCACCGCTTGTATATCGAGACATCGCTTGTATATCGAGACACCGCTTGTATATCGAGACATCGCTTGTATATCGAGACATCGCTTGTATATCGAGACACCGCTTGTATATCGAGACATCGCTTGTATATCGAGACATCGCTTGTATATCGAGACATCGCTTGTATATCGAGACATCGCTTGTATATCGAGACATCGCTTGTATCAATCGTCTGTTCCCTGATATAGGGAATCACAACCAATGACGTCACACCTACAGCCCCGCCCCCTACAGTTAGAAACACACATGAGGTCACACATAACCCCTTCAGCGCCCCCTTGTGGTTAACTCCCAAACTGCTATTGTCATTTTCACAGTAATCAGTGCATTTTTAATGCATTTTTCGCTGTAAAAATGACAAC
The DNA here is from genome assembly GCA_029574335.1 of Rana kukunoris. Lineage (NCBI taxonomy): Eukaryota > Metazoa > Chordata > Amphibia > Anura > Ranidae > Rana > Rana kukunoris. The sequence continues at coordinate 21,297,208 of CM056055.1, read as the reverse complement.
GGTCCCAAAAATGTGTCAAAATTGTCCGAAGTGTCCGGCGTAATGTCGCAGTCACGAAAAAAAATCGCTGATCGCCTCCATTAGTAGTAAAAAAAAAAAAAAAAATGCAATAAAACTATCCCCTATTTTGTAAACGCTATAAATGTTGCGATAAACGCTTATTGCGATTTTTTTTTTTACCAAAAATATGCAGAAGAATACGTATCGGACTAAACGGAGGGAAAAAATGTTTTTATATATATTTTTGGGGATATTTATTATAGGAAAAAGAAAAAATATTGCGTCTTTTTCAAACTTGTCACTCTATTTTTGTTTATAGCGCAAAAAATAAAAACCGCCGAGGCGATCAAATACCACCAAAAGAAATCTCTATTTGTGGGGAAAAAAGGACGCCAGTTTTGTTTGGGAGCCACATCGCACGACCGCGCAATTGTCACTTAAAGCGACGCAGCGCCGTATCGCAAAAACAGGCCGGGTCCTTTACCTGTATAATGGCCAGGGGGCTGAAGTGGTTAGGATGCCGGCGCCTGCACCGGGAGCCGAGGGGCGGGCCCTCTTCAGGTAAGTACATCCCAGGCACCCAGGACCGGTAAGTGTCCTTATTTTATAAAATCAGCAGCTGCAGTAATTGTGGCTTTTTTATTTTTTAGGCGGAACTTTATGTATCAATCGTACAATTGTGTTGTGATCCGCACTGCACGCCGCAACATTACGTTATTGCATCCATCTTTTTCTACTTGGTGACGATTGGCTGATCGATTACCATGGTTTTACACCAATCAGAGAAAAGGTTTTATAAAATAGGCGTGGCCTGTAGCACGCAAAAAAAAAAAAGTCTGTAAAAAAAAAAAAATTCCGCTGTCGCAAAAAAAAGCACCTGAAAAAGTCCCTTCGCCGCATTCCTGCGTCTTGTTTTTAGATGACATTAGAGAAGAGCGCTGCTGGCGCGAGGAAGCCCGACATTCCGCTCAGGTGTGGACCGGCAGCGCCGGGACAATCTGAGGTTTAACCCTTTCGTCGCGCTTTACTTTTAAACTCTGCAGACCGAAACATTTTTGCAAAATTTTCCATTGCTTTTTTTTATTTTTCCCCCTCAACCACTTCAGCCCCCCCCGGGAAGAATTGACCCCCCCCCCCTTCCTGACCGGAGCACTTTTTGCGTTTCGGCACTGCGAGAATTGCGACGTGTCACCCAAAAAAAAAAAAATTCACGTCCTTCCCCCCCCCCCCCCCCCCCACAAATAGAGATTTCTTTTGGTGGTATTCGATCACCTCTGCGGTTTTTATTTTTTTGCGCTATGAACAAAAATAGAGCGACAATTTAAAAAAAAAAAAAGTATTGGTTTCGACGGCAACGTAATTAACGCACAGCCCTATTCGCGACGAGTTACGTAAACGACGGAAAAACTCGACGCTGTCCCGACGTCCATACTTAAAGGGGTGTTCCACCCAAATGTAATGTTTATTAAAATTCAGCAGCTACAAAAAGTAGTGGGGGCTTTTAATAAACAGACACTTACCTTCTCCAGCGTTCCAGCGACGCGCCGACCCGGGGCCTAATCGCCTTACCAGCCCCTCGGCGGAAGCAGGAAGTGGGACAGGAAGTCCCACTCCTACTGAAGCCCCCACTCCCCCCCAAAAAGAATTACATGCCAAATGTGAGGCGAAGGCGACGCTTTTGTGTGGGCCCCGCTCTTGTGTGGGCCCCGCTCTTGTGTGGGCGCCGCTCTTGTGTGGGAACCGCTCTTGTGTCGGCACCGCTCTTGTGTCGGCCCCGCTCTTGTGTGGGCCCCGCTCTTGTGTCGGCCCCGCTCTTGTGTCGGCCCCGCTCTTCTGTCGGCACCGCTCTTGTGTCGGCACCGCTCTTGTGTCGGCCCCGCTCTTGTGTCAGCGCTGCTCTTGTGTTGGCGCCGCTCTTGTGTCGGCCCCACTCTTCTGTCGGCCCCGCTCTTGTTTCGGCCCCGCTCTTCTGTCGCCCCCGCTCTTGTGTCGGCCCCGCTCTTGTGTCAGCCCCGCTCTTGTGTCGGCCCTGCTCTTGTGTCGGCCCCGCTCTTGTGTCGGCACCGCTCTCGTGTCGGCCCCGCTTTCGTGTCGGCACCGCTCTTGTGTCGGCCCCGCTTTTATGTCGGCCCCGCTCTTGTGTCGGCCTGCTCTTGTGTCGGCCCCGCTCTTGTGTCGGCCCCGCTCTTGTGTCGGCCCCGCTCTTCTGTCGGCATCGCTCTTGTGTCGGCACCGCTCTTGTGTTGGCCCCGCTCTTGTGTCGGTGTTGCTCTCGTGTCGGCGCCGCTCTCGTGTCGGCGCCGCTCTCGTGTCGGCGCCGCTCTTGTGTCGGCCCGCTCTTCTGACGGCCCCGCTCTTGTGTTGGCCCCGCTCTTGTGTCGGCGCGGCTCTTGTGTCGGCACCGCTCTTGTGTCGGCACCGCTCTTGCGTCGGCCCCGCTCTTGCGTCGGCCCCGCTCTTGTGTCGGCACCGCTCTTGTGTCGGCACCGCTCTTGCGTCGGCCCCGCTCTTGCGTCGGCCCCGCTCTTGTGTCGGACCCGCTCTTGTGTCGGCCACGCTCTTGTGTCGGCCACGCTCTTGTGTCACCGCCGCTCTTCTGACGGCCCCGCTCTTCTGTCGGCCCCGCTCTTGGGTCGGCGCCGCTCTTGTGTCGGACCCGCTCTTGTGTCGGCCACGCTCTTGTGTCACCGCCGCTCTTGTGTCACCGCCGCTCTTGTGTCGGCCTTGCTCTTGTGTCGGCACTGCTTTTGTGTCGGCACCGCTCATGTGTCGGCACCGCTCATGTGTCGGCACCGCTCATGTGTCGGCACCGCTCTTGTGTCGGCCCCGCTCTTGTGTCGGCCCCAGCTCTTGTGTCGGCCCCGCTCTTGTGACGGCCCAGCTTTTGTGTCGGCCCTGCTCTTGTGTCAGCACTGCTCTTGTGTCGGCACCGCTCTTGTGTCGGCCCCGCTCTTGTGTCAGCACTGCTGTCTCTCTCTCTGTCTGTCTCTCTCTCTCTGTCTGTCTCTCTCTGTCTGTCTCTCTCTGTCTGTCTGTCTCTCTCTCTGTCTGTCTGTCTCTCTCTGTCTGTCTCTCTCTGTCTGTCTGTCTCTCTCTGTCTCTCTCCCTCTGTCTCTCTCTCTTTACAACTTAGCATTACTTATTGTTGAATCCTCTATAGCCATATTCTTATTAACCACTTCAATACCGGCCCATTGACATTTGACATTAGAGATGGGATCTCCCATCCTGGGTGGACGTCAAATGACGGCCTGGGCTTTGCGGGTGGATATCTGAATGATGCCTGCAGCCAGAGGCATCATTCAGATATCCTCTTCTTCAGCCGGCGATTCTGCACAATCTAAGAACGATCATAGCGGCAGTTTCGCCGCTTGATTGTTCTTACAGGCGGCGGGAGGGGACATCCCCCCCCCTCCCGCCGCCATCCGGTGCTTCTCCGGGCTCTCCCGTGCTGTCGGGGGCCCGGAGAACGATTTGTCTGTCCTCGACAGGAAGCATAGAGATGACTGGTGACCAGATCGTCACCAGTCATCTCTATGACCGTCGGAGGACCCGGGCGCGATGTGATGACGTCACGCCCGGGTCCCCGTAAGTAAACAAAGACGCGATTGCGGCTGTAAGCCACTATTCATGAGATCGGTGAATTTTTTTTCATCGATCTCATGGTTTCCAGCCTGGAGGAGAGATGTGAGGTCTTATTGACCCTGCATCTCTCCATAAAGAGGATTTAATCCTTTTTCTCTTTTTCACACCCCTATCGTTTGCTTTAATTTTTATATAGACACGGGCCTCTGCTCTCAACTAACGGAAGAGGGGGTACCTGGGGTAGTGGATGGAACTTTGGTCTTCAAAGGCACAACCCCAGAAAATGGTGCGGCTCTGAGACGGGAGGATGTCGGATTTGCTTTGCAAGCATCGGGGGGTTGTCACCTACCACCAGTGGACGGGACTTCAGTCTCCACTGGTATCCCCCAGGAATGGTGGCCAATTGGCACAGATCCCCAACAGCATGATGAACTGAGCCCAGTCACCCTGTCATCTCTCCAGCGACTGAAAGGACTCCAGGGAGAAGGGCCAGTCCAGGCCTCTCCCCAGCGGCAGGCATGTTCTCTGAGAGAGGCAGAGGATGGCGGGGTGAGTAATGCTCTGTTTGGAACAAGTTTTTTGGGGTACTGTATGGATACCGGCATTGGGGCACTGGAACTACTGACGAAGTTCAGAGTCAACCCGTCTGGTGTCTCCTACTGTGTTAGTCTCCTGATAAAAGGGGAGATGTGTGACAGGCCTGGCCGGGACAGGGGCTTTTGGAGAGAACTGAATGCGAGCCTCTTGCCGTCCGATCATGGGCCAGGGCCTCAAAACAGGAACGCGGATGGGTTGTCCCAGCGGACGGTCTTGGAACCTTAAGACTACTTTTTCAACATCCTCGAGTGGACCCGTTTGGGTCCCACTGCGGCTGTTGGACTATTTCCCAGGGGGAGTAATGTCATGGACCTTGAGATACTAAAGTGTTTCTACTTGACATCTGTTACACAGGAGAAGGTGGCTAATAAAATCATACTACAAGTATTACATGAGATGGGACATTACTGATACAGGTGATTTCATGTGGACTCACAACCAATCAATAAGAATGACTCTTTCAATGCTTAGAACAGACTATTGAAATGCTAAGTGGGGTTGGCTCCTGAAAGGCCTCTTCATTGTGTGATAACACTGCTTAAAACGCCATTGATGATTAGGTGTGAATGTCTTGTTGTCAGAGACAGAAGCCTGTCTAAAGATGGGGATTGAAGGGACTCTATTGTGGGTGTGAAGCTCTGTGTATTGAAGATCACACGTCTCTCTTCAGATGTATTGAATTAGCATGTCAATTATGTTTAGTAAAGGAATGTATTGATGCTCAGGTGTAATTTCCTGTCCTTTAGAGACAGACCGTCTGTCTAAAGATGTGGATTGAAGGGGAAATCATTGTGTGATAGTATTTTGTTTTGATGTCATTATCTAAAGGAATGTGACCTCTCTGAGGTAGTAATTAAGTCATGGTAAATAGACTGGGCTATTGTGTACATTGATTACCCCCTGGGGCTTCTGTCTCAAAATACATAGTTGTTCTATTCAAGCTATGGGACCAATAGGAAAGCGGTTGTTGGGGGCGGGATGTTCCAAATTCTGTATAAAAGTGTGCTGTGTACTTGCAAATAAATGAGTCATGTTTGAACGTACATACAGCCTGCCCGGTGTGTGTTCTTAATGGGTCCGAACGACAAATAGCTGTTGTTCGGATCCTAGGACCTTGGATGACTGGACCATCAGATGTTGCAATCTGCAATCTGATCCAATAGAAGCAGAGGAGTGTCGGGAGAGCGGGACCGAGCGAGCAAGGGTCTCGTCACACACACCATATAAGCAATACAGAGATAATATATACCGTATTTATCGGGGTATAGCGCGCTCCCGCGTATAGCGCGCACCCCTAAAGTTGCCCCCATTATTGTGGAAAAAAAGTTTTTTGTACTTACAGTTTTGGTGTCTTGCGCGGCGTCCATCGGCGGCTTGGGGTGTCCTCCTCGTCGGGTTCGGCGTCTGTCTGAGGCTTCGGGTGTCCTCTTCGTCCTTCTGCGGCGTCCTCCTCGGTTTCCCGCGCCGATTTCGAATACTGCGCCGGCATATACCGAGCGCAGTACACTCGGGTATAGTCGGGCGGACTCGGCTCCTCTCGCGCTGACATCCTGGACGTACAGGACGTGAGCGCGAAAGGAGCCGAGCCTGCCCGACTATACGCGAGTGTACTGCGCTCGGTATATGCCGGCACAGTATTCGAAATCGGCGCGGGAAAGCGGCTATCGGCGTATACCGCGCACCCACGATTTTGCCCTGATTTTCAGGGCAAAAAAGTGCGCGGTATACACCGATAAATACGGTAGATATATAGTACATATAGTATAAACCGTATAACCAATAAAGAGATAATATATAGTACATAAATATATATATATGCTATATAAGCAATATAGGGATATATATATATTTAAAGCATCACATATGGACATTGTAGGCACCTTAATTTGGTGCCGTTCTATAAGGAATATGCAAATTTACTTGTGTGTGGCATCAAAACGAATAAAAAGACAAAAGCTAATAAGTAAAAATAATAATAATCCTGTAACTTTTTTTTACAATTTTATTTTTTATTTTTTTGTGGTCAGTGGTTTATTGTTCTCTACTTTAAACAGTTAAAGGGCACATAAACCAAAATCCATTTCTCAGCGTGTTTGGCATCATGTCTCACAAGATTTCCTTTTCTTAAAGTGGTTGTAAACCCGATCAAAAAAAAAAACTACAAAACAAAGGCATAATAAAGAGCTAGTATGCAAAAAAAAATAAAAAAAAAAATACTTAAAGTGATTGTAATGTCTTGTTTAAAAAAATAAAATAAACATGTGCAGTTGGTTTTGCACAGAGCAGACCGGGTCCCTCTTTGCTGCTCCTGGCCCCTCCCTCCTATTGAGTGCCCCCTCCGCTAGCAGCTTTTTAGGGGGGGGGCACCCGAGCCGAGTCAGAGCTCCGTGTATCCATTCAGACATGGAGACCTGGCCTGGCAATGCTCCTCCCCCCCCCCCTTGATTAGCTGACTGCCTTTGAATGACAGCAAAGGGGGCCAATAGCACAACTTTTGTGTCTCAGCCAATCAGGAGGGGTGTCCCAGATGGCCAAGGGACTCGTTGTCATCGTTGGAAAGAGATGGGGCTCAGGTAAGTAATTAGGGGGGTGCTGGGGAAGCTGCTGCACACAGAAGGTTTTTTTTTTTATCTTAATGCCTAGAATGCACCTTCTGTCTTTACAAACTGTTTACAATGAGACATAATGGAACTTTGTATTTGGGGTGGTGTACCCTTTAAATATTTGTGTCACAAATGGCTACTGATGGTTGACCCCCTGTGCCTTTTGTAACTCCTGCTCCTCCTGCTTCGCCTGCTCCTCCTGCTCCTCCTGCTCCTGCTCCTCCTGCTCCTGATCCTCCTGCTCCTCCTGCTCCTCCTGTTCCTGCTCCTCCTGCTCCTGATCCTCCTGCTCCTCCTGCTCCTGATCCTCCTGCTCCTCCTGCTCCTCCTGCTCCCTCTGCTCCTCCTGCTCCTGATCCTCCTGCTCCTCCTGCTCCCTCTGCTCCTCCTGCTCCTGATCCTCCTGCTCCTCCTGCTCCTCCTGCTCCTGCTCCACCTTCTCCTTCTGCTCCATCTGTTCTATCTGCTTCTTCTGCTTCTCCTGTTCCACCTTCTCCTTCTGCTCCATCTGTTCCATCTGCTTCTTCCACTGCTTACAGTTGTCCCTTCACCTTCTCCTTACAGCTCCTAGTGATTTCCTCTAACTTCTCCAGGGTGTCAGGTTTTCCAACTTTCAATTCTTTCCACGTTTTGTCGTCTTTAAATTGGGACTCCACGTACTCCTCCTGCCTCTTCTTCGTTTTCTGTTTTATGGTGTCCTCGGTGACCCGAAGCAAAATGTCCTCGTATATCTCCGCACATCGCCCCGATTTTGATTTGCATTTGCGCACACAAAAAACCAAAATCACCACTAGGATCGAGACAAGACCAGCCATCTGTAAGGAAAGAACAAAGGATCAAATTAACCACTTGCTTACCGGGCACTTAAACCCCCCTCATGACCAGACCAGCTTTCAGCGCTGACGCACTTTGAATGACAATTGCGCGGTCATGCAACTCTGTACCCAAATGACATTTTTATCATTTTTTTTCCCCACAAATAGAGTTTTCGTTTGGTGGTATTTGATCACCTCTGCAGTTTTTATTTTTTTGTTAAAAACAAATTAAACGTACAGAATTAAAAAAATATATATATATTTTTAAATATTTTGTTATACAATTTTTCAAACTGGTCATTTTTCTCCTTCATTGATGTACGCTGATGAGGCTGCACTAATGGGCACCGATAAGGCTGGACTGATAGGCACCGATAAGGTGGCCCCTGGTGGTCACTGATAGGCAGTACTGGTGGGCACTGATAAGGGCTGTCTTAATGAGAGGGCACACCTGGGCACTGCCCAGGGGCTCCAGCTGCATGGGGGCCCCTGTGCTTTCATCAAAGCAGGGTGTAAAGGTTGTCAGAGTGCTGGGGGGGATATCTGGGGTGTAGAGGGGTCAGAGTGCTGGCGGGATATTTGGGGTGTAGAGTGGTCAGAGTGCTGGGGGGATAACTGGGGTGTAGAGGGGTCAGAGTGCTGGGGGATATCTGGGGTGTAGAGGGGTCAGAGTGCTGGGGGGATATCTGGGGTGTAGAGGGGTCAGAGTGCTGGGGGGATATCTGGGGTGTAGAGGGGTCAGAGTGCTGGGGGGATATCTGGGGTGTAGAGGGGTCAGAGTGCTGGAGGGGATATCTGGGTTGTAGAGGGATCAGAGTGATGGGGGGATATCTGGGGTGTAGAGGGGTCAGAGTGCTGGGGGGGATATCTGGGGTGTAGAGGGGTCAGAGTGCTGGGGGAGTATCTGGGGTGTAGAGGGGTCAGAGTGCTGGGGGGATATCTGGGGTGTAGAGGGGTCAGAGTGCTGGGGGGATATCTGGGGTGTAGAGGGGTCAGAGTGCTGGGGGGATATCTTGTGTGTAGAGGGGTCTGAGGGCTGGGGGGATATCTGGGGTGTAGAGAGGTCAAAGTGCTGGGGGGATATCAGGGGTGTAGAGGGGTCAGAGTGCTGGGGGGATATCTGGGGTGTAGAGTGGTCAGAGTGATGGGGGAATATCTGGGGTGTAGAGAGGTCAAAGTGCTGGGGGGATATCAGGGGTGTAGAGGGGTCAGAGTGCTGGGGGGATATCTGGGGTGTAGAGGGGTCAGAGTGATGGGGGGATATCTTGTGTGTAGAGGGGTCTGAGGGCTGGGGGGATATCTGGGGTGTAGAGAGGTCAAAGTGCTGGGGGGATATCAGGGGTGTAGAGTGGTCAGAGTGATGGGGGAATATCTGGGGTGTAGAGAGGTCAAAGTGCTGGGGGGATATCAGGGGTGTAGAGGGAAATGTAGCGGAGAGCAATATTAAACTCCACGATCTCCACTGGTAACCAGGGTAAATCCACAGTCAGCATTGAAAAGTAAGGCAATGTCCCAAATCTCCCCAGTAACCGGACGACACACAGCTCTGAGAGTCAACTGACTTTTTATTCACAGGCTTCCATATTTATAGAATTCCCCATGCAAGGGGTTTCCAAACAGCCAAATAGATTTAACAGGGGTAATACAGGGAGGACCAGATGGGGAACTTAACAGTTTGGATAATTCTCCCATCAGGCATTGCTGCACAAGGAAAAAGTCGGTTGATAGCTGGGGTCTGGGGTTATGTGTTGTGGGAGTTCGGTTTAAAACTGCCGAACACTGATTGGGCAACATAAAACGAAGTACTTGAATGCTAGTGGCTTACGGCTGCCAGCATACCAATTACTATGCCCACATAAGACCCAGCAGAATACATAGCATATAATACAGACAACCTTTTGACATGTAACGTCCAGCGTTCTAGAAGTGGCTAGGTTTGCCACAATGCTCCCCCAGAACCAAGCCGGCATACACAGTCTGATCCCAACGGATCGGCTTGGGGATGTCCGGGGGTGTACTTTCACAGATCACTTTTCAAGTTCAGTTTGTCTAGATAACTCGTCGGCGTTACCGTTTTGCTTCCCTGGTCGGTAGTGGATTGTAAAGTCAAACGGCTGCAGCGCCAAACTCCACCACAGCAGCCGGGCATTGTCTCTTGCCACACTGTTTAGCCACACCAACGGGTTGTGATCTGTGAGTAGCGAAAAAGGTTGTCCATACAAATACGGCTGCAACTTTTTGAGGGCCCACACATATCTACGGCCACCCTACTGGCTTTGTGGCGGTCACCTCGCTTGCCTACTCGCTGGCAAATGTCACAGGAGGTGCAGTATTGCCTCACATCCTTGGAGATCCCTGGCCAGAAGAAAGCGTGGGTCAGCCTGTATCGGGTACGTTTCATCCCCAGATGCCCAGACAGGGAAATGTCGTGGGCAATCCGGAGCAGTTCCTGCCTATACTTCTGGGGAACCACTAACTGTTTAGTCGTTACTGTGGCCGACCCTCCCACTCCTCTTTCAGCAATGCGGTAAAGTAGCCCTTTCTCCCAGGTGTACCGCTCCCCCTCTAGCCCAGCCTGGTCAGCGTGTACCCTGTCCCTGTATACCTGTAGCGTGGGGTCTGACCTCACCTCGGCCTCAAACTTAGTCGGGGTATCCCAGGACATACGTGTCGTGTGGGGGTCATGGTCTCTTACCGGAGCCTCAGAGTGTGTCAGTGGAACCGTGGTGCGAGCCTGTTGCCGTGTGGTCACTGGATGGGCTTCCTGGTATGGGGCCTGGGGTATAAAAGCAGAGGTCATCTGGCCCAAGTCATTTCCCAGCACAACATCTGCTGGTAAATTTTGCATGAGGCCCACTTCTACCGTCCCCCCTCCCACACCCCAATCCAAATGTACTTTGGCAGTGGGTAGTCGGTACACTGCTCCCCCTGCCACTCGTACTGCCACGGATCCGCCAGTGTGTGCCGAGTCAGGGACCAAATGGGGTGCTAGCAAGGTTAAAGTAGCTCCTGAATCCCGAAGCCCCTGGACTTCTTTCCCCTCCAAGGTCACTGGCTGTCGATGATGCTGCCGGTTATCCGTGGCTCGGACTGTCATCACCTCATGCAAGATTCCCAGGGGTTCTTCCGCTGGAATGCTCAACATCTCTTGAGTGGCCGGCTCCCGTTGATAATGATGGGCAGCAGCCCTTGGTGCCGGGTTTGGTTGGCCTTGGTTCCAGGCGGGTCTGCCCCGGTTTTGGGTGCACTCGTGTGCCATATGTCCCCACTGTTTGCAGGAGTGGCATTGGATGTTGGCACGTCCGTTATATCTGGAGGGTGGTGGTAAAGTCCCTTGGGATTGACGAAAAGTGGAGGCTGTGCGAGCGGGGGGTGGTAGAGTACTGGGTGGTCCCGCGGGTCGAGGATAACTCTTGGTTAGGGGCCCATGATGTCTCCTCGCATCAAAATGCTGATCCGCTAATCGAGCCGCTTCGGTTAGGGTGAGAGGTTTTCTGTCTCGCACCCATTCTTGTGCCTCTGGGGACAAACCGTTGAAGAATTGCTCCAACAGCATTAACTGTCTCAATTCCTCCATAGTAGTGGCTTGGCTGGCTTGTATCCACCCTTGGGAAGCTTGGTTCAGCTTGTGTGCCCATTCAGCATGTGAGTCCTTCTCTGGTTTGCGTAGGTTTCTAAACTTGCGCCGGTATGCCTCTGGAGTAATGGCGTATCTCTCTAATATCGCTCGCTTCACTTTATCATAATCCTTGCTGTCCTCACTGGGTACAGCGCGATATGCTTCTGCTGCCCGACCTGCCAGCTTGCCTGCTAGCAATGGGACCCATACTGTCCGTTCCAAGTCATGTAAATCACACAGTCTCTCAAAATCCTGTAAATACCCATCAATCTCATCCTTCTCCTCGCAAAACATTTTAAAGGCATGATAGGGAATTTGGGGTTTTACCTGGTTGTAGAGTGACCCAGTAGTGGATTCTGCTCGAGACTGTGTATACTGTGGACTGTGTGCCATCACGTACTCCTGCACATTCGCCATTACCATATGCAGCATGGCATCTGATATAGGCTGTGGCAAAAATTCCAGCCTGGTCCTCATTTCTCTCTGGTAGAGTGTTTCTTCCATGGCTGCTGGTGGTGTAGCGCTGCGGGCTCTGTCTCCCTCCATCAGCTTGGCAGTTAGTACAGCTTTGGATTTGTTGCTGGCTACCTTACCCCACAAATTGCGCTTATCGGCTGTAAGGTTGGATCCCGTCGCTTGCCACCAAATGTAGCGGAGAGCAATATTAAACTCCACGATCTCCACTGGTAACCAGGGTAAATCCACAGTCAGCATTGAAAAGTAAGGCAATGTCCCAAATCTCCCCAGTAACCGGACAACACACAGCTCTGAGAGTCAACTGACTTTTTATTCACAGGCTTCCATATTTATAGAATTCCCCATGCAAGGGGTTTCCAAACAGCCAAATAGATTTAACAGGGGTAATACAGGGAGGACCAGATGGGGAACTTAACAGTTTGGATAATTCTCCCATCATGCATTGCTGCACAAGGAAAAAGTCGGTTGATAGCTGGGGTCTGGGGTTATGTGTTGTGGGAGTTCGGTTTAAAACTGCCGAACACCGATTGGGCAACATAAAACGAAGTACTTGAATGCTAGTGGCTTACGGCTGCCAGCATACCAATTACTATGCCCACATAAGACCCAGCAGAATACATAGCATATAATACAGACAACCTTTTGACATGTAACGTTTAGCTTTCCAGAAGTGGCTAGGTTTGCCACAGAGGGGTCAGAGTGCTGGGGGGATATCTGGGGTGTAGAGTGGTCAGAGTGATGGGGGAATATCTGGGGTGTAGAGAGGTCAAAGTGCTGGGGGGATATCTGGGGTGTAGAGGGGTCAGAGTGCTGGGGGGATATCTGGGGGATATCTGGGGTGTAGAGGGGTCAGAGTGCTGGGGGATATCTGGGGGATATCTGGGGTGTAGAGGGGTCAGAGTGGTGGGGGGATATCTGGGGTGTAGAGGGGTCAGAGTGCTGGGGGGATATCTGGTCTGTTTACCTGTGCTGTCTCCATTGTAGGGGCCCCAGAGCATTACTTTGCCCAGGGGCCCATGATGCTATTAATACGGCCATGCCACTGATAGGCGGCACTGGTGGGCACTGAGAGGTGACACCGAGAGGTGGCACTGAAGGGCATAGATAGGTGGCACTGGTGGGCACTAAGAAGTGGCACTAATAGGTGGCATTGATAGGTGGCACTGTTAGGTGGCAGTGATGGGCACTGATGGGTGGCAATAATGGGCACTGATCGGCACTAGTAAGTTACTCTGATAGGCAGCACTGCTAGGTGGCACTGATAAGGCACTGATTGGCACAACTGGTGGGCATTGATAGGTGGCACTGGTGGACACTTGCAGGTAGCACTGGCAGGGGGTACAGATTGCACAGATGAGGCAGAATTGCCTCTTCCTCTTCGGGACCGATGTCCCTTACACATAAGCCTCGGCTTTTTGTGAGGCGCCAAGTGGTTAAAGTAGTTGTAAAGGCAGAAGTTTTTTTATCTTAATGCATTCTATCCCCCCCCCCCCCCTAATACTTACCTGAAACCCATCTCTCTCCAGCGATGACCACGAGTCCCTCCGCTGCCCAGAACTCTCCTCTTGATTGGCTGAGACACAGCAGTGGGGCCATTGGTTCCTACAGCTGTCAATCAAAGTCAGTTAGTCAATCAGGAGAGAGAGGGGCGGGACTGAACGGCAGCTCCATGTCTGAATGGACACAGGGAGCCGTGACTCGGCTCAGGTGCGCCTTATAGCAAGTTTTTTGCTGTGGGGGCACTCTACAGGAGGGATGGGCCAGGAGCAGCAAAGAGGGAGTCGAGAAGAGGAGGATCTGGGCTGCTCTGTGCAAAATTAACTGCAACCGAGGAGGTAAGTATAACTTGTCTTTTATTAAAAAAATAAACAAGACTTTACAATCACTTTAAGGGAGAACACTCTTAATCCAAAGCACTCGCATATCAAAGCGAGTTTCCCTATTGAAGTCAATGGAAACTAAAATAATTTTCCGCATTGACTTCAATGGCATGCAATACCGGATGCGGCCAGAGGCGGAGCACGCCGGAAAGCCTCGGAAACGTCCGAAAAGGACAGATGACACTTCGGCTGACCTTGGCAAACCTCGGAAAGACTTTCTACCCGAGATTGGCCGAGGTCAGCCGAGCTGTCCTCGGGCCTTTCTGTGCATTTCCGAACGGCGCCAAATTCTTGGCGATCGGCTGACCTTGGCCAATCTCGGGTAGGAAGTCTTTCCGAGGTCAGCCGAAGTGTCCTCTGTCCTTTTTGGACATTTCCGAGGCTTTCCGGCGCGCTCCGCCTCTGGCCACATGCGGTATTGTATCTGCCTAGTTTGCCTAGCGGTAGCACTGGCCTTGGTTCCTTTGCACATGGTCTAACCTTTTGTCACAAATCCACACTGTTTATTTCTAAAGTGTATTGAACTCGAGAGAGGAGCCGGACTGCCATCCTTCTCCATGCCCCCGGGTGGCAATGGCGGGTGTGAGGAAGGACCTCCCTCTCACCCCGCCCTACCTGATCCGCTTGGGAGCCCAACGGGGCAGAGGGACTCCCCCAGGGCTGGACTGGGACAGAAATTTGGCTCTGGACTTCATCCAGACTGGCCCACTTTGACAGGTCTCTCCCATGGCGGCTGGACAACTCCCGCACCCCCCCCCTGGCCACCCAAGCCCCCTCTCCCCCTTCACTAGCCACTAGCTGTTCTACTTTATTAGAGTAGAATGACTGGTACTGGTACTCTTATAGGCAGTACTAGTGGGGAAGCTAGACATTATTTCTCCCGGGGGAAAGAATCAGTTCGGTGCCCCCCCCTTATGGGACAAGATTAGGCAGAAGTGAGAAACTCCCAGGCCATAGCTGTTGAGTCAGCTGTCTGTCCCCTCCCCCCGTGCTCCTCTGTCGTCCCCCCTGCTCCTCTGGTCCACCCCCTGCTTCTTTGTTCCCCCCAGGTGAGCGCTGAGGGTAAGGAGAGACAGAGGAGCTGAGGGGGCGGCAGTCCACTGTCACTGAAACCGGCCCACTGAGCCATCGGCCCACCGGGAAGCTCCCCGTAGTCCAATGGCCAGTCCATCCCTGGACTCCCCCTATGAGGAAGTGAGGGGGTCTAGCCCGCTCAGCCAGCCCCGTAGGTCCTTCGCCTCTCTTTTTTAGGAGACCGCATGGCCAAAGTGCGTGCGTGTTAAACCAATTTTGTGCGCGTGCAAGTGTGGCGGTTTTTGTGGGAGGGGGGTGGGCGTACTAAGCACAGGCTTGCCTCGCATAGCACACCCACCGGGAGCCGGGCTGAGACCACCAAACTCAATTCACATGTAGCCGAGACCGGGATCCGAACCCTTGGCTGCAGAGGTGAACGGCTTGTCAGCGCAGTGCCAATCACGTTGAGCCACCACAGTGCCAATCACGTTGAGCCACCGCAGTGCCAATCACGTTGAGCCACCGCAGTGCCAATCACGTTGAGCCACCGCAGTGCCAATCACGTTGAGCCACCACAGTGCCAATCACGTTGAGCCACCACAGTGCCAATCACGTTGAGCCACCGCAGCTCCAGTTGGTCTTTTTCTGCTTTGTATTGTGTAAGAAGAATAAAAGTGGTAAAGGTAAGAGGTGAGACATCTTACCTGAGATATCTGTACAATGGTAACATCGTATTTCGTTGAGCAGTCCTTGAGAGGGCTTGTACAATTATTGGCTACTGCAGACGCCGACTTCACCAGGCAGTCCAAGTACCTTCCGTCTGTCAGTACAATTATGAGCCACAGGAAAACGGCTTTATGGTCCTTCAAACACGTTTTACAATTGTCCCAACAACTCGGAGAAGCTCGTTGGTTTGTCTCGTCTCCTTCTCCCCTCAAAGGGATGTTTTCTTGCCCACCTTGTCCGTTGTTTGTATTATTTGTCTTCTTCTTCTTGCAGCACGACCCTGGGGGGCTAAAATAGCACGCCGCAACCAACACAATTAAAGCGGGTGCCAGGAGAAATACCAAACTGTACCCAATAGCCAGCCTATGATTATTCTCGGGGCACACAAACTCCATGTCCATAATTTTTTCCAAAAACAAAAGGGTCAGGGCCAGGAAGGAGGTTTGAACGACGTTCACATTTTTGTTGATGAATCTGGCCACGTTCTCCATGAGGCCTCTTTTAGGGAAAAACATTGCGAGCGTTGGGGCCGGGCCGTGCGACGAATGGACCAGATGAGGTGTAACTGCAGAAGAAGCGTGAGCTTGTTGTTCACATCTCGGAAATCTGCTTTCACTTTTGTGTAGCGTTGATTCTATCGAGGTGAGAACTTGTGGTCAGGAAGTGGAGAGCTACGCAAGCCCCTACAAAGATAAATATTTCACTATCTGTGCAGCTGCTGCTGCTTTGCAATGCTACACTCAAAAGTTAAAGTGGATGTAAACCCAACTTTAAAAAAAAAAAATTGATGTCACAATGTAGAGCAGGGGTGTCAAACTCAGTTTCATCGTGGGGTGCATCAGCATTATGGTTGCCCTCAAAAGGGCCGGTTGTATCTGTAAGATTAGATGCCCAGCGCATCCCCTCACCTTACATTAGATGTCAAGAGCGCCCCCACCATCAGAAGTTGAGTCCCCTACTCTCCCTTACATCACAGTCCACCCCCCTTTCCTTATGCTGCTGCTGGGAAGAAGTTGGATGCATTGCTTGAAAGCAGAAAGTAAGGGTCTGGAGGATGACTGGAGAGGTGCGAGGGCCGCATGAAATGGCCTGGAGGGCCGCATTCGGCCCGCGGGCCTTGTGTTTGCCACCTCTGATGTAGAGAATAAGATTTCCTATGATCTGTGCCCAGTCTTGCCACACCGAGTTACCGTATTTATCGGGGTAAAGCCCCCCCCCCCCGGCGTATATCGCGCACCCCTAATTTAGACAGGTGGGAGGCCAGATTCAGATAGCCCGTCGTAACTTTGTGCGGGCGTAGCGTATCTTGTTTACGCTACGCCGCCGTAACTTTGAGAGGCAGGTGCCGTGTTCACAAATGGGCCGGCGTAAGAGCGCCTAATTCAAAATAGGCAGGTAGGGGGCGTGATCCATGAAAATGAATCGTGACCCCGCGTAATTGACGCATTTCCCGAACGGCGCCTGTGCCGTCCGTGGACGTATCCCAGTGCGCATGCTCCAAATTACGCCGTAAATACTCATTGGTTTTCGACGTTAACGTAACTTACGCAAACGACGTAAACGACGGAAAATTCGGCGCTGTCCCGAAGTCCATACTTAACATTACGTACGGCTCATATAGCAGGGGTAACTTTACGCTGGACTTACGCTTACGCAAACGACGTAAAATCCGACGACCGGGCGCAAGTACGTTTGTGAATTAGCGTATCTAGCTCATTTGCATTTTCAACACGTAAATCGACGGAAGCGCCACCTAGCGGCCAGCGTAAATATTCAACTAAGATTCTTACGCCGCTCGTATCTTAGCAAAATTCCGGCGTATCTTGTTTTCTGGATACAGAAAAATGATACGCCGGCGCATCTTAGAAGTTACGCGGCACATCTCGAGATACCGGGGTCGCAGCGGTGTTTCAGGTTTGGCACCTCGCTGTGCAGAGCCGTTCGGCTCCTCTTTCCTGTTTGTTCGGCTCCTGGGAAGACAGGCTAGAAGTCCCTAGGAAGCACTCTTATAAAAAAAAAAGGCACTCGACTGAGGGGGGATAGGAGAGGACTCCGGGCACCCCATAAAGGGAGCAAGCTGTGCCCAGGGAGTACCCGCCACAACACTCCAGCCTAACCGGACCCAAGGAGTCTAACAACAGAAGCCTCTAACTTGTAATATCTCAAGATATCCTGCAATACATGATTTATCAGTATTGTCCCATCTCCTGTAACTTGATATATTTTCTCAGTCACCCTATGGCCCCTATCGGAATAGGGTGACTCAAGAGTCATCAGTGACGCTGGCACAGGTGGACCCCCCCCCCCCCATCCTTCAAAAGTCTTTGGGTGTCACGGGCCATTCCGTTACAGGGAGTATTTATGTAAAGACAGATTAGTCTCTCAGGGGCCGTGATCAAGATATTTCTATGAAAAAATAGTTAATTTGACATTTGTAGTGGTATTGACACAAGTCTGCATTTCTAGACAAACAGGAAGAAGCTCAGGAGTTACAGATAACAAGAGTCTCTGAAGGTTGTGATTAGGGTTGAGAAGTTTTATTACAAAGATTTCCCGTTTTTTAAGCCTTTTCAGTTCATTTTTTTTTTTTACATATTTTGTTTTCAATGTGGCAAAAATTCAGCTCTTATGCAAATAGTAAAAGTCACATTTTTTTTAAAGTAAAACATCTGAAAAGTCCATTCGGTGCAGGTCCACACAAAGGGTGATTAGATGTCAACACGCAGAAAGGTTCACACTGACCCTTACTCCAAATGGTAGACTATTTAAAGGCTTCGGTTTAAAAAAAAAATGGCATACTTACCTCCACTGTGCAGTTCGTTTTGCACAGAGTGGCCCTGATCCTCCTCTTCTGCAGTCCCTCGGCGGCTGTTCCAACTCCTCCCTGGAGCCGAGACAAAACCAAGTTTGTGTGAACTTTAGAACCCTGTTAAAGTCAATGGGACTCGAACGGTTGAAATCGAAAGTGCTAATTTTAAAGGCCAATATGTAATTTATTTACTGCAGACCCCCCACAACCACCGGCCAGGGTTGTGGGGATGAGGCCCTTGTCCCATTAACATGGGGACATCCTCCCCATGTTGAGGGCATGTGGCCTGGTACGGTTCAGGAGGGGGAAGGCGCTCTCATTTCCCCCCCCCTTTTCCTGCGGCCGGCCAGGTTGCGTGCTCGGATAAGGGGTCTGGTGTGGACATGTGGGGTGGAGTTACCCTTAAAAATTCACACCAGACCTGAAATGGTATTTGGACCCCCCGCAATTTTTTTTTATGAATGAGTTCTCTCTGAATTGCCCAGAGCCAACAATTCATAATAGCCGCGAGTCATTTTTAAATGACTTTTCCCCCTTCAGAAATGGCACTTTGGTGCAGAGACAGTTCTAAGCACGGTAAACATGCGCTACTTCACAGGCACACTATACACCACCCCCCGGTACGAAATTTAAAGGAATATTTCACTTTAAGCATTATTAAAGTCACGGCTCCCAAAAACCAGCCGTATTAAAAAAAAAAAAAATTTACATTGGGGACATGTAACAAACACTTTTTATGACAATACCTTGCATAGTAGCCTTTAAAATTAACACTTTAGATAGATTTCTCCCATAGACTTTAACTGGGCTATTCGAATTTGCCGCCAACACCCCAAATTGTTGTTCGCCGAACAGGCAATGTTCCAGTCGAACATGAGTAAGACGCAAAGCTCATCCTACTCCTGTCCACAGCCCTCTTTAAACCACTCAACAGATTTCCAATCAGATTCAGGTCTGGGCCATTCCTAAACTTTAATCTTCTGGTGAAGCCATTCCCCATCTTGATGGGGGGGGGGGGGGGATGTATGGCTTTGGGTCGTTACGCTGAAAGAGGAAGTTCATGTTCAGCTTTCTAGCAGAAGCCAGAAGGTTTTGTGCCAATATTGAATGGTATTTGGAATTGTGCATAATTCCCTCTACCTTAAAGGGTCACTAAAAGGAATTTTTTTTTTTTTTTAGCTAAATAGCTTCCTTTACCCTAATGCAGTCCTGGTTTCGTGTCCTCATCGTTCTGTAATCCTCTGTTCTGCACACTTCCTGGTTGTCTGTTTCCTTATGAAAAAAAAGTGCTGGGAGCTTCTCTGTGGTCTCCAATCAAGGAGGTGTGATTACAGTGTGTCTAAAACCCCTCAGAACCAATCAGTTTCATTTTAAAAACAAACAGTGCCCTGTATTGAGTTGAGGTGCACTTTCTATAGCGTGGTCAATTACCCCGGAGGATCCCGACACGCTATTGGCTCTGTGTCTCTGTACTTCACACACGCATGAAACTAGATGAAAAACGAAACTGCAGGCACATTATAAGATTGATTTTTTATCTATCTATTTTTAAAAAGGAATCAGTTAACTATTATGTCTCTATACCCTGTAAACAGTCATTTCAGCAAAAAAAAAAAAGATCTTTTACAACTCCTTTAACCAAGAGCCCTGTTCCAGGGGGAAGGAAAACGACCCCAAAAGCTTTATGCTGCCACCACAATGCTTCACAGTGGGTATGGTGTTCTTCTGGTGATGTGCAGTGTTTTTGCACCAAACATACCTTTTGGAATTGTAGAAGCCATGTGTCCCATACAGTAGCTGGGAACTCAGATAAAGCCAAATTAGAGCCCGCACTTACCTGAGGCTCCTTGATGTGGCAGGGGGGGGGGGGGGGGGGGGGGGGGGGGGGGGGGGGGGGGGGGGGGGGGGGGGGGGGGGGGGGGGGATTTCTGTCCGCTGGTTAGGCGTACTAACCGACAGACAGTTTTCCAGCGAACAAGTCTTAAAACTTTTGTCCGCTAGGCCGTACACGATCGGATATGTCCGCGGACCAGTTTCAGCGGACATGTTGGATAGTGCGTACACGGCCCTTGCTTCTACCACACGGCCCTTTGCTTCTACCACACCTTACTATGCAACCGTTAGCAAAGTCACAGCTACAGCTACTTTTCACCTTGCGTTAGAAGTAATGCAACAAACCTCCAGCAGGAGGGCGCTATGCAGCAGGCAGTGATTTATAGACTACAGCAATCATATTCCAGAGTTCAGCGTTAAAAATTGATCAGACACAATAGAGCTCATTGGATTTTATTTGGAAAGGTGGATGAAATCCATTTCTAGTACTGAGCAAAGCACAATGCATGGCTACATGATCAGCATGAATGCAGATTGGAGTGGGGGGGGGAGAATCACAAGATTACAATGTTTTTTGTCCTTTATGACCATTTTAGAGGGACAGGCGGCTCCTCTATTGTGGGATTCTTCATTTTAGTGTGATGGACTTGAGCTGGAGGTCTTCCACAGACAGATATGAGATCGCCTCTATGGGAAAGCGGACTGGGAAGGAGAGAGGATTTCCGGTAGGTAATTGTATGATGATCTCGTCCTTCTCAAACTGGAAGCAAACCTGTAAGAAAAAGAGGCGGCACAGAGTCAGCTTGCTTGAGTGATGGCCGTAGAGAGACTTCCAAACCATTAGAGATGTGCATATAGCTGATCCTTTGTATTCTTTATGTGCTGCAATGTTTTAGTGACGGGTCTCTGAGGACTGTGTATCCCGTCACCTAGACCAGTGTTTTTCAACTCCAGTCCTCAAGGCACACCAACAGGTCAAGTTTTCAGGATTTCCCTCAGATGAAAGGGCTGTGGTGATTACTAAGGCAGTGAAACTGATCAAATCATCTGTGCAAAATAATGGAAAGCCTGAAAACATGACCTGTTGGTGTGCCTTGAGGACTGGAGTTGAAAAACACTGACCTAGACTAACTGGAGCCCTCAGGAGATCGTTGGCCAGTCTGCAGTGCCTGTATGCCAGACATCACCCAGGGTTCCTTGAGTTCTGGAAGAACCATTTGATGGTGCCTGCCCATATTGGAGCCCAACACCACTCAGCAGAGCCATGCTTATGACAATGACTTTTTTCTGCTTGCAAGACTGGCATTTGGACCACCACTGCAAGACTGGCCATAAACCTATAGATTAGGTGCAGATTTTTTTATGGTCAGAAGTGGAACAGATTCCTCCATCTACGCTGGAAGAACTATTTACAGGTTGTTGATTCTGAACTCTACAGGTCAATTTAATGTGGGAACATTAAGGTGTTTAATGTCATCTGCTACTGTCAGGTAAATGACCCCTAGTCTGGCTCTCAAGAACCTCTCATTGTGTGATGCTAATGGACACTGTATTGTGTGAAGTTCTATTGATAAATGTGTATTGTATAGCAGGTGAGAAGATCTTACCTCGGAGTCACCTCGTCTGGGTAAATTATTAGCAATTAGCTCATGTAGATTATCTCGGAGTCAGAATGTCTGTCTCCTAAAAGATGTGTATTGAGCTCCTTGTGTCATGTTGTGGGTGGAGTTAAGTCATTGTTCCTTGGGGTTTCCAACTGTATAAAAGCCTGAGTTTATCATTAAAGTGTTTATTCGTTTGAACCTCAAACAGAGCTGTGTCTCGTTATTGGGGTCCGTCTGCCGGATTGTGGAGTGTCGATAAGCTGTCGTGGGTTGATGGAATATCATAAACGGCATTAACCCCTGTCCCATTTAGAGTTCCTTTACAGGTTCCTCCATCAAATTTAACTGTGCAGGAGCCACGCAGTTGGAGGCTAGGGAGATCTCCAAGGCTGAACAGATGTAAACATACCATGTGAGAAAAGCACTGCCTATCATAAAGCAGTGGCCATCATGCGGGCTCTTATAAGCACATCCACCCCTTAGAGAAAAGTATCCGCCCTTTGCTGTATAGAGCGAGCGGAGGAGCATGTGTGAGCGAGGTGTTAATTGCGCATGCTCCCGTCTACAGCTGTTCAGGTTCGGAGATTTCTGTTGCCTCTGACATGCACAGCACCTGCACAGTCTTCCTATGTGGGAGGTTCTAATCCTTCATGGAACCATCATAGCAAAGCCTATATACTCTTCACCTAACCCATCACTGGCTGTGATTGATAAGGTGTCCGTCCAATATGAACAGTATCACCACTTTGCCCCGTCCAACATTTGTCCCGCCCCCCTCCCAGCATAGACATACCTTGGTGTCTGACCCCTCCTGGAAGGGGAAGAAGCTTTCCCTCTGCTCCTCTCCATAGACATCGCCCACCATTGAGTTCAAGATTATCTTGCGGTCGTCTTTAAGGGCCTCAAAGCGAGGGTTAAAGTGTAGCACTAAATTCTTTTCACCTTTTCCCAAGTTTATGGAAAACCTGGGAAGACAGAAACGGTAATTATTATTCTCTGCCGACAGGATGCCCGGTTTTATTAGAGGGACCCCCACACCCCAAATTCCCAGCAAGGGGTCAGTAGGATGCACTACACACAGAACACTTTACTTTTGCAAATTACATTTGTAACACTACCCCCGGAGGAGCCGCTGGTTGTTTTGGGCGGCACATTTACCTTGAGGCTCCCCTGAATTACTAGGGTTGAGTGATGCGTATTGCATTTGGGAGAAGTAAAGGAAAATGTCTGCAACAGGTGCTCTTGATTACCCAGCCGGGTAAAAACAAACCTTGTGATGAGGAAAGTAAAGTTAAACAGCAGATTCAGGCACAATGATAGGAAACAGTCCTGCTCCCAAGCGCAATGTTTTCTTAGCGCCACTCCCACCGGAGTGGGTTTAGTGTACCCGGACAGGCCTCTCTCACTGACCTGGCAGCCGGAGTATCACTCTGACATTTGTAGGATAAAGTCTCTCCCTGAAGTTCCCCAAGGAGGGTCTGTGGCAGACACCTCTGCCACAGGCCCTCTCTGGTTTGTAGTTTGGGATATAATCCTCCTTAGATGAATTACGCCTGGATCTCCTTCAACTTTGTTGCGCAGGTACCGACTGACAGGTGATCAATCCTTCAGTGTTCGGCTACCCGGTGGTTTGTCGAGACCATTTTGGATCGCCAGCCTCTCAATGGCGCTCCTCAGACAGACTCCCCACCGAACAGCAGTACAGCTCAGGATCTTCAAAAGGTGGGAACCCAGTCGCTCGCTGGGACCCCATCGCTGGTTCAGATGCTCCGGGCCAACGTGGTCCAGGAACACCACGTGGCACACATGCCCCGGCCAGGTAGGCCATAACGCCGGGGCGATGTGGTCACCATGAAGGTGGGCGCCACACTCCAAGAAGACCCCAAACCAATGGAGTCAGTCCCATAAATATCCCTCCCCAGCATGCACAGCGAGGCTCAACCCCCCCCCCCCCCCCCCATTGGCTGCTGGGAAAGAGCACCCAACCCTCGACTCCACTGCCGCCACCTGCTGCACCGGGGTTGGAACACTCCAGTGCAACAGAATAAGCCCACAGCACAGCCAAGCTGAGACAGAGACCCTGTTCTACACAACAATTTGGATCAGAGTTTAACTACACTCCGATCTCCCTCTAAATTTAACTAGCACTGGTACCACAAAGTAACCAGGCGCTACACACTTGGCAAATTCTAGAATTACACAGAGATTAGATGTACATTGTATAATAAGTAGCTCAGCATCTTCCCCTACCTTTTGCAGTCCTCCGGAATGAAGCCCCCCACCTCCACACTGTGACCGGGTTTGAGGTTGAAGTTATACAAGACAATCGCCTGTAAGGGAGAAAGGAGAGAATTACACCCTGTATAATAGAGAGGGGGGGTGTGTCATGGACCATGAAATACTGAAGTGTTTCTACATGAAATCCTAATTCATGTATTACAAATTTGATTCTGAACCCCAGCCAGGTCAACAGACTCATAAGTGATACTTATTGTCCATTGTGTGATAACCCTGTTTAAAGCCTATTATCAGGTGTAAATGACTTCTGCCCTGTCTCTGGTCTCCAGACAGTTCCATTGTTCTGTGGCTGGCTATTGTGTACATTGATTGACCCCCTGGGGCTTTTGTCTGAACACACATATTCAGGCTATTCAAGCTTTGGGACCAATCTCTGCTGAGACATTTTCAAGTCCTCATTTGCATGGTTTAAGAGGACCAGATTGAAGACTGCATACTTTATAATGGACCAATAAGAAAGCGGTTGTTGGGGGCGGGATGTTCCAAATCCTGTATAAAGTGTGCTGTGTACTTTCAATAAAGTGTGTCCCGTTACATTCAGCATTAAGCCATGGCTCATGTGTGGATTATTCAGCGATTCCAGGGATATTCCTAGTCGGGGAATATTGGGTGATTTCTTTTATGGGAGAAGAAGGGAATGGATGGTGGAGATATGTTCGACTACCGTCACAGGGTGTATGGGTACCTGCCTATCTGTAACACTTGGGATGTTCAGACATTAAAGAATTTTGATTGATCTTGGAGTGCAGCCATCTTTCGTTGTATGCGGAGGCGAGCACCCGTGAAATCAGGCTTCCCATCTCACCTGGAGCAGAGAGTTCTTTTGTTTGGGGTATGTGCAATACACCCCGCATACCAGAATAGGGAAGGGGGGTGTGCGCGCCATAACACACCAGGGAAGGGGGGGTGTACGCGCCATACACACCAGGGAAGGGGGGGGGTGTACGCGCCATACACACCAGGGAAGGGGGGGGTGTACGCGCCATACACACCAGGGAAGGGGGGGGGTGTACCCGCCATACACACCAGGGAAGGGGGGGGGTGTACGCGCCATACACACCAGGGAAGGGGGGGGTGTACGCGCCATACACACCAGGGAAGGGGGGGGGTGTACGCGCCATACACACCAGGGAAGGGGGGGGTGTACGCGCCATACACACCAGGGAAGGGGGGGGTGTACGCGCCATACACACCAGGGAAGGGGGGGGTGTACGCGCCATACACACCAGGGAAGGGGGGGGTGTACGCGCCATACACACCAGGGAAGGGGGGGTGTACGCGCCATACACACCAGGGAAGGGGGGGTGTACGCGCCATACACACCAGGGAAGGGGGGGTTGTACGCGCCATACACCCTGCATAAGACAGGTATATTTATTTATCCCCACATGCACCAGTACCCATCAAAAAAATGCAAATATAACAGATTCAAGGCTACCTCATACAGAGACGCCAGGGATTGAGTCAGTGCCGGTTCACAATACAGCAACTTGGGATCCAACTTGTAAATCCTCAAGTGTCTGGGGATAAATGCCATAGAAGTGAATAGGAGCCGTCTGAATGTATACTAATGAAGTCGCTCCGACTTCAGAAAAGGTTCCTGTACTACATGGAGACTTCTAGGCAACTTGTACCCATAGATTCCAATGGAAGTCGCCTCCAAGTCGGGTCTTCATTGAAGCGACTTTACAGGAAAAAGAAAATAAGTTTACCCAGGCAAACCCCTCCCTCCCACAGAGCCGATTATTCTGCGATTGGCCACAGCCAAAGTCACCTGTCCTGGGGGGAACCTTAAGTCGCGATGCAAGTTGCGCTGAAGTTGCCTCCAAATCGCCTTGCAAAAGTTGCGCTGCAAGTCAGGTTGCCCCTGTGAGCTAGCACTAAACAATGGCTTTATTGAAACAATGTTACAAAAATGTATGTAAAAGCCGAAATTTCCACTCTACCACTTGTGCAAGAAATTAAAAGATAAAACGTGGACAGATCAGGTATGGAAAGCCGCCATCAGCACCCCACAATCATACACACCACCGAGACGCACCACTGGAGGAAGTGTCATTAATTGTTGAGTGGGTGTCACTCAAAGGCAAAAACCTGGATGATCCCGGCTACTGAATCAGCCGTATCCATAGGCCACACTGAGGAGCAATCAAGTCCTCCCCGGGGAGATCGGATGCCACAGCAACCAACTATCTCCTAGAACAGGGAACATGCAGGCAGATCGGGTGTTGTCAGTCCTTTGCATTGAGATCAGATATACTGAGAGCAGATCCTCACCAGTCACCACCACAGCTGTGGAAGTAGAGTGGCCACCTCATCCCTTTTAGGCCGGGTTCACACTATACTACACGACAGCAGTACAACTTTCATCCTACTTTGCTCTGCGACATCTGTCCTACATTCATCCGACTTTCATGAACAGGATACTACTTTGAACCGACTTTGTGATAGTCGGATCAGTTAAGACGGCTCTCATAGGGAAACATTGATTTTCACACGTCATGCGACATGAGCTCCCAATGTCGGAGCGTTGTCGGGAACAAGTGTGAACCCAGCCTAAACCCAAACACATTCACATATGGATTACACAGGTTCTGAGGCCAATTTATTGCAGATGAGGCACCGAGTTTAATTACCACCCTAATCAGCCACAGAACCCGTGTAATTAATAGATGTTCAGGTTTAAAGGGATGAGGTGGCAACTCCATGTGGAAGGCGTTCCAGCCTAGATGGAAATGATTTTCCAGCTTGATGTCGATCCTTCCCAACAGCTCCATGTGTAGTATGGGGGTATGCATGGACAGCTCTCCAACCACAGGGATGACAGTACACCAAGTCCACACCATGCAAACCTATGTACACCCACCACCTTCCATACTCAAACCTATTCCCTCCACTTACCATACCCAACAGTACTATTTGCACAACACGCAAACAAACTCTACCCTCACACAGCAACACTTACCCAACCACTTCCAACGCCTTACAATACAAATTGCCACCATTGTCCATACCCGACAACCCTACATCAACCCATGTTCTTACCCATCAACCCTATACCCACCACCACCACCCAGCCAACACCATTCCCACAGCCATACATCCTTACCCACCACCATTCATCAACCCTATACCCACCACCATTCATCAACCCTATGCCCACCACCATTTCCACAGCAATACATCCTTACCCATCAACCCTATACCCACCACCACCCAGCCAACACCATTCCCACACCCAACAACCATACATCAACCCTACACCCACCACCATCCCATCAACACCATTCATCAACCCTATACCCACCACCATCCCGTCAACACCATTCATCAACCCTATACCCACCACCATTCATCAACCCCTATACCCACCACCATTTCCACAGCAATACATCCTTACCATCAACCCTATACCCACCAGCAATACATCCTTACCCATCAACCCTATACCCACCACCACCATTCCCACACCCAACAACCATACATCAACCCTACACCCACCACCATCCCGTCAACACCATTCATCAACCCTATACCCACCACCACCCAGCCAACACCATTCCCACACCCAACAACCATACATCAACCCTATACCCACCACCATCCAGCCAACACCATTCCCACAGCCATACATCCTTACCCATCAACTCTATACCCACCATCCAGCCAACACCATTCCCACACCCAACAACCATACATCAACCCTTAACCCACCACCATCCAGCCAACACCATTCCCACAACCAACAGCCATACATCTGTAGCGGCACCCCCTCAAGGGCCGCTGGTTTGATGAGATCGGCATGTTGAAGTTACCCTCACTTGTCTAGGGATGCACCAGAAAAAAAAAAACCTTAGCAGTAAATTGAATGTCCAGACAGGCAATAAAGATTTTTCTCAATGCTTTAATTGTCCAGGCCAACATAGCCGAACATCAAGTCCATGAAAGAAGGACAGGTTGATGAAGAAAGATTCTTAATGTCAGGCCTGGATAAATGCACAGCGAAACTCAGTCATTCATAGCGCCAATTTGCACACGTCGCCGCTCTAATGCCTACTAGGAGGAACGGGTCTCTCTCACTGACCCGTCTCTAGGCCTCTGGGCATCCGGCACCATGTGACAGCAAAGCATACCTGTCTTGACTTGGGTGCCGGATCCTCTTGGCGGCGCTCGGGACCCGAGTCAACCACCGGAGTCCCCTCAGAATCGTCTCCGACCGAGAGACTCAGCATAGCCTGGAACTGGCCAGGCAGCCACAACGGCAGGGTCCCTGGGTGCACACATCCTAAAGGTGGATGCCGCACCCCAATTCTGGGACCCCTCGCAGGAGACGCCAAAGAAAAAAAAAAAAAAAGCCAAACACCTGACCTTATCCCAGATATACCCCTCCCCAGCATGCCCAGCAGGAGGGGAAAACTTCCCATTGGCTGCTGAGGAAAGGTCAATCTGCCAGAAATCCCTCTAGCTCCCACCAAGGATGACTCGCATCCCCAGAATGCAGTCCGAGCCAGTGGACCTTTCCAGAACAACACAGGTCAGAAATGCAACAATCACAATTGGGAGCAAAAATAACTCCCAATTAACTATACTTTTTGAGCACAATACCCGTGTTACACGCAAGGGGGGCGCTACACATCAATTTATATCCTTACCCATCAACCCTAGACCCACCACCATCTATACCAACCCAACCTTCCACTTCACACACCATGCAGCACTATACCCACCACTGCCTCCAGCCCACACCCAACAACAACCCTATACCCCCCACCCACCACCATTCCCACACCCAGCCATACATCAACCTATGTCCTTGCCCATCAACCCTAGACCCACCACCATCTATACCAACCCAACCTTCCACTTCACACACCATGCAGCACTATACCCACCACTGCCTCCAGCCCACACCCAACAACAACCCTATACCCCCCACCATCCACCCACCACCATTCCCACACCCAGCCATACATCAACCTATGTCCTTGCCCATCAACCCTAGACCCACCACCATCTATACAAACCCAACCTTCCACTTCTCACACCATGCAGAACTATACCCACCATTGCCTCCAGCCCACACCCAACAACCCTACATCAACCCATGTCCTTACCCATCAACCCTATACCCACCACCATCCAGCCAACACCATTCCCACAGCCAACAGCCATACATCAACCTCCATCCTTACCCATCAACCCTATACCCACCACCATTCCCACACCCAGTCATACATCAACCCATGTCCTTACCCATCAACCCTATACCCACCACCATCCATACCAACCTTTCACTTCTCACACCATGCAGCACTATACCCACCACTGCCTCCAGCCCACAGCAAACAACCCTACATCAACCCATGTCCTTACCCATAAACCCTATACCCACGACCCATACTCCAAAACCCAGCCTTCCACTTCACACCAATGCTTCCAGCCCACACTATTCCCACACCTAACAACCCTACATCAACCCATGTCCTTACCATCCACCCTATACCCACCATCCAACCCAACCTTCCACTTCTCACACCAGGCAGCACTACAACCACCACCATCCAGCCCACACCCAACAGCCATACATCAACCTATGTCTTTACCTTACCCATCAACCTTATACCCACCACCATCCATACTCAGCAACCCAACCTTCCACTTCACACCAATGCCTCCAGCCCACATCTAACAACCCTACATCAACTTATGTCCTTCCCCACCATCCATACTCAGCAATCCAATCTTCCACTTCCTACACCATGCAGCACTTCCACCAGCCCACAGAACCCATTTCCACCAGAGCTCATACTCACTTTATCTGCCATTCTGCTTCCTTACCAGACAAACTTGTGATCAGCTTCCCTTCTACCTCTTCATATATAGGAGGCCTGCTGAGGGCGGAGCCAGTCAGGAGGGCCCCACCCCCAGTGCTCCCTGGACTGAGAATTGATTAGAGAGAATGAATGAAATGTGGATCCGGGGTGACTGATCATGGGGGGGGCATTCATCGTCACTCTGCTGGGATGTCACCACTCATCACAACCAGCAGGGGGGGGCAAAAGACGACTTTCCTCAAAGTCATTTCTACACCACAAAGGGGGAGATTTACTAACACTGGAGAGTGCAAAATCTGGTGCAGCTGTGCCTCCAGGGAGCACTGGGCGGGGTGGCTCCTCCCTCCTGGCTGGGTGGGGTGACTCCTCTTTCCTGACTGGGAGGGGTGACCCCTCCCTACTGACTGGCCCCTCCCTCCTGATGACTGGCTCCGCCCTCAGCAGACCTCCTATATAAGAAGAGGTAGAGGTGCATTTGATTACAAGTTTGTCTGATAAGGAAGCACAATGGCAGATAATGTGAGTATGAGTGCCGACGGAAGCTGCAAGAGCTGAGCAAATAGGTTTTAAGTGTTGCAGGTCAGTGGTCATCAATGCCTGTCCTGCAGGGCCCACTAACAGTCCAGGGTTGCAAGATAACTGAAATACATGACAGGTGATCTCATTTGCTGCTTGGTGATTGCAATATTCTAGTCTGCTTACCCCCCCCCCCCCCCCCCCCCAAGGTAATACCTAAAACCTGGCCTGTTAGTGTGCCCTGAGGACAGGGATGATGACCACTGTTGTAGACTGTAGTTAGGATAGTGGTGTTGGCATAGGCTGGTGGAGGGGGTTGCTGGGTGTGGGCATAGGCTGGTGGAGGGGGTTGCTGGGTGTGGGCATAGGCTGGTGGGGGGGGGGTTGCTGGGTGTGGGCATAGGCTGGTGGGGGGAGTTGCTGGGTGTGGGCATAGGCTGGTGGGGGGGGGGGGTTGCTGGGTGTGGGCATAGGCTGGTGGGGGGAGTTGCTGGGTGTTGGCATAGGCTGGTGGGGGGGGGGGGTTGCTGGGTGTGGGCATAGGCTGGTGGGGGGAGTTGCTGGGTGTTGGCATAGGCTGGTGGGGGGAGTTGCTGGGTGTTGGCATAGGCTGGTGGGGGGAGTTGCTGGGTGTTGGCATAGGCTGGTGGGGGGGTTTGCTGGCATAGGCTGGGGGGAGGGGGGTGTTGGCATAGGCTGGGGGGAGGGGGGTGTTGGCATAGGCTGGGGGGAGGGGGGTGTTGGCATAGGCTGGTGGGAGGGGGGTGTTGGCATAGGCATAGGCGGGTGGGAGGGGTTTGCTGCGTGTTGGCATAGGCGGGTGGAAGGGGTTTGCTGGCATAGGCTGGTGGAGGGGGGTTTGGCATAGGCTGGTGGGAGGGGTTTGCTGCATGTTGGCATAGGCGGGTGGGAGGGGGTTGCTGCATGTTGGCATAGGCTGGTGGGGGGTGCTTGGTGTAGGTCAGGATATTGCAGTAAAACCTTGGATCGTGAGTATAATTCATTCCCGAAACATGCTTGTAATCCAAAGCACTTGTATATCAAAGCATTTTTTTTTCTCTCTAA
The DNA here is from genome assembly GCA_029574335.1 of Rana kukunoris. Classification (NCBI taxonomy): domain Eukaryota; kingdom Metazoa; phylum Chordata; class Amphibia; order Anura; family Ranidae; genus Rana; species Rana kukunoris. The sequence continues at coordinate 21,265,933 of CM056055.1, read as the reverse complement.
GTGTAGCAGTAAGTTGCTAAATGTTGAACCTTCATTAAAGGTAACCATATTGCTACACTTGGACCCCTTTCACACAGATTTTTTTTTTTTACAGTGTTTTAGTGTTAAAAATGGTGCTATTAAAACTCTCTCCATGCACCTCAATGCACCCTTTCACACAAGCCTACAAGCAGCATCTTTGGAGCAGCTTTTGGGTGCTGAAAAAAATGCACCCCTCCATTGAAATGAATTGAAGGCGCTGCAAAAACGCCCTAAAACGTTCGGGTCTTGGCGGTGCTTTACCAGTGTTTTTTTTGGGAGCTGGCAGTGTGAAAGGGCTCAGAGCACTCGGGACTTTCACATTGGGATTGCAGATGAGGCTTCGCTCCAATAATGCTGTAAAAACGCCCCAGTGTGAAAGGGCCCTTGGCGGCTTTTTTTTTCTCAGTTGTGACATGACGCTACTCTTATATCAAGACATTGCTTGTATATCAAGGCAAAATGTATTAAAACATTTTGCTTGTCTTGTAAAATGCTCTCAAACCAAATTACTCTCAAACCAAGGTTCTATTGTCTTCTACTATAACTTGTATAAAGGTCTGGGCAGCCGACATCCATGACATGATCAGTAGAGAAAATCTATATATTGTCATTGATCCGTTATTAGAAGACCTGGGGATGTCTGAGATCCTCCACCCCCCCCCCCTTTATCCCCCACACAAAGGATCCGACAAAGTGCTGCGACCCACAAAAATCCAGAGTAATACCCCCCTCCCCCCCTCTATTATACAGGGTGTAGTAATACCCCCCCCCCATCTTTTATACAGGGTGTAGTAATACCCCCCCCCCCATCTATTATACAGGGTGTAGTAATACCCCCCCCCCCCATCTATTATACAGGGTGTAGTAATACCCCCCCCCATCTATTATACAGGGTGTAGTAATACCCCCCCCATCTATTATACAGGGTGTAGTAATACCCCCCCCCCCCCATCTATTATACAGGGTGTAGTAATACCCCCCCCCATCTATTATACAGGGTGTAGTAATACCCCCCCCCCATCTATTATACAGGGTGTAGTAATACCCCCCCCCCATCTATTATACAGGGTGTAGTAATACCCCCCCCCATCTATTATACAGGGTGTAGTAATACCCCCCCCCCATCTATTATACAGGGTGTAGTAATACCCCCCCCCATCTATTATACAGGGTGTAGTAATACCCCCGCCCATCTATTATACAGGGTGTAGTAATACCCCCCCCCCATCTATTATACAGGGTGTAGTAATACCCCCCCCCCCATCTATTATACAGGGTGTAGTAATACCCCCCCCATCTATTATACAGGGTGTAGTAATACCCCCCCCCCATCTATTATACAGGGTGTAGTAATACCCCCCCCTCTATTATACAGGGTGTAGTAATATCCCCCCCCCATCTATGACAGGGTGTAGTAATATCCCCCCCCATCTATGACAGGGTGTAGTAATATCCCCCCCCATCTATGACAGGGTGTAGTAATATCCCCCCCCATCTATGACAGGGTGTAGTAATATCCCCCCCCATCTATGACAGGGTGTAGTAATATCCCCCCCCCATCTATGACAGGGTGTAGTAATACCCCCCCCCCCATCTATTATACAGGGTGTAGTAATACCCCCCCCCCCCCATCTATTATACAGGGTGTAGTAATACCCCCCCCCCATCTATTATACAGGGTGTAGTAATACCCCCCCCCCCATCTATTATACAGGGTGTAGTAATATCCCCCCCCATCTATGACAGGGTGTAGTAATATCCCCCCCCCATCTATGACAGGGTGTAGTAATATCCCCCCCCCATCTATTATACAGGTTGTAGTAATCCACCCCCCTATTTATTATACAGGTTGTAGTAATCTCCCCCCTCTCTCTCTATTATACAGGTTGTAGTAATATCCCCCCCATCTATTATACAGGGTGTAGTAATATCCCCCCCATCTATTAGACAGGGTGTAGTAATCCTCCCCCATCTATTATACAGGTTGAAATAATATCCCCCCCCCCCCCCCCCATCTATTATACAAGTTGTAGTAATATCCCCCCCTCTCTCTCTATTATACAGGGTGTAGTAATATCCCCCCCATCTATTATACAGGGTGTAGTAATCCTCCCCCCCCCCATCTATTATACAGGGTGTAGTAATCCTTCCCCCCCCCCTCTATTATACAGGGTGTAGTAATCCTTCCCCCCCCCCCTCTATTATACAGGGTGTAATAATCGTCTCCTTTCTCCTATACAGGGTGTTGTCTTGTGTAACTTCAGCCTCAAACCCGGTCACTCCATAGAGGTGGGGGGCTTCATTCCGGAGGTCTGTAAACAGTAAGTCCAGTTCTTTCCTTGATTATTATACAATGTCTACTCTGTATAATTTGCCAAAAGTAGTAATGTGTTCTCTGTGTACAGGAGACATACTCCTGACCCCTCGCTGGGAATTTGGGGTGTGGGGGGTCCCTCTAATACCGGCCATCAGATTGTTTCGCTCGGAGCAAATGTTATCTCCAACATTTGTTCTTCTACAAAATGTCATCCTGGAGAAAACTTGTCTATCAGCCGTCACCTGAAATATGACTGACCTTTGTCTTTCCTCCGGGACACTAACCTGTGTAGCTGCAGGCACTGTGGAGAAACGCATCCTCAATTTACAGTAGAAAGCACATTGTCACTATCACATACAAGTACTGAACACCCCTGGAATGGCAGCAGGGAGTGAAAGGGCACAAAGTAGTACTGACTTCTCAGAACTTTGGCTCCCCCTCAGGGGCGGACTGACCATTGGGACTCTCTGACTTTTATTTTTTTATCTCTCCCTGATATGTCCGAAACTGACACACTTTTGATGTGAAAATCCTGAGATTTTAGCTGCCCAGCCTCTGCACTGCCTCCTGGCATGGTGGCCATCTGTAAGCCCCGGGGGGCCCCATAATCTTCTGTAAGCCCCGGGGGGCCCCATAATCTTCTGTAAGCCCAGGGGGGACCCATAATCTTCTGTTGCCCAGGGGGGCGCCCTCATAACCTTCTGTTTGCCCGGCGGGGGCCCATGAGTTGTCAGTCTACCCCTGTTCCTCATCCTAGTAGTGACCCCTCCCAGCCGGCTGGTGAGCTCGACCCGCTCCGTCGGGAGTCCGGACCGCAGCCCATGACATCACCACGGGGCTCCCTCCTCCCCCAGCTGCCGGGCCAATAGAGAGGAGCGGGGCCTCGTGCATGCGCAGTAGGGTTGCCAGTGTGAAGCTGAAAGGCTACACTGTTGGGTTCCCTTGCTTGCAATGGCGGTGGCAGCCCCCGACAGCTGATGGAAACATCAAAGGACCCCTACCTGGTCAAAAGTGTCCATTTATTAAAAGCCAGCTGTCGCAGTATGTGTCGCAGTATGTGTCGCAGTATGTGTCGCAGTATGTGTCGCAGTATGTGTCGCAGTATGTGTCGCAGTATGTGTCGCAGTATGTGTCGCAGTATGTGTCGCAGTATGTGTCGCAGTATGTGTCGCAGTATGTGTCGCAGTATGTGTCGCAGTATGTGTCGCAGTATGTGTCGCAGTATGTGTCGCTTCTGGCATTTATTTTTTCGGGACTTGGCTTTAAGCTTTCTCTTGCCACTTGTAAAGAACTGTCTGTATGGCTACAGGTATCTTTTAGTATGGGGACTTTTTTTCCAGGACCTAATTTGTTTATAGTACACAGGTTGCTTGCAAAAACAAATATGATTGGCTAATCCCATTTATATGTTTGCTATTATGAGTTGTTTAAAAGCTGAAACCCAGGGGAGGACCCCCTGGTGACTGACTCGAGTATTGCATCCTAACAAGGTCGGCGGGGAAGATTTAATTGCGGTTTTCTGTCTTTCTAGGTTTTCCATCAACTTGGGAACCGGTGATAAGAATTATGTGCTACACTTTAACCCTCGCTTTGATGCCCTTGAAGTTAAGAAAAAGATAATCTTGAACTCGATGGTGGACAATGTCTGGGGAGAGCAGCAGAAGGAAAGCTTCTTCCCCTTCCAGGAGGGGTCAGACACCACGGTAGGTCTATTCTGGGAGGGGCGGGACAAATGTTGGATGGGGCAAAGTGGTATCGCTGTTCATATTGGACACATAATATCCATCTCTGAATGATGCAGTACGCCATGATTAAGCACTAGTCAAGTGTGAAACGCGTCGGCTGTCCCCATTTTTTTCTGTGGTTTTTGTGATGTATGTCAACTTTTACCAATAAAGACGACTTCTGAAGTCCTTTGGAGTGTGGCTGTCCATCTCCTTTTGAAAACTCTATATAGCGGGGGCAGTGGCAGGACAAGGTTGCCTAGTGCCCAGATGCCAAACTGCACCCCCTTTCCCTTAGAGTTGGGGTCAGGGTGCCCCCATCCCTGCAATAAACCATTGCGCCAGGTGCAGCTTCCCCTTGCTCAGGCCCTGAGCAGGGGTGCCAGAGGGGGGTGTTGGCTGCTGGAGCCCTGGAAAGCCCCAGGTCTCGTGCATGCAAGTCTCCATTGTTGGCCCGGGGGGAGCTTGGATTAATCTGATCCCAAGCGCCGCTAAATGTGGACGAGTGCCATAGCAGGTTCCACCTTCTGGAGTCTGCACAACGCCTATGATGGACATCCCACTGGTCCAATGCTGGGATGTGTGACGTCCATCATAGGTGCTGCGCAGACTCCAGAATGCAGGAATTACAATCTGGCTCGGTGGGGGGGAGCTCTTCCTCCCCTCCAGGCTCTTCCTCCCCTCCGACTGCCTGGAGGAGATCATCCAGTGGGGGTGTTGACATCTGCACTGCACCCCAGGCACTTAAATCTCCTGTGTCCCATCCTACATTCAGTGGGGTGGTTGGATCTGTGGGAGCCATTGGGAGATGTGCTGTCAGTTGTAAACACAGAAGCCAGACTTCTGTGTTTATAAGTGGTGAGCAGAGGGCCTGAGCCAGAGGTGGCCGAACAGAGTTCCAGATGAGAAAAGCCCTGAGTGTAGATATTATGTGGCTGGCATGCCGCAACCTTTTGCCACAGAGAAACCCTTTAAATCTCCAGGTAAAGCCATTGCAGCACAGAAGGAATGCTTGTAATCCAAAGCACTCGCAAAGCGAGTTTCCCCATTGAAGTCAATGGAAATGAAAATGTGTTTTGCATTGACTTTAATGGCATGCAATACCGCATGTGGCCAGAGGTGAGGGGGTGCCAGAAGTCCTCAGGATTTTGAGGCTAACTCGGCTGAACTCTGGAAGGGAAAGGCTCATGAACGGTATTTCCGACCGGCTCGGCTCCTGCCCTGGAGCTGACCTCTACACCCCAGATATCCCCCCCCATCACTCTGACCCCTCTACACCCCAGATATATCCCCCCCCATCACTCTGACCCCTCTACACCCCAGATATACCCCCCCCCATCACTCTGACCCCTCTACACCCCAGATATATCCCCCCCCTCATCACTCTGACCCCACTACATCCCAGATATATCCCCCCATCACTCTGACCCCTCTACATCCCAGATATATCCCCCCCCAGCACTCTGACCCCTCTACACCCCAGATATATCCCTCCCCAGCACTCTGACCCCTCTACACCCCAGATATATCCCCCCCAGCACTCTGACCCCTCTACACCCCAGATATATCCCTCCCCAGCACTCTGACCTCTCTACACCCCAGATATATCCCCCCCATCACTCTGACCCCACTACATCCCAGATATATCCCCCCCATCACTCTGACCTCTCTACACCCCAGATATATCCCCCCCCCATCACTCTGACCTCTCTACATCCCAGATATCCCCCCATCACTCTGACCCCTCTACACCCCAGATATATCCCCCCCATCACTCTGACCCCTCTACATCCCAGATATATCCCCCCCCAGCACTCTGACCCCTCTACACCCCAGATATATCCCTCCCAGCACTCTGACCCCTCTACACCCCAGATATATCCCTCCCCAGCACTCTGACCCCTCTACACCCCAGATATATCCCTCCCCAGCACTCTGACCTCTCTACACCCCAGATATATCCCCCCCATCACTCTGACCCCACTACATCCCAGATATATCCCCCCCATCACTCTGACCTCTCTACACCCCAGATATATCCCCCCCCCCCATCACTCTGACCTCTCTACACCCCAGATATATCCCCCCATCACTCTGACCCCTCTACACCCCAGATATATCCCCCCCATCACTCTGACCCCTCTACATCCCAGATATATCCCCCCCATCACTCTGACCCCTCTACATCCCAGATATCCCTCCCCAGCACTCTGACCCCTCTACACCCCAGATATCCTTTGCCTCCTACCTACTCGACTTGTTAACCTGCACTGTCCATTATAGGGGGCCCCAGAGCATTACTTTGCCCAGGGGACCATGATTCTATTAAAACGGCCCTGCCTACAGTAAGAATCGCTCCCTAGGACACACTTAACCCAGTAGTACACCCTAGTGGTTAACCCCTTCACTGCCAGTGTCATGTTCACAGTAATCGGTGCATTTTTTATAGCGCTTTTTGCTGTGACAATGACAATGGTCCCAAAAATGTGTCAAATGTGTCCGCCATAATGTTGCAGTCACGAAAAAGATCGCTGCCATTACTAGTAAAAAACAAAAAAAATTATATAAATGCCATAAAACTATCCCCTGTTTTGTAAATGCTATAACATTTGCGCAAACCAATTGGGATGAACGCGTTTTTTTTTACCAATAATATGTAGCACATGTATCAGCCTGAACTGAGGAGAAAAAATGTTTTTTTGTTTTATGGGGATAATTATAGAAAAAAATATTGCATTTTTCAAAATTGTTGCTCCTATTTCTGTTTATGGCGCAAAAAATAAAAACCGCAGAGGGTCCCCCCTGTCACTGGGCAAGGGCACATCACGTGATGTGTATCTTATATCTGACAGGGGCAGAGTGAATCCCATATTCATCCCAGCACAGCTGTGTGGTCACTGTCAGCTGGTTCATGCTATGGGGACAAACCTTACTGGGGGGGAGGTTCCCTAGGTTCCTTCAGAAGTCTTGTGTTCAGTTGAGTTTCATTGATGGCTGGTTCTTCCAGAGGTTCAGTGGTGACTGGTTCTCTTTGGGTCTTTCTGAGGGTTCAGTGGTGGCTGGTTCTCTTTGGGTCCTTCTGTGGGTTCAGTGGTGGCTGGTTCTCTTTGGGTCCTTCTGTGGGTTCAGTGGTGACTGGTTCTCTTTGGGCCCTTCTGTGGGTTCAGTGGTGACTGGTTCTCTTTGGGTCCTTCAATGGGTTCGGTGGTGACTGGTTCTCTTTGGGCCCTTCTGTGGGTTCAGTGGTGACTGGTTCTCTTTGGGTCTTTCTGTGGGTTCAGTGGTGGCTGGTTCTCTTTGGGTCCTTCTGTGGGTTCAGTGGTGGCTGGTTCTCTTTGGGTCCTTCTGTGGGTTCAGTGGTGGCTGGTTCTCTTTGGGTCCTTCTGTGGGTTCAGTGGTGGCTGGTTCTCTTTGGGTCCTTCTGTGGGTTCAGTGGTGGCTGGTTCTCTTTGGGTCCTTCTGTGGGTTCAGTGGTGACTGGCTTTCTTTGGGTCCTTCTGTGGGTTCAGTGGTGACTGGTTCTCTTTGGGTCCTTCTGTGGGTTCAGTGGTGGCTGGTTCTCTTTGGGTCCTTCTGTGGGTTCAGTGGTGACTGGCTTTCTTTGGGTCCTTCTGTGGGTTCAGTGGTGACTGGCTTTCTTTGGGTCTTTCTGTGGGTTCAGTGGTGGCTGGTTCTCTTTGGGTCCTTCTGTGGGTTCAGTGGTGAGTGGTGGCTGGTTCTCTTTGGGTCCTTCTGTGGGTTCAGTGGTGGCTGGTTCTCTTTGGGTCCTTCTGTGGGTTCAGTGGTGGCTGGTTCTTTGGGTCTTTGGGTCAGTGGTGGCTGGTTTCTTTGGGTCCTTCTGTGGGTTCAGTGGTGACTGGTTCTCTTTGGGCCCTTCTGTGGGTTCAGTGGTGACTGGTTCTCTTTGGGTCCTTCAATGGGTTCGGTGGTGACTGGTTCTCTTTGGGCCCTTCTGTGGGTTCAGTGGTGACTGGTTCTCTTTGGGTCTTTCTGTGGGTTCAGTGGTGGCTGGTTCTCTTTGGGTCCTTCTGTGGGTTCAGTGGTGGCTGGTTCTCTTTGGGTCCTTCTGTGGGTTCAGTGGTGGCTGGTTCTCTTTGGGTCCTTCTGTGGGTTCAGTGGTGGCTGGTTCTCTTTGGGTCCTTCTGTGGGTTCAGTGGTGGCTGGTTCTCTTTGGGTCCTTCTGTGGGTTCAGTGGTGACTGGCTTTCTTTGGGTCCTTCTGTGGGTTCAGTGGTGACTGGTTCTCTTTGGGTCCTTCTGTGGGTTCAGTGGTGGCTGGTTCTCTTTGGGTCCTTCTGTGGGTTCAGTGGTGACTGGCTTTCTTTGGGTCCTTCTGTGGGTTCAGTGGTGACTGGCTTTCTTTGGGTCTTTCTGTGGGTTCAGTGGTGGCTGGTTCTCTTTGGGTCCTTCTGTGGGTTCAGTGGTGGCTGGTTCTCTTTGGGTCCTTCTGTGGGTTCAGTGGTGGCTGGTTCTCTTTGGGTCCTTCTGTGGGTTCAGTGGTGGCTGGTTCTCTTTGGGTCCTTCTGTGGGTTCAGTGGTGGCTGGTTCTCTTTGGGTCCTTCTGTGGGTTCAGTGGTGACTGGCTTTCTTTGGGTCCTTCTGTGGGTTCAGTGGTGACTGGCTTTCTTTGGGTCTTTCTGTGGGTTCAGTGGTGACTGGTTCTCTTTGGGTCCTTCAATGGGTTCATTGGTGGCTGGTTCTCTTTGGGCCCTTCTGTGGGTTCAATGGTGGTTGGTTCTCTGGGTTTCTTGGGGTCAGTGGTGACTGATTCTTTCAGTGAGCCCCAGCTTTGACTGGTGATGCTGCTCGGTTATGTGGGTGGGGCCATGTAGGGTTCCCCCAGACTGACCTTGTTGGAGAGCACTGTAGGACTTCTGAGCTCACATTGTGGGTAGGGGAGACCTCAATAGGCTTCACAGACTTTTCATAGCTGCCATCTTGTCTTGAAGTCTTCTCATACATGGGATGTGCCCTTTTTTAACACTTATTTTTTTGTTTTTTCTTTGTAAAAAAAAACGCAGAGGTGATCAAATGCCACCAAAAAATCTGGGGGGGGGGGGACGTCAATTTTGTTTGGGAGCCACGTCGCACGACCGCGCAATGGTCAGTTAAAGCAATGCAGTGCCGAATCACAAACGGGCCAGGTCCTTAACCTGCATAATGGTCCGGGGCTTAAAGTGGTTGTAAATGTCACAATGTAGAGTATAAGATTTCCTATCATCTGTGCCCAGTCTTGCCACACAGAGTTAATCCAGCGCTGAGTAATCCTTTTTTTTTTTTTTTAAAGTTCAGTGCAAATTAACAGAATTTCAGATAAAAACTTGCCAAATTATAAAGTCTGTTTCTCTGTTATTGCTTTCAGTAACGGGTTATTTACATATCTAGCTTGGACATGTTTATCATAACAAGAGGTGATCCAAAGTTCATTGTATATTACTAGGATGTGTTATGTTATATCACTTCATGTTATGATAAACAAAACATAACATATGATAAACATGTCCAAGCTAGATATGTAAACCTCACTCAAAGCAAGAAGAGAGAAAACAGACTTTTGATTTAGGCAGGGTTTTATCTGGAAGTCTGTTCATTTTCACTGAACATTAAAAGAGGATTAGTCAGCGCTGGATTAACTCTGTGTGGCAAGACTGGGCACAGATGATAGGAAATCTTATTCTCTACATTGTGACATCAAAAAAAAAAATTGGGGGGGGGGGGGGGGTTTACAACCACTTTAAAGCGGAGCTCCAGCTGCGAACATTTTTTTTTAAAGTCAGCAGCTACTAACAGTGTAGCTGCTGACTTTAAAAAAGGACACTAACCTGTCCTAGGCGCCCGCGCTGATGGCCCCCCCGATGCCGGTCCCGCGATCGCTCCGAGTCCCGCACCGCCATTCACACTATGGGAAACAGGCAGTGAAGCCTTACGGCTTCACTGCCCGTTTCCTACTGTGCCTGCGCGAGTCTCACGCTGGCTTGTGAACGGGCGCGCTGCTCTCTCAGAACACACACAGTTCCCAGAAAGCAGCGCGCCCATTCACAAGGAGGACAAGAAGAAATCGGACTGCGGTGCAGGTGAGGCAGATTACGGACTTCCGCATAGCATATTTTTTTTTCAGGTTTTTATTTTTTTAACATGGCAAAATGTTTTTTTCATGGGTGGAGCTCCGCTTTAAGCTAAATTAACAGTTTGGTAGTCAAGTCTTTTCTCTACGGCCATCACTCATTGACGTTGACTTTTTCTTTTGTCCAGCAAGCTGACGCTGTGCCGCCTCTTTTCTTTACAGGTTTCCTTCCAGTTTGAGAAAGACGCGATCGCCGTACACTTGTCTACCGGAAACCCTCTCTCCTTCCCAGTCCGCTTTCCCATAGAGGAGATCACGTACTTGGCCGTCAAAGACCTCCAGCTCAAGTCCATCACCCTGAAATGAAGAATCCCGCAATAGAGGAGCCCCCCCCCCCCGACGGCCTCTGAGGAACGACCATAGTGGAGAAGGAGAATTCCTTAATCGTGTTAAGTACCCCCCCCCCCCCTCCCTCATCTGCATCCTTCCTGCTTGTATAGACACACATTGTACTTTTCTCAGTTCGTGTATTGGAAATGAATTTCATCCACATTTCAAATAAAATCCAATGAGCTCTATTAGTGGTGTGTTTTTATTTAGTGCTAAACTCACTTTGGCTCGCTTTCTCACTGCTGGCTGCATAGCACCCCCTGCTGGATTTTTGTTACATTTTAAAAGGCACACTGTAACCAGCAGAGGGTGCTAACGCTACATTCTGCCTGTGTAGTCTTGAGTAGGTTCACACCACATGCAGTCCAGGATTTTATTATGTGTGTAAAAAGTAGTAGAAAGTAGTTTTCAATGGTATATTTCACCAGTGTTTGCAGTTAGAGGAGCTCCAGCCGCGGAAATTTTTTTTTTTTAAAGTCAGCAGCTACTAACAGTGTAGCTGCTGACTTTAAATAAGGACACTTACCTGTCCTACTTGCCCGCGCTGACGGCCCCCCCCCCCCCCCGATGCCGGTCCCACGATCGCTCCGGGTCCCGCGCCGCCATTTCCTACTGCGCCTGTGCGAATCTCACGCTGGCTTGTGAATGGGCGCGCTGCTCTCTGAGAACACACACAGTTCCCAGGAAGCAGCGCGCCCCATTCACAAGGAGAAGAAGAAGAAAACAGACCGCGGTTCAGGAAGAGGCAGATTACGGACTTCCGCATAGCAACAGCTATTTCGGGTGAGTATTTTTTTTTTTTTCAAACAACATGGGAAAATGTTGTTATCCTGGGTGGAGCTCCGCTTTAAAAAGAAATAAGTGTGTGTGTGTGTAGATCAGATTCCAATTACAGGGAGCTGTGATCAGTCCCCTGCATAGCTCCCAACTGTCCCTGATCCTGAGGGACTGTCCCTCATTTGGAACTCCGTCCCTCTATGTTCCTCATTTTAGTCTGAACCATATGGTTGTAAATAAAATGAACTTTTATCAAGTGTTTCCAGGGCTGGACTGGGACAACAATTTGGCCTTGGACTTCATCCAGACTGGCCCACTTTGACAGGGCTCTCCCATGGTGGCCGGACAACTCCCGCAACCCCCCCACGGCCACCCAAGCCCCCTCTCCCCCTTCACTAGCCATTAGCCGTTCTACTTTGAGTAGAACGGCTGGTACTGGTACTCTTATAGGCAGTACCAGTGGTGAAGCTAGACATTATTTCACCCGGGGCAAAGAATCAGTTTGGTGCCCCCCCTTATGGGACAAGATTAGGCAGAAGTGAGAAACTTCCAGGCCTTCTCCTCTGGTCCTCCCCCTGCTTCTCTGTTCCCCCCAGGTGAGCGCTGCGGGGAGGGAGTGGCGGTGAGCCCTGTGGGAAGAGAGACAGAGGAGCGGAGGGGGCGGCGGTCCGCTGTCACTGAAGCCGGCCCACAGAGCCATCGGCCCACCGGGAAACTCCCTGTAGTCCCAATGGCCAGTTCATCCCTGAGTGTTTCCCAGTGCTAAACCTTTCATCCAATATCTAAATTGCCGCATTTTTAAATTCCAAAAGCCAATATAAAGGACTGGTAGTGATAGAAAAAGTACTTTTTGGCTTTAGGCAATTTTTTTTTTTTTGGTACAATTCTCCTTTTTAAGGTAGGGGGACCAGACATCCCTGGTTTCAGGGAACAGTTCTCGGATTGAGGACACTGTCCCCGAACCAAGTTTGTCCCTGGATTGGATTTGAACAGGTGCTGGGGCAATTTCAAAGACAGTCAATGCAGAATAAAAAAAAAATCTCAATTGCACCCCCCCTGCCCTGCTGCTCCTACTAGCTTAGGGGGTGTATTTTTTTTTTTTTTTTATTTCCATTATCTGTGCCCCTTTCTGGTCATGTGCTGGTCGGAGCGGAGGGAATATTTCTTCAGTTTCAGGTGCATGCCCATTCAGCTCCACTTGTGTTCTTCTGCCTTGGATCAAGTCCCAGCCACCTGCCTGTTTATCTCCTTGCCTTCCCTGGTGGAGGGATCTTCCTCCGCACCCCGTCCTGTAGTAGCTGGGGCCCGGAGAGTGAGACTCGACAGGCTGTGAGATGGACAGGGAGTCGCTGATTGCCGCCATTACTAGTAAAAAAAAGCCCTGAATTTCACTTAAAAAATCTGGTCACCTTACTTTAAGGGGGCGTGGCTAGGTGTGTCCTATGCCTACATACTATTGATGATAGGTGTCCCTTGTTCCCATCTTAAAAAGTTGGGAGGTATGTTCCCCTGTTGCTAGGAAGACTGGGAAAATGCCTTGTTTACATCAACCCCCCCCCCCCCCTCTAGGTTGTCCAAGATTGCTGGGGATTGTCCCAGGGCCTGGGTCCCGGGCACCTTCATTCTGGGACAATACAATGTCCCGGAATGAAGTGGACACATCCACCCCTTACTAACAAACTAAATTTCCTGAACGAGTTGCTAGAGCCGGCGCTGCCTGGCATCTTGCAACCAGTGACCATTTACTCTCGGACAGTGAGACCGGGAGCGAGGCCTGCGCCTAGCAGAGGCATATCTGGTGAAAATGGCGCCTATGGCAAGCACTGAAATTGCGCCCCTGTCAAAACATTTGAGCCTTTCAGAAAACCAGGGACAGAGGGACACAGTGCGACGAGAACAGAGAGGGACACTGGGGACCGCTGGTGCTGAAAATTTGGGGGGGGGGGGGGCGCAAACAAACTGAAAAATAATTTGCAGCCACTGTGCCATTAATGGCCAGTCATCGGCCTTCATGGGGGCACCTGTCACTCCCCTCCCCAGGCCAAATAGCAATTGCTGTGCTTCAGCCGGCCGCAATGCCAGGAGCTACATTAGTGCGGGAGGCAGCCACAGGAGGACGGGTAGGGTTTTTCATGCGGGGGGGGTAGCTTTTTGCCGCCCATCCTCCCCATGGCACTTGCCATGGCTGCCATACCCTAGATACGCCACTGCCACCTAGTGCAGTACTGCTGTCCCCACCCACCTCGGCGCCTCCTTCTCCGGCAAGCAGCAGGGACTGATGTGATCTTCACTTTCCAGATGGTGGCGCCGCTCCTTTCCTTCTACGCACATGATTCATGCAGAGGGAGTGACGGCGGCACTGAATCTGGTGGCAAGCGGCACATTCACCTGACAAATAACCTGCCGCTGCCAAATTCCCCATCAACCCGAGACTTCATTTTCCACTCCTTCTCTTTTTTTGGGGGAAGGTGAGAGCGGGGGTGTGTCCCTGAATGGCAGTTTGGCAATGCGTTTGCCCCCCCCCTCACAGTAAGACAATCGCCGGTATGTCCGGACATCAGTGGGACACGCAGTCTGAGTCACGTGTCCCTGAGTGGTCGTCATCCCCCCCCCCCCCACCGTAAGACGATCGCCGGTATGTCCGCGGACATCAGTGGGACACGCAGTCAGAGTCACGATGCTCCCGGCGGGCGCACTCCCCCACAATGCCAGCTTCTTGAAGGGGACGTGTGTGTGAGATATATACGTCCTGCCTGTCCCTGCCATGCTGTCGACGTATATAGTCGTACGCTGGTCGGCAAGCTGTTAAAGTGGTTTTAAAGGTTCCCTTTGCCTCAAAAGTTATAATTTCCTCCGGTGGCCCCCGATCCTCCTGTACTGGGGTTCCGCGGCGACTCTGACTCCTCCCTGCATTAAAGGGCCCCCCCTCTGGGAAGCTCTCTCCCGAAGGGGGTTACCTTGCGGGCGCGCTCCCGTGTCATACACTCGCCGTCCACAGCCACCAAGTTTGTGTGCCTCGGCGTTGGATTTGATTCACAGCAATGGCTGTGCTGCTATCAATCTATCCAATGAAGAGCCGAGAAGTCGTGGAGAGCGATATGAGATCGTGCCCACAGAATTTCGGGGCTCAGGTAAGTAAAACGGGGGGAGGGGGTGTGGCCACTGCAAGGTGTCTTTCTTTTCACCTTAATGCAATGGATATATTAAGATGAAAAAACATGGGGGGTGGGGGGGGGAGTATTTTTGCTGACACATATTGCTCATGCATCTTGGGGGGGGAGTATTTTTGCTGACACATAATGCTCATGCATCTTGGGGGGGGGAGTATTTTTGCTGACACATAATGCTCATGCATCTTGGGGGGGGGGAGTATTTTTGCTGACACATAATGCTCATGCATCTGGAGGGGGGGTGGGAGTATTTTTGCTGACACATAATGCTCATGCATCTGGGGGGGGAGTATTTTTGCTGACACATAATGCTCATGCCTCTTGGGGGGGGCAGGGGGGCGCAGTTTGGCATGTCTGCCCTGAGCTCTAAATGACCTTGTCCCGGCACTGCTGATCCTCCACTCACTAGTAACCCCCCTGTCCTCTCTCCGGTGCCCGCCCACCTTCTGCTATAGCGCTCTCGTGTTGTCCTATCTGCTAGTTGGTCCGGACCCCGCTCATCTTCCTGCTGCTGCACGCCAGATGTGATCTGCGCAGCAGACACTCCCAGAATATACTGTATACACATGAACCCGGAAGTGACTGCTGCTGACATCTTTCTGGTTCACTTGTTGGTTTCCCAGTGCATCCTGGGATATCACATACCTGCAATACCTACAAAGCCAAGCTAAAGCTGAATAAAATCCCCACAAAAGAGTGCGGCTAGTGAGCGTGGTAATAGACTTCTGTGGAGGCTTTGGAGGTAGTGAGGATTGCCATACACTTCTATGGAGGCTTTGGAGGTAGTGAGCATTGTCATAGACTTCTATGGAGGCTTTGGAGGTAGTGAGCGTTGTCATAGACTTCTATGGAGGCTTTGGAGGTAGTGAGCCTTGTCATAGACTTCTATGGAGGCTTTGGAGGTAGTGAGCGTTGTCATAGACTTCTATGGAGGCTTTGAAGCACCAAGAAAGACACAGGGATCTTTTTTTTTTTTTCATTTTTATAGTTTTCTGGATAATTTGTACAAACAAGAGGTTATCGTACAGAATGTGTCAAACAACGCTTATATTGAAGAATGGTAAATACAGTATGTGCGGTCCATCTGATAATTTGTACTCTTAATATAATTGTTAAAGGGGTTGTAAATCTCATGTTTTTTTCATCTTAATACATCCAATGGATGAGTCCAGTGAATACCTTTTGCTACATTGTCTATCCCTGATGTGTTGGCTGCCCTTTGTGTGCTCCTGTCCTATTTGTGATAAAAATAAAGGAATTTTGGTCTCTTGAGACGATTTTTTTCGATCGTTTGGCTCACTTCCATGTAGACTTATGAATGTGGGTGATCCCTTCACCTTGTCGGGTCCTCTGCTTTTGTGAAGAGTGACTGAATCCGAGCTGTTGGGCTCAAACAATGACTTTCTTATTTTATTTTTTTGCCTGGTGAAGAGCTGAGTCCAGCATCTCATCTCCACTACCCTTTGGGTTCATACAGATTAAACTTGGAAGAGCACCGCTCTCTATTCCTTTCATGCCTAATGCCGCATACATGCGGTCGGAATTTCCGATGGAAAAAGCTTTTCATCGGATATTCCGACGGGACTTTTTCTGTCAATTTCCAACGGACTTAGATAGAGAACAGTGTAACGGAATGGCCCGTGGGACCCAGAGGCTCTTGAAGGATGCGGGGTACTCCTGTTTAAGCTTCAACGATGACTCTTGTGCCTAAAGTCATCCTATGTCCACTAGGGGCATAGGATGACTGAGAAATTATATCTTGGACTACATGAGATGGGACAGTAATGATAATTCACAATATATTCCAGGATATCTTGAACGAATTACAGGTTGTTGATTCTGAACCCAACAGTTCAATAAAGAGTGATTCATTCAATGTGGGAACACAGACTGTTAAGATGTTAATGTTGTCTGCTACTGTCATGTAAATGAACCTTAGTCTGGCTCTTAAGAACCTTTCATTGTGTGATGCTAATTGACACTGACACTGTATTGTGTGAATTCCTATTGATGATAAATGTGTATTGTATAGCAGGTGAGAAGAGCTTATTTCGGAGTCACCTCGTCTGGGTAAATGATTAGTAATTAGCTCATGTAGATTATCTCGGAGTCAGTATGTCTGTCTCCTAAAAGATGTTTATTGAGCTCCTTGTGTCATGTTTTGGGTGGAGTTGGGTCATTGTTCCTTGTGGTTCCTAAATTGTATATAAGAAGCCTGAGTTTACTGTTAACCACTTAAGCCCTGGACCAAAATGCAGCTAAAGGACCTGCGTCGTTTTAACTGACAATTGCGCGGTCGTGCGACGTGGCTCCCAAACTAAATTAACGTCCTTTTTTTACCACAAATAGAGCTTTCATTTGGTGGTATTTCATCACCTCTGCGGTTTTTATTTTTTTGCGCTTTAAACAAAAATAGAGCGACAATTTTGAAAAAAAAAATGCAATGTTTTTTACTTTTTGCTACAATAAACATCTCCCAAAAATATATAAAACATTTTTTTTCCTCAGTTTAGGCAGATACGTATTCTTCTACTTATTTTTGGTAAAAAAAATCGCAATAAGCGTTTATCTGTTGTTTTGCGCAAAATCTATAGTGTTTACAAAATAGGGGATAGTTTTCTTGCATTTTTATTCATTTTTTTTTTTACTACTAATGGCGGCGATCAGCGTTTTTTTTTTTTCGTGACTGCGACATTATGGCGGACACTTTGGTCAATTTTGACACATTTTTGGGACCATTGTCATTTTCACAGCAAAAAATGCTTTTAAATTGCATTGTTTATTGTGGAAATGGCAATTGCAGTTTGGGAGTTAACCACAAGGGGGCGCTGAAGGGGTTATGTGTTCCCTAATGTGTGTTTACAACTGTAGGGGGGTGCGGCTGTAGGTCTGACGTCATCTATAACAGGGATGACACGATCGATGCAGCCGCCACAGTGAAGCACGGGCAAGCCGTGTTTACACACGGCTCTCCCCGTTCTTCAGCTCCGGGGAGCGATCACCGCACTCCAGCGGCGATCGGGTCCCGCCGGTCCCGGAGCTTCGGACCGGGTCGCGGGCGCGCGCCGGCGACCCACGGCAGGGTAGCAGTACAGGACGTACCTGTACGTGGATCTGCCCAGCCGTGCCATTCTGCCGACGTATATATGGCGTGGGCGGTCCTTAAGTGGTTAAAGGATCTATCCGTTTTGAACCAGAGAACTGAGCTGCGTGTCTCGTTTCTGGGGAATCCATATGGGCCGCGTTCGTCCGCTGGATTGTCGATAAGCTGTCGGGGTTTGGTGGAAAGGAATATCGTAATCGGCGTTAACCCCTGTCCCATTTGGGGTTTCCGTTACAAACAAGTTCTCTATTTTTCCGTCTGAGGTTTGCCCAGTCAAAAGTCTGACCGTCTGTACGCGGCATAAGCCTATTTCTGACATTTGGTGTTTACAAGTTAAAATCCTTTTTTTTTTATTTTGCTAGAAAATTACTTTATATATTTTTAGCAGAGAATCTAGAGAATAAAATGGCGATTGTTGCAATATTTTATGTCACACGGTATTTGTGCAGCGGTGTTTTAAACGCAACTTTTTGGGAAAATAGACACTTTCTTGACGTTTAAAAAAACAGTAAAGTTAGCCCAATTCGTTTGTACGATGTGAAAGATGATGTTACGCCGAGTGAATAGATACCAAACACGTCACGCTTTATAATTGGGCTCACTCGTGGAATGGCGACGACAAACGACGGTACCTAAAAATCTCCATAGGCGACGCTGTCATTTTTTTTTTTAACGGTTACCAGGTTAGAGTTACAGAGGAGGTCTAGTGCTAAAATTATTTCTCTCGCTCTGACGATCGCGGCGACACCTCACGTGTGTGATTTGAACATCGTTTTCATATGCGGGCGCCACTTCCGTATGCGTTTTCTTTGCTGCGCGAGCTCGCGGGGACTGGGGCGATTAAAATTGTATTTTTTCTTATTTGTTTTTATATTATTAAATTGTGTTTTAAGAAAAAAAAAATGTATCACTTTTATTGCTATCACAAGAAATGTAAACATCCCTTGTAACAGTAATAGGTGGTGACAGGTCCTCTTGATGTAAGACAGAGGAGGTCCAGTGCTAGAATTATTGCTCTCGCTCTGACGATCGCGGCGATACCTCACATGTGTGATTTGAACGCCGTTTACATTTGCGGGCGCCGCCTCCGTATGCGTTTTCTTCGCTGCGCGAGCTCTCGGGGACGGGGGCGCTTTAAAAAATGTTTTATTATTTATTTTTATATTATTAAATTGTGTGTTTTTTTAAGTATCACTTTTATTGTTGTCATAAGGAATGAAAACATCCCTTGTGACAGTAATAGGTGGTGACAGGTCCTCTTGAAAGACATTCCGTATGCGTTTTCTTTGCTGCGCGAGCTCGCAGGGACGGGGGCGCTTTAAAAAATGTTTTATTTTTTTTTATATTAATAAATGTATCACTTTTATTGCTGTCACAAGAAATGTACCGTAAACATCCCATGTGACAATAATAGGGGGTGACAGGCCCTCTTTATGGAGGGATCAGGGGTCTATAATGAATGTAAACATCCCTTGTTACAGGTCCTCTTAATGGAGGGGTCTAAAAGATACCAAATCCCTCCTTTGCACTTCAAAGTATTCAGATCGCCAAAAATTGCCATTCTGAATACTGTATATATAAAAAAAAATTATCCGGCACAATTGGCAGCCGAGTAACCCGGAAGTGACGTTGCGACGTCGTGACGCCGCGACGCCGCCTCCGTGTTTACATTCAGGAGACTGGAACAAAGCCGTTTCGGCTTCATTCCAGTCTGTGTCCAGGCGCCAGAAGTGGTGCATCGGGTGTCCCGGTGAGACGGGAGGCCCGGTAAGAGCGGTGGTGGGAGGGGGATGTCCCCTCCCGCTCCTCCAGGATAACAACCTAGTGGCTTTTTATTGGTTGTTATCACTGGAAAGCCGACCGCCCAATCTAAAAATCAGTACCGGGATGAAGCCTGCAGCTTCATCCCCTAAAGCCAAGGCCACATATCTGCGTATGTTCGGAGGGAAGGGGTTATGACCAGCGGACTCAACATTTGGTGCTCTTTTCGGCTCACTTATGACGCTAATCTTCTTGTCTGAGCGGTGTAAGTTTGAAAGCCACGCCTGGATGATTAGGAGGCAGCAGAGGCTCTTTCCTCATTTGTCTTCCCAAGGCGGGCGTCTCTTTTGCCTCGGTACGCTTTTTACCTTCTAACTGTCTCTGTACTTCCTCTTTCCATTTGGCTGTGATTTTCTCCAGGGCGTCGGGTGATCCCGGGTCGTAGGACGCCCAGGCTTCTCCCTGAAGTAGATTCACCACAAAATCCTCCTGCCTCTGCCTGGCTTGTTCCTGTAAGGTGTCCTCCGTGATCTGGAGCAAATATTCTTCATTCTTCCTCCTAGACTTCTCCGCTTCTGATTCAAATTTGCATTTGCATTTGCATGATGAGAGGCAGGATTTGAGGCAGGATTTGATCTGCGATTCGCAGCATACGGCCAGAAAGATTACCACCAGAATCACCAGAAGGCCAATAATCTGCATGGAGAGAGAAAAGTTTTGAGCATCAGTGAACCTTTCAGTCTTCTACACAGAAAAAACATGGAGATGTTTTTGTGGCTCTCCAAGGCCACGTCTTCAGTTACTAGAGGGTCAGGAAGAGGCTGCAATTGGGAGGTTGCAAAGATGTTGGAAACCGGAACCCAGCCAAGTCATTGGAACCAGCTGGGCCATAAAACCTACGACCATTTGAGAAGGCAACAAAAAAACCCTCACCACCTCTTCCACCACCACCACAACAGGGGAGGTGACATCTTTATAGGTGATTGGCCAAGGGTTATAGCCTGAGCAGCATAGACAATTGTCTGGGTAATTCTTAAGCCTCGTACACACGCTTAGGCCGCGTACACACGGCAGAGAACCTCGACGGGCAGAACACATCGTTCCGCCCGTCGAGGTTCTCTGCCGGCCGTCAGATTCGGCGACCCGCCCGTCGGGAAAGGCAACCAGCCATTCATCCCGACGGGCCGTCGAGCGAATAGAGAACCTTGCTCTCTATTTCGGCTCGACGGCATTCCCGACGGGCGGGGCTCGCCGAGAGCGTACGCACGGCCGAGGTTCTCGGCAGAATGCGGCTCCCAGCGAGGTTCTGGCTGGTTTCTGCCGAGAACCTCGGCCGTGTGTACGCCGCTTCAGGGTTTCTCGGCAAGAACCAACAGGAAAACTGCTGGCAGATAGACATGTGCAAAAGGAAAAAAATTGTTTTGTTTTGGTTATAATTTGTTATTTAATTAATTTCGTTAAGTTAGATTCGTTAAATTTGTTAAATTCGTTTTCGGAATTCGATAGTTTTCGCATCAATTAGAAAAAACCCGGTCGAATTTGAAAACATTTCTACCGGATACGAATTCGATCATATTTTGATCGTTTTCGAAAATATTTCAACAGAATTCAATAATATTTCATCCGAGTTGGAAATTATTTCAACTAGGGTTGTCCCGATACCACTTTTTTAGGACCGAGTACAAGTACCGATTCTTTTTTTCAAGTAGTCGCCGAAACCGAATACCGATACTTTTTTTAAATGTGTCGCCAAATGCAGCCATGTCCCCCACATATTGCAGTCATGTCCCCCACATATTGCAGTCATGTCCCCCACATATTGCAGTCATGTCCCCCACATATTGCAGTCATGTCCCCCACATATGCAGCCATGTCCCCCACATATTGCAGCCATGTCCCCCACATATGCAGCCATGTCCCCCACATATGCAGCCATGTCCCCCACATATGCAGCCATGTCCCCCACATATGCAACCATGTCCCCCACATATGCAGCCATGTCCCTGAAGCCATGTCCCCCACATATGCAGCCATGTCCCCCACATATGCAGCCATGTCCCCCACATATGCAGCCATGTCCCCCACATATGCAGCCATGTCCCCCACATACGCAGCCATGTCCCCCACATACGCAGCCATGTCCCCCACATACGCAGCCATGTCCCCCACATATTGCAGCCATGTCCCCCACATATGCAGCCATGTCCCCCACATATGCAGCCATGTCCCCCACATGTGCAGCCATGTCCCCCACATACGCAGCCATGCCCCCCCCATATTGCAGCCATGTCCCCCCCATATTGCAGCCATGTCCCCCCCATAAGCAGCCATGTCCCCCACATAAGCAGCCATGTCCCCCACATAGGCAGCCATGTCCCCCACATAGGCAGCCATGTCCCCCACATACGCAGCCATGTCCCCCACATACGCAGCCATGTCCCCCCCATATTGCAGCCATGTCCCCCATATGCAGCCATGTCCCCCACATATTGCAGCCATATCCCCCATATACAGCCATGTCCCCCATATGCAGCCATGTCCCCCATATACAGCCATGTCCCCCATACGCAGCCATGTCCCCCCCATATTGCAGCCATGTCCCCCATATGCAGCCATGTCCCCCACATTTTGTAGCCATGTCCCCCACATATGCAGCCATGTCCCCCACATATGCAGCCATGTCCCCCACAGATGCATCCATGTCCCCCACATATTGCAGCTATGTCCCCCACATATTGCAGCCATGTCCCCCATATACAGCCATGTGCCCCCCATATTGCAGCCATGTCCCCCCCATAGATGCAGCCATGTTCCCCACATATTGCAGCCATGTCCCCCCCCCCCCCATAGATGCAGCCATGTCCCCTGTACCTGATGATGATGCCGCTGCCGTACATACAAAGCCGCCGCGAACATTATAGGCACCTTTAGTTTGAATAACTGTTTTCCCGCCGCGTGCCATGTAAAGGACACTCCCTCTTGCTCGTGGATTGGACAGATCCGTCCAATCCCGAGCAAGGGGGAGTTTCTATACACGCGCAGCGGGAAAAACAGGTATTCAAACTAAAGGTGCCTATAATGTTCGCGGTGGCTTTGTATATACGGCGGCGGGGTCGGCTCTGCATATACGGCGGCGGCGGGGGGGGAGTATTCTATTTAGGTATCGGGGGTATTTGCGGGAGTACAAGTACTCCCGCAAATACTCGGTATCGGTCCCTATACTGGTATCGGTATCGGGACAGCCCTAATTTCAACCGAATTTGTAATTTTTTCATAGTACAGGAGACGGTCAGAGACTGCAAACATAGTACAGGAGACGGTCAGAGACTGCAAACATAGTACAGGAGATGGTCAGAGACTGTAGACATGATACAGGAGATGGTCAGAGACTGCAGACATAGTACAGGAGATGGTTAGAGACTGCAGACATAGTACAGGAGATGGTTAGAGACTGCAGACATAGTACAGGAGATGGTTAGAGACTGCAGATATAGTACAGGAGATGGTTAGAGACTGCAGATATAGTACAGGAGATGGTTAGAGACTGCAGACATGGTAAAGGAGATGGTCAGAGCCTGCAGACATAGTACAGGAGATGGTCATAGACTGCAGACATGATACAGGAGATGGTCAGAGACCACAGACATAGTACAGGAGACGGTCAGAGACTGCAGACATGGAAAAGGAGATGGTCAGAGACTGCAGACATGGAAAAGGAGATGGTCAGAGACTGAAGACATAGTACAGGAGATAGTCAGAGACCACAGACATAGTACAGGAGATGGTCAGAGACTGCAGACATAATACAGGAGATTGTCAGAGACTGCAGACATGATACAGGAGATGATCAGAGACTGCAGACGTAGCACAGGAGATGGTCAGAGACTGCAGACATAATACAGGAGATTGTCAGAGACTGCAGACATGGTACAGGAGGTGGTCAGAGACTGCAGACATGATACAGGAGATGGTCAGAAACCACAGACCTTATAGTACAGGAGATGGTCAGAGACTGCAGACATAGTACAGGAGATGGTCAGAGACTGCAGACATAGTATAGGAGATGGTCAGAGACTGCAGACATAGTACAGAGATGGTCAGAGACTGCAGACATAGTACAGGAGATGGTCAGAGACTGCAGACATAGTACAGGAGATGGTCAGAGACTGCAGACATAGTATAGGAGATGGTCAGAGACTGCAGACATAGTACAGAGATGGTCAGAGACTGCAGACATAGTACAGGAGATGGTCAGAGACTGCAGACATAGTATAGGAGATGGTCAGAGACTGCAGACATAGTACAGGAGATGGTCAGAGACTGCAGACATAGTACAGAGATGGTCAGAGACACATCAGTTCTGGACGGACACACACCTATGCTCAGAACACTAGTTCTGGATGGACACAAACAAGGAGAGAGGGAGGGAGGGGAGAACTCTGTCACTTCGGCGCCCCCCCCCACTCCACCTCTGCAGGCGCCCTGGTCTCTTCTAAACATGGCAGATTGCAGAAACTTTAAGTGTTGATAACAATTAAGGATCAATCAAATAAATCCCCTGCAGCCATCAACAATATATTCCCTTAGCAACAAGAGACCCCCCCCCCCCACACCTCAGCAACATAAAATCCCACAGCAGTAGCAGACCTCCCCTGCAACAAATTTCCAAGCAACAAAATACTCCCCGCCCCCCCTAGAAAAAATAGGTATCCCACCAGCAACAATAGACCTCCGCCAGCAACAAAGTAGCTGTGATCCCCGATGTTCCTCTATAAGTCACAGTAATAATCATAAAATGCAATAAGTACTAATAATGGGGCAGTACAAATATGAGGACTAAACAAAAGTGTCTCCATTCTAGAGCTGGTCACATTGAGGATATTCAGTATAGTTTTTAAGAACTGTTTTTGTGGGTAAGAGGCATAAGGGAGGAGTATGGATGATATATAAGTGGTAAGGATGAGCAGGTGAGGGAGAGAAATGTGGAGGGTCTAACAATGGACAGTATATACAGGAGAGGAGTGTGGAGGGTATGACAGTGGGCAGTATGTACAGGAGAGGAGTGTGGGGGGTATGGTGGGGGAGGGGACATTAGAGTGTAAGCTCCTCTGTATAGAGACTGATGTGACTGTGGGGGGAGGGGACATTAGAGTGTAAGCTCCTCTATACAGAGACTGATGTGACTGTGGGGGGAGGGGACATTAGAGTGTAAGCTCCTCCGTATAGAGACTGATGTGACTTCGAGGGGAGGGGACATTAGAGTGTAAGCTCCTCTGTACAGAAACTGATGTGACTGTGGGGGGGAGGGGACATTAGAGTGTAAGCTCCTCTGTACAGAGACTCATGTGACTGTGGGGGAGGGACATTAGAGTGTAAGCTCCTCTGTACAGAGACTGATGTGACTGTGGGGGGAGGGGACATTAGAGTGTAAGCTCCTCTGTACAGAGACTGATGTGACTGTGGGGGGGAGGGGACATTAGAGTGTAAGCTCCTCTGTACAGAGACTGATGTGACTGTGGGGGGGAGGGGACATTAGAGTGTAAGCTCCTCTGTACAGAGACTGATGTGACTGTGGGGGGGAGGGGACATTAGAGTGTAAGCTCCTCTGTACAGAGACTGATGTGACTGTGGGGGGAAGGGGACATTAGAGTGTAAGCTCCTCTGTACAGAGACTGATGTGACTGTGGGGGGAAGGGGACATTAAAGTGTAAGCTCCTCTGTACAGAGACTGATGTGACTGTGGGGGGAAGGGGACATTAAAGTGTAAGCTCCTCTGTACAGAGACTGATGTGACTGTGGGGGGAGGGGACATTAGAGTGTAAGCTCCTCTATACAGAGACTGATGTGACTGTGGGGGGAGGGGACATTAGAGTGTAAGCTCCTCTGTACAGAGACTGATGTGACTGTGGGGGGAAGGGGACATTAGAGTGTAAGCTCCTCTGTACAGAGACTGATGTGACTGTGGGGGGAAGGGGACATTAAAGTGTAAGCTCCTCTGTACAGAGACTGATGTGACTGTGGGGGGAGGGGACATTAGAGTGTAAGCTCCTCTATACAGAGACTGATGTGACTGTGGGGGGGAGGGGACATTAGAGTGTAAGCTCCTCTGTACAGAGACTGATGTGATACCTCAATATTCTCAGAGATGAAAAATGTCTTTACCTGGAACAAATGTATCAAGTAATTATTTCGTATTTCTGTTGGGCTCAGCGCGGAGTAATTAGGATTTTTTATCCTCTCACACACGGACCTCACAAAGCAATCGCCGTATCGCCCGTCGGTCAGTACAATCAGTATCCAGGCCACAACAACCTTAATTACAAAAGAAGGTCTCTGTAGTTTTGCGCAGCAGATCCCGCACTTTGCATCCTCCTCCGTACCGCCTCTGATCTCTACGCTGTTCCCTCTTTTCCCGGCTTTGCCGCACAGCCCTTCCCGGTTAACATAGAACGCCACAACCAGGACAATTATAGTCGGGACGACGAGGAACACCAAGCTGTACGCAATCCCCAGGCCTCCGTCAGCGGGACACCTAAATTCCAGGTCCATGATCTTCTCCAACACAAGAAGAACGATCGAAAGAATGGAGTTCTCAACAATGTTGAAGTTTTCTTTGATGAAGGAGGCGACGTTCTTCATTTTACCTTTCCCTCCTGAGGACATTGTGGGGGATGGGGGGGGGGGGGGGGTCTTCCTACTCAGGAGGAACTTTGGTGCATAGCAGTCGATCCGGCGTCGGGTTTTGGTCTGACTGTTATCGGCCGCTTTCACTTTTGTATGTATCTATTGATTTTTGTGGAAAGAACAGCTATTCATAGTAATAAAACGAATGTGAGAAGAATAAATAAGGGTGAAGCCGGCGACAAAAGATTAACAATGAAGAAGCCGTGCAAAGAAACATAATTACTGGAGTGTGTTGGGCAATGTAGGAATTTTGTACTTGTGCCAAAGAGAATACGTGCTTTTCATGTGCAAGTGTGTGTTGTGGTAACAACCAAGAGCAACTGTGTAGTAGTTTCTACACATTACCCCCCATGATAATGGTGTAAGAAGGTTGATCAGACCAAACCACAGTTCGACCAGGCATGTCAACTGTCCTTCTTGAAGTGAAAACTGTCTGTTCGGAGCATTCACCAGTTGGGTTCTAAGTTAGCTTCTTTGGGGGTGAATAACTCTTTTTCGCTTCTCCTCTTGCTCAGACACGCAGAGCTCAGCTTCCCCTTCTGAAACTTCTGCTTCTGGAACTTCTTCTTCTGGAACATCCTCCTCTGAAGCATCTTCCTCTGGAACATCTTCCTCTGGAACATCATCTTCTTTTGGGGCATCTCCCTCTGAAACATCTTCCCCTGGGGCATCTCCCTCTGGAACATCTTCCTCTGGGGAATCTCCCTCTGGAACATCTCCCTCTGGAACATCTTCCTCTGGGGAATCTCCCTCTGGAACATCTCCCTCTGGAACATCTTCTTCTGGGGCATCTCCCTCTGGAACATCTTCCTCTGGAACATCTTCTTTTGGGGCATCTCCCTCTGGAAATTCTTCCTCTGGAACATCATCTTCTGGGGCATCTCCCTCTGGAACATCTTCCTCTGGGGCATATCCCTCTGGAACATCTTCCTCTGGAACATCTTCTTCTGAGACATCCTCTTCCAGAATAATTCCCTCTTCGAAAACTCTTTCTTCTGGAACTTCTTCAGAAAGCTAAATTGTCCCAAGAGTCTGTGCACTGATTCGTAGGCATGTGTTGGCGCGCAAGGGGTAATTTGTAATCCGACGTGGTAAGAAATCAAATGGCAAAAGGGCCCAAACAGTAAAACCTTGCTGGCCAAGGTAAGTGACCCACCCTCTAAAAACACAGTCAGTAGGTCTTTTGGAAGGTGCCCGTCTCACCCAACCAGTCCAGGCCTTGTATTTCCGCAACACTCCGTGTGCGATCTCCGGTCACAGCCCCACTAAACGACAGCCTCCGGTTCTCAGACAGGTCGCAGGGATCCTGGATGTCCATACGATCACTCCGACTGAGGTTCCGTCTCTCTTCCTCAATGGCGATCCGCCCTGGCGTATGAAGGCCTCAATAGCGGCCTACTCTGTGGGGACACTTACACAGGTGTCCTCCGGAGTTGAAGGGAGCGGTCCAGAGAGAGCGCGCCAAACATGTCCTCTCCCTTAAATTACCTCCCCCAGCAGGCTGCGCGGAAGGTAAGGCATCCTGGGATTGTACAGCTGCTCTCTGGGTAGTCTATATCCATATCTATCTGGAGTCTCTTCTCACAATACTCTCTGCGGTACCAGAACAAAAGGGTAAACAGGTGGCACTAACTCATCACCGGAGGGAGCTGAGATCCTTCTCAATTAGCAATGATAATCTTTATACCACATTAGAAAGGGTGCTATCCCGCTACACACTCTCCCCACTCAAAGAATCTTTGGTCCCCCAAAGATAGTAACAGTTTCCAACCTGGTACATGCTTTTCAATTGCACGCGTAGAAAATGTTGTTAATGCACACATGACAATAAGGAATCCACATTTCCGTATGAGGAGCCCAAGCTTAAGCAACTCATATAACACAGAGTTGACAGAGTAACCTCCCATCAATTGTCAGGAGGCGGGGGGTTGTTCTGTCCACAGGCCACCTGAACCGGTATGGCCTTATCAGATGTGCCAGGGAGTGAACTAGGGTCACCCTCCTCTAAATGTACAGTGGAGGGACCAGGCATGTCAACTTGAAGTGAAAACTGTCTCTTCGGAACATTCACCAGTTGGGTTCTAAGTTAGCTTCTTTGGGGGTGAATAACTATTTTTCCCTTCTCTTCTTGCTCAGACACGCAGAGCTCAGCTTCCCCTTCTGAAACTTCTGCTTCTGAAACTTCTTCTTCTGGAACATCCTTCTCTGAAGCATCTTCCTCTGGAACATCTTCTTCTGGGGCATCTCCCTCTGGAACATCTTCTTCTGAGACATCCTCTTCCGGAACATCTTCCTCTGGAATTCCCTCTTCGGAAACTCCTTCTTCTGGAACTTCTTCAGAAAGCCACAAAGTTTCCTCAAAGTGTCCTATGGACGAAGGGCCCTGTTTGTCTTCCAGATCCTCAAGGAGCGTGGCACAAGGTACAAATTCAGGGGCCTCAGGTCGGAGAGCCCCATTATCAGCCATGTCAGAAGGAGATTGAGAAGAATCTGTAGTCTCTTGGGATTAAGATGACCATAACCATATGATTCCATCTCTTCCTCTTCTGGATCCTCATGCTCACCATCTTGAGGAAATTACTGAGATCTGGTTACTGGTTGTGACTCGTGACCCCTGTGAGGTTGAAGGGATTACTGGTGGATCTGACATAGGGGGTAGATGGACTGCTTCAAAAAGAGGTAATAAATGGTTCTGGTGGCAGGTTTTTAGTGATCCAGTACTTCCTTCTGGCCTAACCTGGTATACTGGGAGACCGGGTAACTGCTTGCATATAATGTATGGTTGAGATTTCCAACGGTCTGCCAACTTGTGTTTTCCTGAAACACCCAAGTTTCTCAACAATACTCTGTCTCCCGGCTGTAGGTTTTGGACCCTGACCTTTAAGTCATAGTTCCGTTTATTCCTCTGTCCCCTTTGTTCTGAGGTGGCTTGGGCCTTCTCATAGGCTGTTTTCAGGCTTTTCCTAAGTCTGTTCACATATCCCTTATAAGAGGTGGCTGAAGCATTGTCCAGGCTTACGCCAAATGCCAGATCTACTGGGAGCCAAGCTTCTCTTCCAAACATCAGGAGAGTATCCGATTGCATCACTTGTGGTGCTATTATAGGCGTGTACAATAGCAGCAATGTGCTTACTCCACTGTTGCTTCTTCTCAGCACTCCTAGCTTGTCTAAAAGTGTGCGATTAAAGCGCTCCGGCTGTGCATCCCCCTGAGGGTGGTAGGGAGTAGTTCTGGTGGCGACAGTCGATGGCATGGCACAGTGGCGACAATTGATGGGCACAGTGGCGACAATTTTATGGCACAGTGGCTGCGTTTGATGAGCACAGTGTCGACAATTTTATGGCACAGTGGCGGCAATTGATGGCCACAGTGGCGGCAATTGATGGACACAGTGGCGGCAATTGATGGGCACAGTGAGGCTGCAATTGATGTGTTTTTTTTTTTTGTTTGTTTGCGCTTCCCCAAAAAATGTTAGCACTGCCCCCCACTGATGAGTTGACAAAGCTGTACATCCCAAAAGGTTTTAGCAGCAAAATATAATTCTAAAACAGTAATTGATTAAAAAAATATTTTATTCTGGCAAAGAACAAATTCATATTGTGACAGGAAGTCAGGTAAATCTGTGTGTGTGTGTGTTGTCGCAGACAGGAGATACTTTTCTGCCTTGTTTAGACAATACACCAATTACTATTAGGTGTCGGCTGCAGAAATAGCCAGAAAGGTTTAGGGCGTTGGAAAACTTCTGTTCAGAATGAGGTAATTAAGGCCTCTATAAGACATCCAAAGGATGACTACTGATTGCTGCATCCTGAGGCTTTTTGAGTTAAGGAGCAGTCAGAAAGACTTCTGAAGAGGTGAGGTGGTTGTTGATTTTTCTGTGTGATAAAAATCAAAAAGACTATTGTTTTTCTGCTGTGTGACCAGCAGTGTCTGCCCAGCAGTAGGCTGTGCCAGACTCCATAGGTAGGTTCCTGTGTTGTGAAGGTAGACGCCCCAAGTGGCCAGGGTTTATTTTATGTTTTGTTTATGCTGTTTGGATGCTTGCACTTGTATCCATCAATATGGAAGAATAAACCATATCCTTTGTTTTCAACCATCCTCAACTGCCTTTCTGTACAGTTCAGTGTGTAGTGAACCCACCCAGGGGGTCACACACAACCGCTACCGAGCTAATCCCTCACAATATACACAATACATTTTTGATGTAGGTTCTGGTTAGCGATACAAACCACAACATAGACTATCACCTCCCATGGCAAACAATGCACCAACCATCTGGCGGGTGGGACTGTGGGGGGAGGGGATGGGGAGGTGATGATCACCTGCGATCAATGGCTATTCAATCTGAATACTAACACGCAGCTTCTCTGGTATCCTCAGGTGATCTCTGGAATGCGGGCAAAACACGCCGGAAGGATTGGAGTCATAAGAAAGGGCAGCTCTTGGACCCGCCACACGGACTATTTGTACAATATTCAATAATCTTTACCTATATTTTTCCATCAATTACTGTTTTTGAAAAATTTTGCTGCAAAAAAAAACCTCTGGGGAAACTTTTCAATTTTTTGTATAATTTTGGGGTGTGCAGTAGGGTTGAGCGAACCCGAACTGTAAAGTTCAAGTTCGTACCGAACTTCGTTTTTTTTTTTTTGGACCCGAACCCGAACAATTTGCTGTAAGTTTGGGTTCGGAGTTCGGCTATGTAACGGCGCGCTGCACAGCAGCCAATCAAAATTTGTTTTACTTGTGTGACCTAGAAGCCATCACAGCCATGCCATAGTCGCCAGGCATGTGCAACGGCACCTGTGTGACGCGGCGGGCGCGCGGCCGGAGGCCGTATATTGACGGCCTCCCGGCAGATTAGAGCCACCTTGCGGCTGTAAATAGTCGGCCGCCGGATGGCAAGTGGTTAAGGTGGAATCTGTCATCGAAGGCTTATGGTGTCTGTGGGATGTTCGAAGAAGATTCGACAGGGCAGCTACACTGTACGACGCTACGATCGTACATTTCCGGTCGAATGCTCTGCCCACAAGCCATAGAAGAATTCTTATGTTGTATGACACAATCTTGGTGTCATACGGTGTCTGGGGAGCGGAGGTGAAGGAAAACTTCTTCCCCTTAATGGAGGGGTCAGACACCACGATACGTCTACATCGGGGGTGGGGGGGGGGGGGTTCGGGGGGAGGACAAATGCTGGATGGGGCTTAAAGGGGTTGTAAAGGTTTGCTTAATATTTTCTAAATAGGTTCCTTTAAGCTCGTGCATTGTTGGTTCACTTACCTTTTCCTTCCATTTCCCTTCTAAATGTTTTTTTTCTTTGTCTGAATTTCTCACTTGTTCCTCCTCAGTAAGCTTGCCCCCATCACCCCAGCTATTCTGGATAGGGGATAGTCAGCAGGTTCGGCCCCTCCTTTGGGACTACATCCCTGCAGGGAGACATTGTTCCACATGCTCCTCTGGTGCCCCCATGTGCTCCTCTGGTCCCCCCTGCGCTCCTCTGGTCCCCCTGCTCCTCCATACCCTTGTGCTCTTCCATACCCTCATGCTCATCTGGTCCCTCCTGCTCCTCCATACCCTTGTGCTCCTCTGGTCCCCCCTGCTCCTCCATACCCTTGTGCTCATCTGGTCCCTCCTGGTCCTCCATACCCTTGTGCTCCTCCATACCCTTGTGCTCCTCTGGTCCCCCCTGCTCCTCCATACCCTTGTGCTCTTCCATACCCTTGTGCTCTTCCATACCCTCATGCTCCTCTGGTCCCTCCTGCTCCTCTGGTCCCCCTTCTCCTCCATAGCCATGTGCTCCTCCATACCCTCATGCTCCTCTGGTCCCTCCTGCTCCTCCATACCCTCGTGCTCCTCTGATCCCCCACATGCTCCTCTGGTCCCTCCTGCATACCTCCCAACATTTTCAGATGGGAACGAGGGACACCTACTAGCAAATGTATGTAGGCATAAGACACCCCCCTGCCACGCCCCCTTAAAGGAGAATTAACCAAAAAAAGGTTAGATAAATCCACAAGTGTTTTTTTTTTTACCACTACTTTTCCTTCATATTGGCTTGAAAATTTACAAATGCAGCAATTTAGCATATGGATGAAAGGTTTAGCACTGGGAAACACTTTTTGAAAGATTACAATTGCATTTTATATACACAACTAAATAGATCAGACCAAAATGATGGACAAATGAGCAGGAATGAAGGACAGAGGGACATTTCTCCAAATCAGGGACAGTCTCTCCAAATCAGGGACACTTGGGAGCTATGCCCTCACCCGAGCCGTTCTGGCTGGGGGATAGTCCGCATGTTCGCCCCCTCCCTTGGGAGTACATCCCTGCGGGGAGACACTGTTCCCCCCTGCTTCTCTGGTGCCCCCATGTGCTCCTCTGGTGCCCCTGTGCTCCTCTGGTCCCCCCTGTGCTCCTCTGGTCCCCCTGTGCTCTTCTGGTCCCACCACATGCTCCTCTGGTCCCCCACATGCTCCTCTGGTCCCCTATGCTCCTTTATTCCTTCACATGCTCCTCTGGTCCCCTATGCTCCTCTATTTCTTCACATGCACCTCTGGTCCCCCCTGTGCTCCTCTATTCCTTAACATGCTCCTCTGGTCCCCCCAGTGCTTCTTTGGTCCCCCACATGCTCATCTGGTCCCCCACATGCTCCTCTGGTCCCCCACATGTTCTTCTGGTTCCCCTGTGCTCCTTTGGTACCTTACATGCTCTTCTGGGCCTCTATGCTCCTCTATTCCTTCACATGCTCCTCTGGTCCCCCCTGTGCTCCTGTGGTGCCCCATGCTCCTATGGTCCCCCACATGCTCCTCTGGTCCCCTATGCTCTTCTATTCCTTTACATGCTCCTCTTGTCTCCCAACAATGCACTAGCTTAAAGGAAGCGTTTTGAAAATAAAAAAACAAATCTTTACAACCCCTTTAAACTGGCCAACAGCTATTACAACCATCTCCTGAGGGCTCCAGTCATTGTTCTAGATGACAGATACACCGTCCTCAAAGAGACCCCGACACCAATTGCAGAACAGAAGCACATCCTTCCAGTTTTCCATTCCATTAACATTTTTCTGCAACACATAAATACATAAGATAAGCTCCATACACATCTCATCATCTTATGGGAAGTTTTTAGTTGAAATGAACGGTTTGGTGGTGATCTGTCTCTACGGCCAAAAAAAATATCTCCATACAATTGCCGACCGGAAACCCTCTCTCCTTTTCAATTCGCTTTCCCATAGAGGAGATCACGTACTTGGCCGTGGGAGGCATCAAGGTCATGTCCATCACACAAGATGGAAGATCTGTACAATAGAGGAGCGGCCCGTCCCACGTGTCCATATCCAGGCTTTGAGAAATGGCCATAGAGGATGAAGAACAAAAAATTATTGTACCCTGTTTGGTATGCCCCCCCCCCTCCCTCCCTCCTTCCAATCTTCATCCTTGCTCCTCACATAGATTACATTGTGCTTTGCTCCGGTCATGTACAAAACCACCCCCCCCCCGGCCAGCCAACCCTAATGGCTACCCAAGCCCCCCCCTCCTTCACTGGCCATTAGCTGTTCCACTTTATTTCTCTTATAGGCAGTACCAGCTAGACATTCTTTGCATGGAATCATTTTGGCGCCACCACAGCCTCCGACTACAGCCTCCTATCACAGATCACTATCACAGCCTCCCATCACAGCCTCCCACTACAGCCTCCATCACAGGTCACCACTACGGCCTCCCATCACAGCCTCCCACTACAGCCTCCCATCACAGCCTCCCACTACAGCCTCCATCACAGGTCACCACTACGGCCTCCTATCACAGCCTCCCACTACAGCCTCCCATCACAGCCTCCCACTACAGCCTCCATCACAGGTCACCACTACGGCCTCCCATCACAGCCTCCCACTACAGCCTCCCACAGACTTCCATCACAGCCTCCCATCGCAGGTCACCATCAAACAAAGGCAGGAAAGTGAAAAACTCCCAGGCCATAGCTGTTGAGTCAGCTGTCTGTCCCCTCCTCTGTGCGATTTCTGCTCCCCATGTGCTCTTCTGTCCCCCCTGCTCTTCTGTTCCCCCTCTGCTCTTCTGTTCCCACTCCTGCTCTTCTGTTCCCTCCCCTGCTCTTCTGTCCCCCCTGCTCTTCTGTCCCCCCTGCTTTTCTGTTCCCCCCTTGCTCTTCTGTTCCCCCCCTGCTCTTCTGTTCTCCCCCTGCTCTCCTGTTCCCCCTCTGCTCTTCTGTTCCCACTCCTGCTCTTCTGGTCGCCCACAAGCTTCTGCGTTCCCCCTCCAGATCCTCTGTTTCCCCCATGCTCCTCCATACCCTCATGCTCCTCTGATCCCCCACATGCTCCTCTGGTCCCCTTAACTACAATTTTAGCCACAACTGCCAGGAACATTGTTTGGGATGCAAAGAAAAACCCATAAATACCTTCAGGTGAAATACAGTACTCTCTGAAAACATGTGGTGTGGCTGTACAAGATGCACAAAAAGGAGGAACTTGAAGAAAGATGGGCTGCATGGTCGAGTCTCCAGAAGAAAGCCATTACTACGTGTAGCGGGCAGCTGTTTTTCTCTGTGGAAAAAAATTACTGCGCAGGTCTTTGAAATTAAAATAAAAAATTGTTGTGACAAAATAAATTGTGTTGTGCTGCTGCTGCAAAAAATGTGCGATACACATAAAATAATATAACTCTAAAGATATGCTGCGCTGCAAAAAAAATTGTAAATAGGTGGATCTATATACTTTTGTGAACACCAAGTTCCTTCATTTGTGATAAAAACTTAAAATGAACCACTGGTGAGGTGAAACAGAAAAGTCCAAGCAAAATCACAATCAAATTTGTGAAGCAAGAGTCCATCTGTGTCCTATAAACACCCGAGAAGTGTTAGAAGAAGAATCTTCAAGTAAAGTCAATCAAAGGCACCTCCACCTCTATTTAAAATGCCTGCTTACCAGCTCCAACTTAAAAACTGCATTTGTTTTTATACTGTGCTGCTCCTAATAGTCCTCAGCCGTCCACCTCCTCATACAGATGATCCAGAATCGATCAATGCCACATCCGAGGGTATGGAGAGAAGGAAACTCATAGAGTAGTATTGTAGGCAATCGCATTTATTATAATAAAAAAAAACACTCACATGATTCTTGTAAAATAAGCGTGTTTGGTAAAAGCCGGCCGGCTCAATACTTTCGCTCGTCCTTCCGGATTGTCGGTAAGCGGTGACGTCAGCACGCCGCTCTTCCCTACGTCGTTTCGTCACAGATGACGTCTTCCAGGGGTACGAGCGGCGCGCTGATCCACCGCTAATTATACATTCTGCGTGTCATTCGGACCGCCCAGTTCTGACATCCGGGAGTCCTTGGCACTGATCCTCCATCTTGAAAGTGGGATCCTTGCCCCTACTATTCATAGACTACGACTACACTGGCATTAAATGTAAACAAGTCTAAAACACCAGGCTTTAAGATAGCGGGGACTTTTTAGTAAGTTAAGTATGAACGATAAAAATTAAATTCTAAAGTTAAAATGAGAGCGACATGGTTCAATCGCTGTCGGTGCTCAGTATCATAGCGTATCAACTGGGTGAATATTAAAAAGGACATACACATGATGAGAAGCCATTTAGTTGATAACTGCAAATATCTCTTTATTAATATGAACAGCTTCCAATATCAATGTGATAGGAGACTATACATATGCTTCCGCAACTGAATAAAAAAATATATAAATAATCTTAAAAATTATTTTATCTACTAGTAAGCTGATTCAATCAGAATAAAAAACTTACTTGGAAGCTTGTGGCAGCAAGCTGGGAAAAGGAACAGAATATTTCTAGAATAGATAAGTTAGGAAAAATATACTAATGGGACCAATATATAACAGTCCCTATATGTCCCTTTGGTTTTCTAAAAAGGAGGCCAAATTTAATGGTAGTAGTGCTATTGAAATCTACCTACCACATTCAGATGTTTAAAACATCAAAAAAGTTATATGTGTACAGTATGAGTCCCGGATCTCAGAACTGGTTCACACTGATATTAACAGCCTTATAACAATATATAAATGTGGTCTGATTCAAACATAATGTGAAATAGATGTCCTAACTGTTATCTATGAACGCATTTACGTCTACATCAACATTCATTCCATACGGGGTATAAGTTCGTACTTTATGAATTCAGGCCATTTCTAGCCTGGACAATTCCCTTACAAGTGATCCGCCTCTCCAATGGGCATCAAATTTATCAATGCCAAAGAAGAGGGTCCCCTCTGGGTTGCGGTTATGATGTAAAGTGTAAAGTGACACAGAATGCTGAGAGAAACCTGACCTGATATTTGTCAGGTGTTCTCCCAGTCTTACTTGCATCTGCCTCTTAGTCCAGCCTATATACTGTAGTCCACATGGGCACTGTAATAGATACACTACACCCGTGGAACTACAAGTAATAAAAGGTTCTATTAGGTGATCCCTAGAGGTACTGGTTGAAACGAACTTAAGGGTTTTCTTAGAGGTCACTTTATTTATCTTGCATATTTGACATCTCCGACATTGATGGTACCCTGCGATACCTCTCTGAAAAAATGAAACCTTTTTGGTAGGAGGATCAACTACATTCGGAGCTATTTTGTCTCGTAACGAAGGCACACCTCTAAAGATAACTTGAGGATTCGGGGGAAGAAAGGTTTTGAGGACCCTATCATTCTCAAGTAAATGCCAATGCTTCTTAATTATTTTTCTAATGACATAGTGTTGTGTAGAGTAGGATGTAACGAATGGTACCACCGGACCAGTCTGACTGGCTTTAGGGGCGGGGTCCAAAAGAAGTTTGCGATCAGTCTCAGCCACTTCTTTTATAGTTTGTTCTAAGTGGTTGCGATCATAACCCTTCTCTACCAGTCTTTTTCTAAGAATTTCTGTTTGGGAATAAAAACCATCGAGGGTGGTGCAGTTCCTCCTCATTCTGGTAAACTGGCTCTTAGGTACAGATTTGAGCCATTTCTGATGATGGCAACTACCCACTGGAATGAATGAGTTTCTATCCGTCTTTTTAAAGAACGTTTTAGTTTTATAGGCCCCCACATCCTTCATGATTGTAAGGTCCAGAAAATTAATCCTTTCCTGATCCGCCTCATGTGTGAGATGGATCCCTCTCTCGTTCATATTCAACATATCAATGAAATCATCTAGCTGGGATTTAATGCCATTCCATAGGAGGAGGATGTCGTCAATGTACCTTGCCCAAAGTTTGATATGCGGACTAAGATCATGGTAAGACCCCTAAAAAGAAAAAGATTGTTAAGAAGGTGAAAAGGGCTTCACACCCACCACCTAATAGGGGAGCAGGCCCTCCTCCCAATAATTATCAGTATGACAATGGTTCTAGCCATATAAAAACTTCTCGAAACAAACAAGGAAGTAATTTGGACCGGAACAGTGTTTCTACAAATCCCAGCCAAAATCATCATTACAATGATTCCCCGCGAAGGGAACGTGGTTTTGGAAGGAGTGGGGCAGAAAATCAATACTATGGTCCTAATCAAGAACATAGAACTCCACATAATGTCCACCACTATTCAGATAGGGGTAGGGCAAATTATGATGATGACAGCGAATCAGATACGAGAAATCATTTTTACCCTCTAATTGATAGAGAAGGCCCACGCATTTCGAGTCATGCCAACTATGAGCGGAATAATCAAACACAAGAGGTTTACCGGCTAGGCCCTTCTAGAGATCTTTCTTCTGATCAACCCAATGTTGATGTAGGGGAACATTGGGGTTTTCCCAGGGCCAGTCAAGGAACCAAAAGACCAGTGGAAAACAAAGAGGGTGCAGAGGGGGGAGGCGGACAAAACCTAAAGAAACCAAGAGTGTAGATGACATAGGCATCTACAATCTTAGTTCCCATATTCTCACAGAGTCAGAATTGGCTCTGTTAGATCGGGGACTAAAGTTCGCCCCCCCCAAAGAAATTAAACAAATTCCAAACGTACATGGACATTCATCGGTACGTCCGGAAAGTTAATATTAGACGGTACTTTGCTGGTATTCCCAATTCAGATAGATCCATGGGACAAAACCTCATTTCACATTCAGGATTGTCCAATGCGTCCACCTGGAATCCCCCTGGGGCGTTGGCCCCGTCCATCAAAGTTTTCAGAGACGTACTCCTTAGAGATTTGGAACAAGTCAAAGTCTCTAATTGTAGGATGGACCAGAATTTAGTCAAAGGGTTAGATTCCCTATGCACCAATAAACAATTGGTCATTAGACCAGCGGATAAGGGTGGCGGGATAGTCCTAATGGATAGATCTATGTATATTAATGAAACTAAGAAATTGATAGACGATCGAGATACTTATGCACTTCTTAGGGGGAACCCTGTCCAACAATATCAAGACAACTTAGAAGTGTTGGTTAAGAAGGGGGCAGATTTGGGTATACTCAATGAAAAGGAACAACAATTCCTTATTCCCAGGGCACCTAGGATACCGATCCTTTACTGCCTCCCTAAGATTCATAAGAGCCTTACTTGCCCCCCTGGACGCCCCATAGTAAGCGGTATAGATTCCGTTACGTCCAGGGTGGGCAAGTATATTGACCACTTCTTACAACCGTTGGTGCAAAAGATGCCATCTTATGTACGGGACACAAGGCAGGTGATTAATTTGCTCTCTCAGATAGAGCCCCACACTGATACTTGGCTAGTGACAGCGGACGTGAGTTCGCTGTACACGATTATCCCACATAATTTGGGCATAACAGCAGTTAAATACTATTTGGATACTCTCTCTGATTTACCACAAAAACAGAGAGACTTTATTCTTGAACTGCTGGAGTACGCTGCAGGGCACAATTACTTTTGGTTCGACCATAGCTTCTATCGACAAGTCAAAGGTGTCGCGATGGGCGCCAAATACGCCCCAAGCTTGGCGAATTTGTTTATGGCCAAGTGGGAGGAGGATGTCGTCTACAGCAACCTTAGTCCGCATATCAAACTTTGGGCAAGGTACATTGACGACATCCTCCTCCTATGGAATGGCACTAAATCCCAGCTAGATGATTTCATTGATATGTTGAATATGAACGAGAGAGGGATCCATCTCACACATGAGGCGGATCAGGAAAGGATTAATTTTCTGGACCTTACAATCATGAAGGATGTGGGGGCCTATAAAACTAAAACGTTCTTTAAAAAGACGGATAGAAACTCATTCATTCCAGTGGGTAGTTGCCATCATCAGAAATGGCTCAAATCTGTACCTAAGAGCCAGTTTACCAGAATAAGGAGGAACTGCACCACCCTCGATGATTTTTATTCCCAAACAGAAATTCTTAGAAAAAGACTGGTAGAGAAGGGTTATGATCGCAACCACTTAGAACAAACTATAAAAGAAGTGGCTGAGACTGATCGCAAACTTCTTTTGGACCCCGCCCCTAAAGCCAGTCAGACTGGTCCGGTGGTACCATTCGTTACATCCTACTCTACACAACACTATGTCATTAGAAAAATAATTAAGAAGCATTGGCATTTACTTGAGAATGATAGGGTCCTCAAAACCTTTCTTCCCCCGAATCCTCAAGTTATCTTTAGAGGTGTGCCTTCGTTACGAGACAAAATAGCTCCGAATGTAGTTGATCCTCCTACCAAAAAGGTTTCATTTTTTCAGAGAGGTATCGCAGGGTACCATCAATGTCGGAGATGTCAAATATGCAAGATAAATAAAGTGACCTCTAAGAAAACCCTTAAGTTCGTTTCAACCAGTACCTCTAGGGAACACCTAATAGAACCTTTTATTACTTGTAGTTCCACGGGTGTAGTGTATCTATTACAGTGCCCATGTGGACTACAGTATATAGGCCGGACTAAGAGGCAGATGCAAGTAAGACTGGGAGAACACCTGACAAATATCAGGTCAGGTTTCTCTCAGCATTCTGTGTCACTTCATTATGATTTACATCATAACCGCAACCCAGAGGGGACCCTCTTCTTTGGCATTGATAAATTTGATGCCCATTGGAGAGGCGGATCACTTGTAAGGGAATTGTCCAGGCTAGAAATGGCCTGGATTCATAAAGTACGAACTTATACCCCGTATGGAATGAATGTTGATGTAGAAAGGGAGCTGTGGTGGCTCAACGTGATTGGCATTGCGCTGACAAGCCATTCACCTCTGCAGCCAAGGGTTCGGATCCCGGTCTCGGCTACAT
The DNA here is from genome assembly GCA_029574335.1 of Rana kukunoris. Classification (NCBI taxonomy): domain Eukaryota; kingdom Metazoa; phylum Chordata; class Amphibia; order Anura; family Ranidae; genus Rana; species Rana kukunoris. The sequence goes on along the minus strand of CM056055.1, from coordinate 21,225,715 downwards.
GTGAATTGAGTTTGGTGGTCTCAGCCCGGCTCCCGGTGGGTGTGCTATGCAAGGTACGCCTGTGCTTAGTACGCCCACCCCCCCCCCCCCCATAAAAACCACCACACTTGCACGCACACGAAATTGGTTTAAAACACATGCACTTTGGCCATGCGGTCTCCTAAAATAAAGAGAGGCGAAGGACCTTTTGTGATTTTGCTTGGACTTTTCTGTTTCACCTCACCAGTGGTTCATTTTAAGTTTTTATCACAAATGAAGGAACTTGGTGTTCACAAAAGTATATAGATCCACCTATTTACAATTTTTTTTGCAGCGCAGCATATCTTTAGAGCTGTTTTTCTCTGCTGGCTCTGATTTAAATTTAGAAGATAGTCAGAGGATTAGTTACCTCTGACCTATTTGTTTTCATAGTTGGGCTTCTGTTCCAGCCATGGCTGTACTGCAGGTGACCACTATTGTAGTCTGTGGTGTCAGTCCCACCCCAGGCCGAGGGTGGTAGCAGTCAGATCAAGGTGTGTTGGGTATTATTTCTCAGCGGCCAATCAGTGGGGGTTGATCGCCTCGCTGTGCATGCTGGGGGAGAGTATTTAAAGGACAGACGTCACGGGTTCTGGGTCGTCGTCGTCGTCGTGATTAAGAACCCCTGCAATAGGCACTATGCACCACTATGGTGGGGTTAATGCTTAAAAATAACAACCAAGAGCAATTAAGTAGTAAAAAAGATACACAATTGCACATGAAAAGCCCGTTATCTACCTGGCACAGGTACAAAAGTCCTTCATTACCACTTATGCTTCTTCATTGATAATCTTTTATCGCCGGCTCCACCCTCCTTTGTTCATCTTATTAATATAAATAAATGTTCTATCCACAAAAATCAACAGATACATAAAAGTGAAAGTGGACGAGAAACCCGCCGCCGCCTCAGCCGCTATTCTCCGTTGTTCCTCCTGAAGGGGGGCAAATTCACCCCCCACAATGTCCTCGGGAGGGAAAGGTAAAATGCCGAACGTCGCCTCCTTCATCAAAGAAAAATTCAACATCGTTGGGAACTCTATTCTTGTGATGGTTCTTCTCGGGTTGGAGAAAATCATGGACCTGGAATTCCGGTGCCCCGCGGACAAACCCCTGGCGATCGTCTACAGCTTGGTGTTCCTCGCCATACCGACTGCCATTGTCTTAGTTGTGGCGTGCTATATAAGCACGGGAGGGAAGTGCCGCAACATTGCAACAGGAGGGAACGGCGCAGAAATCAGAGGCGGTACCGGGGAGGAGGCCCATAGAGGGTCCGTCGAAGGCATGGAAACCGAGGAAACCGAGGAAGCAGAGAGCGGAGGCGGAACCGAGGAAGAGGTCCATAGAGGGCCCGTCGAAGGCATGGAAACCGAGGAAGCAGAGAGCGGAGGCGGAACCGAGGAGGAGGCCCATAGAGGGTCCATCGAAGGCATGGAAACCGAGGAAACCGAGGAAGCAGAGACCGGAGGCGGAACCGAGGAGGAGGTCCATAGAGGGTCCGTCGAAGGCATGGAAACTGAGGAAACCGAGGAAGCAGAGACCGGAGGCGGAACCGAGGGGGAGGTCCATAGATGGTTAATGGAAACGTCGGGAACAAAGACTGAAACCGAGGAAGCAGAGAGCGGAGGCTGCTGCGCCAATATAAAGAGTCGTGTTTTTGTAATCAAAGTGGTCGGGATTTGGGTGCTGATTGTAATGACAGACGGGCGATACGGAGATTGTTTCGTGAAATCTGTGGATGAATTAAAAGAAATCAAAAATTCAAATACCTCTCATATCTCTCCGCTGAGCTGGACAGAAGTACGAGATAATTACCTAATACATTTGTTCCAGGTAAAGACATTTCTAATCTCTGAGAATTTCAAGGCATCACATCAGTCTCTGTAGCACAAGAGCTTACACTCTAATGTCCCCCACAGTCACACAATATTGTTATTATTATTATTGTTATATATTTATTTAGCTCTGACATATACCACAGTGCTGTACAGAGATCACTTAGCGAATCACATCAGTCTCTGTACCAGAGGAGCTTACACTCTAATGTCCCCCCCCCTCCCCCCCACAGTCACATCAGTCTCTGTACAGAGGAGCTTACACTCTAATGTCCCCTCCCCCCCCCCCCCACAGTCACATCAGTCTCTGTACAGAGGAGCTTAAACTCTAATGTCCCCTTCCCCACAGTCACATCAGTCTCTGTACAGAGGAGCTTACACTCTAATGTCCCCCTCCCCCACACAGTCACATCAGTCTCTGTACAGAGGAGCTTACACTCTAATGTCCCCTCCCCCACACAGTCACATCAGTCTCTGTACAGAGGAGCTTACACTCTAATGTCCCCTCCCCCACACAGTCACATCAGTCTCTGTACAGAGGCGCTTACACTCTAATGTCCCCTCCCCCACACAGTCACATCAGTCTCTGTACAGAGGAGCTTACACTCTAATGTCCCCTCCCCCACACAGTCACATCAGTCTCTGTACAGAGGAGCTTACACTCTAATGTCCCCTCCCCCACACAGTCACATCAGTCTCTGTACAGAGAACCTTACACTCTAATGTCCCCTCCCCCCACAGTCACATCAGTCCCTATACAGAGGAGCTTACACTCTAATGTTCCAACTATATCATAGTCTATAATGGAAGTCTATATATAGTGCTGTACAGAGATCACTTAGCGAATCACATCAGTCTCTGTACCAGAGCAGCTCAGGGCTGTCTTAATGAGAGGGCACACCTGGGCACTGCCCAGGGACCCCAGCTGCATGGTAGGCCCCTGTACTTTCACCAAAGCAGGGTGTAGAGGGGTCAGAGTGCTGGGGAGATATCTGGGGTGTAGAGGGGTCAGAGTGCTGGGGGGATATCTGGGATATAGAGGGGTCAGAGTGATGGGGGGATATCTGGGGTGTAGAGGGGTTAGAGTGCTGGAGGGATATCTGGGGTGTAGTGGGGTCAGAGTGCTGGGGGGATATCTGGGGTGTAGAGGGGTCAGAGTGCTGGGGGGATATCTGGGATGTAGAGGGGTCAGAGTGCTGGGGGGATATCTGGGGTGTAGAGGGGTCAGAGTGCTGGGGGGATATCTGGGGTGTAGAGGGGTCAGAGTGCTGGGGGGATATCTGGGGTGTAGAGGGGTCAGAGTGATGGGGGGATATCTGGGGTGTAGAGGGGTCAGAGTGCTGGGGGGATATCTGGGGTGTAGTGGGGTCAGAGTGCTGGGGGGATATCTGGGGTGTAGAGGGGTCAGAGTGCTGGGGGGATATCTGGGGTGTAGAGGGGTCAGAGTGCTGGGGGGATATCTGGGGTGTAGAGGGGTCAGAGTACTGGGGGGATATCTGGGGAGTAGAGGGGGTCAGAGTGCTGGGGGGATATCTGGGGTGTAGAGGGGTCAGAGTGCTGGGGGGATATCTGGGGAGTAGAGGGGGTCAGAGTAAAGGACCACACAGTAAAAAAAATTGTGGTTACCTATCCCTAAACAAAGGGCTACAAAGCCTCAATACGTCTCCACGTGTTTCTGTGTAGAAGACTGAAAGGTCCACTGATGCCCAAAACTTTTCTCGCTCTATGCAGATTATTGGCCTTCTTCTGATTCTGGTGGCAATCGTTGTGGCTTGTTTCTGCGAATCGAAGATCAACTCCATTCTCCCATTCTTCGGGAGGAAGGATGAAGAAAATTTGCTCCAGGTGACGCAACGAAACGAGCAGAGGTAGGAGGAGTTGGTGGTGACTTCGTAGAGAAGCCTGGGCGTCTTACAACCCGGGATCACCCAACACCTTGGAGGAACTGGGGAATATCACCGCCAAATGGAAAGAGGAAGTAAAGAGACAGTTGAAAAAGTGAAGGACTTCATAGCTCCCAACTGTCCCTGATTTGGAGCAATGTCCCTCTGTCCCTCCTTCCTCCTCATTTGTCCCTCATTTTGGTCTGATCTATAGAGTTGTGTATATAAAATGCACTACCGTATTTATCGGGGTATTGCGTGCTCCGGCGTATAGCGCGCACCCCTGATGTGGACCTGTAAACATTTTTTTAGTACTTAGCGTTTTGGTGCCTTGCGCGGCATCCATCGTCCGGTCCAGCGTCCGTCTTCGGCTTCTGTGGTGTCCTCGCGGCTTCTCCAGTGCTCCGGCGAGTCGAATCCCCGCCTCCCGCGCTCAGTTTGAACGCCTCCGCCGACATATACCGAGTGCAGCACACTCGGGTACATTCGGCCAGGCTCGGCTTCGCTCGCGCTCTGTGACGTTTATGCGTGAGCACGAGCGAAGCCGAACCTGGCCGAATGTACCCGAGTGTACTGCGCTCGGTACATGTCGGCGGAGGCGTTCAAACTGAGCGCGTATAGCGGGTATCGGCGTATATCGCGCACCCACGATTTTCCCCCTTATTTTAAGAGGAAACAAGTGCGCGGTATACGCCGATAAATACGGTGTATATATATGTACAAATGTGCGCCGTCGTATCTATGTGCCGGACCCAGAAAGCTAGATACGCCAAAAAATAGGCGTCAGCCGCCCGACGTAACTTTCCTACGCCGGCGTATAGTGGGCGCATATTTACGCTGGACGCATGTGGCGCTCCCATTGATTTTCGATGCAAATATGTAAATGAGGCAAATACGGGGATTCACGAAACGTACTTGCGCCCGGCGCATAATATACGCGGTTTGCGTAAGGGTTACGTCCGGCGTAAAGTTATTCCCCATATTGGAGGCGCAACTCATGCAAAGGTCTGGACCAGGGAACGAACGCCGTCGAATTTTACGTAGTACGTTGTATGTGAATAGGGCTGGGCGTAGGTTACGTTCACGTCGTAGGCAGTGATTCGACGTATCTTAGGCAGTTGTTTCGAAGTGATTGTGAGCATGCGCAGTGGGATGCGTCCACGGGACGGCGCATGCGCAGTTCGTTTTAAGTACTTGCCTAGCACTCGGCACATCATTTGCATGGGGTCACGCTTCATTTACATGTATCACACCCACTTCCACCTACTTCCACTTACGCCTACGAAATATACGCTACGCCGGCGCAGAGTTGGGAGCATTTGCTTTGTGAATTCCATGCTTCCCTCTCCGCGCTGCGCCGGCATAGCGTAAAAGAGATACGCTACGGCGGCATAAAGATGCGCCGATGTATGTGAATCCGGGCCATATTATATATACTGGCCTAGATTCACGTAGGGCGGCGTAACTATGAGCGGGCGTAGCGTATCGTATTTACGCTACGCCGCCGCAACTTAGAACGCAAGTGCAGTATTCTCAAAGCACTTGCGTCCAGAGTTGCGGCGGTGCAGCGTAATTGTCTTGGCGTAAGCGTGCCTAATTCAAATGTGGCGGTGGTGGGTGTGTTTTATGTAAATTACTTGTGACCCCACGTATTTGACGTTTTTAGAGAACGACGCATGCGCCGTCCGTGGGGAAGTATCCCAGTGCGCATGCTCCAAATTATGCCGCAAATACATTGGTTTTGACGTGAACGTAACTTACGCAAAGCCCTTTTCGCGAACGATTTACGCAAACGACGTAAACGACAGAAAATTCTACGCCGGCCCGACGTCCATACTTAACATTACGTACGCCTCATATAGCAGGGGTAACTTTACGCCGGACATGCGCTTACGCAAACGACGTGAAAAAAAATGCGACCGGGCGCAAGTACGTTCGTGAATCGGCGTATCTAGCTCATTTGCATATTCGACGCGTAAATCGACGGAAGTGCCACCTAGCGGCCAACGTAAATATGCAACTAAGATACGACGGCGTAAGAGACTTACGCCGCTCGTATCTAAGCAAAATTTCCGGCGTATCTTGTTTTCTGAATACAGAAAAAAGATACGCCGGCGCATCTAAGAAGTTACGCGGCGCATCTCGAGATACCCCGACGTAACTGCTACGAGAATCTGGCCCATACTGTATATATGGCAGTAGAGCAGTGGACGATGACAGTAGTTCATTTTTATTTTATTTTTTATTATAACTTTTTTACAATTTTATTATTTTTTTTACAATATTTTTTTTTTACATTTTTTTATTTACAATATGTTTTTTTACATTTTATTTTCATTTTTACATTTTTTATTTACACTATTTTTAGGAGCCCCATTGGGGGGGGGGGGTTCTGGTGAAATATCAGGGGTTTAAACAGACCCCTGATGTCTCACTTTTGAGATAGAGAAAGAGACAGAGGACAGAGATTTTTCAGTGCCTTTTCTCTGCAGCCAAGCGGCGCGGGGGGGGGGGGGGGGATTGCACAACGCAACATAATTAGGGTGTGCCCAGGCACACCTGGCACACCCTGTGCGCATGCCTATGATGTAATGTAATAATGAATCCAACACCATGGGGTAGATTCATGTAGAGATCCGACGGTGTATCTACTGATACACCGTCGGATCTGTGAGATCCGACGCTCGGATCTATGCGGCTGATTCCTCGAATCAGGTTCCGCATAGATCTCCCTTAGAGCCGACTGGTGTAACTGAGTTACACTGTCGATTCTTAGGCTGCATTCTCCCGCCGTCTGCTAGGTGGCGCTTCCGTTCTTCTTCGCGCCGAATATGCAAATGAGCAGAAACGCCGATTCAGAATCGAATGCCCGGGCAACGTTTTTTTTTACGTCGTTTGCGTTCGGCTTTTTCCCGCGGATCGTTACCCCTGCTATATGCGGGGTAAGTGCGGCGGATCCTATGTTAAGTATGGCCGTCGTTCCCGCGTCGAATTTTGAATTTTTTACGTCGTTTACGTAAGTCGTCCGGGAATACGGCCATACGTTAATAGCGTTAACGACGAACACAATGACGTCCTTGCGACGTCATTTAAAGCAATGCACGCTGGGAAATTTAGCCGGCGGCGCATGCGCAGTACGATCGGCGCGGGGACGCGCGTGATTTAAATAGTAAACTCCCCCTAGCCGCGGAATTTGCATTCCGCCGGGGGATTTGCGATCCGCCAGGGCTACTTACGAGGCAAGTGCTTAATGAATACAGCACTTGCCTCAAAAACTGGCGCAGGCGGATCGTAAAACAGATAGATCACGCGGATCAAAAGATCCGCTGATCTATGTGAATCTACCCCCATGTCTATACATATTAAACCTTTTTTGCTATGTGCATTATTGTTTTGTATTGTCAGGCTCAATATGCCAATTAAATATACTTTCAAATGCCTCCACCCCCACAAATCATTAGCCTCATTTGGTTCACACTGCCGCCAATTCAAAATCACGGTAAAAATCGTTCATTTTTTTGAACGATTTTTAACGACGCGTTTTTTTTTTTTTTGAACGATGAATTGTTCAGCTCTGCTGCCTAGCTGTGCAAAGTTAGTAGAGAGACAAATCCCAACAGGCTGGAATTACAGCAAAAGGGGGTCCAACAAAATCCTGACAAAAGGGGGGGGGGGTCCTTTTTTTCTACTTTGAATTTTTAAATTTTTTTTTTTTGTTTCTGACATGTTGGTGTTATATCTTTCACTTGAATGTTATAAGTAAATACATCTGATTAAAACAAAAACTGCGTCTGTCTTCATTTCGGGGCTGCAAAAGCAACAAAATGTGATTTATTTTAAAAGGGAGAGGATCCTTTCTCTGTACTCGCGGCCTGTGAGACCCAACAAAGGGTAAAAACTCATTATTTGCGCAGCTGCTGTCTTCTTGTACTACAGCCGCGGCCAAAAGTTTTGGGACTGACAGAAAAATTAAGCAGTTAAGACCCGGACCGTTATGCAGGTGAAGGACCGGGCCACTTTTTGCGATTCGGCGCTGCGTCGCTTTAACTGACTATTGCGCGGTCGTGCGACGCAGCTCCAAAGTAAAATTGGCGTCCTTTTTTCCCCCACAAATAGAGCTTTCTTTTGGTGGTATTTGATCACCTCTGCGGTTTTTATTTTTTGCGCTATAAACAAAAACAGAGCGACAATTTCGAAAAAATGCAATTTTTTTACTTTTTGCTGTAATAAATATCCCCCAAACATATATAAAAAAACGTTTTTTTCCTCAGTTTGGGCCGATACGTATTCTTCTACATATTTTTTGGGGAAAAAAATCGCAATAAGCGTTTAGCGGTTGGTTTGCGCAAAATGTATAATGTTTACAAAATTGGGGATAGTTTTATGGCATTTTTATTAATATTTTTTTTTTATTACTAATGGCAGCGATCAGCGATTTTTTTTTTCGTGACTGCAACATTATGGCGGACACATCGGACACTTTTGACACATTTTTGGGACCATTGTCATTTTCACAGCGAAAAGTGCTATAAAAATGCACTGATTACTGTGAAAATGACAATTGCAGTTTAGGAGTTAACCACTAGGGGGCGCTGTAGGGGTTAAGTGTGACCTCATATGTGTTCCTTACTGTAGGGGGGGCGGGGCTGGACGTGTGACGTCATTGATCGTGTTTCCCTATATCAGGGAACAGACGATCAATGACGCCGCCACTGTAAAGAACGGGGAAGCTGTGTTTACACTCACCTCTCCCCGTTCTTCAGCTCCTGTGACCAATTGCGGGACACTGGTGGCGATCGGGTCCACGGGTCCCGCGGCTGCGGTCACGGAGCTTCGGACCGGGTCGCGGGTGACCCAACTCCACCCACAACACTACACAATAGTTACCTAACGAACCACAATACACATCTCTTAGTAGACATTCTGACTCCGGCTCTGACGTAATTTACATGAGCTAATTAACTACAGTTTATGATTCAGACACCTGACCTTTAGGCTGTCTGCTACTTTACAATACACATTACCCACGGCTGGGCACTTAAAGGGGACGTACAGGTACGTGCCTGTGCCCAGCCGTGCCATTCTGCCGACGTATATGAGAAGCAGGCGGTCCTTAAGTGGCTAAAGGGGGTTGTAAATCCTTGCGGTTTGCATTCTATGCATTGAGGTGAACAACCTCTTGTAGTGCACCAGCCCCCCGTTTTACTTACCTGAACCCGCTCTTTCCCGTGATGGGGACGAGCACTCCATCTCCAGCCGGTGTCTCGGGTCCTGATTGGATAGATTGGTAGAAGCGCAGCCATTGGCTCCCACTGTGATAAGTGAAACTCCTGCGCTGTAATGGGTGAAAGGGGATTGGCCCGAGGGAAGGGGCAAGGGAAGTGTACTGCAGCAAACAAAGGATAGGTCTATCTATTGGCTCCCACTGCTGTCCATCAAATCCAATGATGCAGGGGCCGAGGGGCGGGGCCGTGTTCTGCTGTCTGTGTCAAGAGACTCAGCAGCAGGACACGAAAGTGTGCCTGCATGAGGCCATTCATTAACAGCACGCTCAGTGCGCCTGCGCCGCATGTCTGCGAGCTGGTCGGTAAGTAAGCACGTTTTTTTTTTATGTATCTGACACAGACAGCAGAACTCAGCCCCGCCCCTTGGCCCCTGCGTCATTGGATTTGATTGACAGCAGTGGGAGCCAATGGCTGCGCTGCTACCATACTATCTATCTGTTACGGAACCCCAAATGGGACAGGGGTTCGGATATTCCATTCCCGAACCCAAGGCAGCTACCGACACTCCACAATCCGGCGAACACGACCCATACGAATTCCCCCAGTTACGAGACACACGGCTCTGTTTGAGGTTCAACAGAAAAGACAATCTTTATTGAGAAGGCAGGCTCTTATATACACAAAAAGAATACTGCAGTAACCAAATGAACGATGACCCAACTCCACCCACAACATCATACAATGGTTCCTAACGAGCCTCCAATACACATCTCTTAGTAGACATTCTGACTCCGGCTCTGATGTAATTTACATGAGCTAATTAACTACCACTGATGATTCAGACACCTGGAGCCAGATTCAGATAGCCTTTACGTCGGCGTTTCTATAGATACGCCGCGTAAAGTCTATTCTGCGCTGGCGTATCTTTTTTCTGTATTCAGAAAACAAGATACGCCGGAATTCAGCTAAGATACGAGCGGCGTAAGTCTGTTACACCGTCGTAACTTAGTTGCATATTTACGCTGGCCGCTAGGTGGCGCTTCCGTCGATTTACATGTCGAATATGTAAATTAGGGAGATACGCCAATTCACGAACGTACTTGCGGCCGGGCGTCGTATTTTACGTCGTTTGCGTAAGCGTTAGTCCGACGTAAAATTACCCCTGCTATATGAGGCGCAGCCAATGTTAAGTATGGACGTCGGGACAGCGTCGAATTGTACGTCGTTTGCGTAAATCGTTCGGGAATGGGGCTGGACCTAAGTTACGTTCACGTCGTTTACATTGACAACTTGCGACGTGATTTCACGCATGCGCACTGGGATACGTCCACGGACGGCGCATGCGCTGTTCAGAAATAGCGTAAATTACGTGGGGTCATGATTCATTTACATGAATCACGCCCCCACATGACTAATTTGAATTAGGCGCCCTTACGCCGGGCCAATTTACGCTACACCGCCGCAACTTATGGAGCAAGTGCTTGCTGAATAAGGCACTTGCCCATAAAAGTTGCGGAGGCGTAGCGTAAAGAGCATATGCTAAGCCGGACAAATTTACGCCCCCTTCTCTGAATCTGGCCCCTGACCTTTAGGCTGTCTGCTACTTTACAATACACATTACCATCAATAGACCTTCCCACAATACAGGGTCAATTAGCACAACACAATGAAAGATCCTTAGAAGCCATCCTAGATTCATTTACATCACAGCAGACAGCCAGGTAGCTGGATGTGATGACATTAACATCTTTCAATTAACCTGTTGAGTTCAGAATCAACAAACAGTAATTAGTTCTTTAACAATATCCTGGAATATATTGTGGGTAATCATTACTGTCCCATCTCAGGTAGTCCAAGATATAATTTCTCAGTCATCCTATGCCCCTAGTGGACATAGGATGATTTTAGAGTCATCAGGGAAGCGGAAACAGGAGTATCTCATACTTTTCAAGAGCTTCTGGGTCCCACGGGCCCTTCTGTTACACTATCAGGACCCGAGACACCGGCTGGAGATGGTGTGCTCGTCCCCATCGCGGGAAAGCTTGCTATGGGGGGCACTTGAGCCTAGCTGTCCATTCAGACACAGAGCTGCCGTTCGGCTCCACCCCAACTCTCTCCTGATTGGTTAACTGACTTTGGCAGCCAATGGCACTTCAGAAGGGAGAGGCTCGGAAGGTCGAGGGACTCGTGGACATCGCTGGAGAGAGATGGGACTCAGGTGAGTAATTAGGGGGGGTGCTTGGGGGGGCCGCTACACACACAGGTGCACGGAACGCACCTTCTGCCTTTACAACTCCTTTCATTTCTCGTCCTGATCTCCATGGTTGGCCAGTAAACGGTTAAAGCGGTTGTATGGATTGAATCGAAGGGTCCAAAGTTTCCTCCGCCCACACTGAAGATCCCACCGCTGCGCCAGGATAAGAAAAACACTGCGGTTAAATGCCAACGCTGCCACTGAGATAAATAATAAACTGATAAAGTGAATGGCGGCGCTGTAAATGAATAACGAAATAACATCAAATAATAAAAGAATCACCCAGGGACAAGCGATAAGGGAATAACCGAAAGCGAAAACAAAAGTCCATTGATAAGTAAAGCTTTGCGTTTTTCCTATGCACGTTAAGGTGAAAAAACATCCGATGCTCACAGCCCCCCCCCCCCTGTTTACTTACCTGAGCCTTGAAAGCCCCGCATCGTGAACGCGTTTGTTCTCGGCGCTCACAGCCCCCCCCCCCCCCCCCGAGCCCCCTATTTACTTACCTGAGCCTTGAAAGCCCCGCATCCTGAACGCGATTGATCTCGGCGCTCACAGGCCCCCCCCAGCCCCCTATTTACTTACCTGAGCCCTCGAAAGCCCCGCATCATGAACGTGATTGATCTCGGCGCTCACAGGCCCCCCATTTACTTACCTGAGCCTTGAAAGCCCCGCATTGTGAACGTGATTGATCTCGGTGCTCACAGGCCCCCCCCCCCAGCCCCATATTTACTTACCTGAGCCCTCGAAAGCCCCGCATCATGAACGGGATTGATCTTGGCGCTCACAGGCCCCCCCCCAGCCCCCCATTTACTAACCTGAGCCTTGAAAGCCTTGCATCCTGAACACGATTGATCTCGGCGCTCACAGGCCCCCTATTTACTTTCCTGAGCCTTGAAAGCCCCGCATTGTGAACGTGATTGATCTCCACGTTCACAGGCCCCCCCCCCATTTACTTATCTGAGCCTTGAAAGCCCTGCATCGTGAACGCGATTGATGTCGGCGCTCACAGAGGCCCCCCCCATTTACTTGCCTGAGCCTTGAAAGCCCCGCATCGTGAACGCAATTGATGTCGGCGCTCACAGAGGCCCCCCTCCCAGCCCCCCCCCCCCCATATACTTACCTGAGCCTTGAAAGCCCCGCATCCTGAACGCGATTGATCTCGTCCCGGGCTTCTCAGCTCTTCTCGGCCCCTCCATGGCTGATTGATAGCAGTGCAGCCATTGGCTCCCGCTGCTGTCAATCAAATTAATGACACTCTTGCAGGGGAGAAGCTGAGTCAGCCGCCGAGCGACCTTAGAAGAGGAGAATCGGGGGCCACTCTGTTCAAAACGAGCTGCACAGTGGACGTAAGTATGACATGTTTGTTATTTAAATAATAAAATAGTCTTTTGAATTATAAGAAGGCAACGACTTTCCATGAGCCCTGTCTATGTGAATGGCTACCACTGACTGAGGGACCATCGAAGTGGGGAGGGTCTAAATGGTCTAATTTAGCCCCCCCCCCCCCCTTGCATGGTCCCTCAGTCAGTGTTATTTATTGCATTGGGATTCAAATTCCCCCAAAAAAATCTACATAATTACTGTTAATTTTTCTGAGTCACTGTTGGTCTTCCTTCTGCATCACCACTGTTTTTTTTTTTTGTTTTGTTTTGTTTTTACTTTTTTTTTACTATCTTAATTTTTATTTTTTATTTTTTTGCACCAGCATCAGCAGTAAAAAAAAAAAAAAAAAAAAATCTCTACAATTGCTGCACCCTTATTTTCTTTAATTAAAAACAAAACAAGAACTATAATAAAACAGTTTACTATAGCGCACCAAGCGCAAAAGTATTGCACCCAAGTACCATATTCCCATCCCACGCTCTATAATAAAAAGTTATATAAATCTTAATTTTTTTTATTGTTGCACTTTAAGCATAATTAAAAAATCACTGCTCCTGAAAAAGCTATCGTTTTAAAAAAAATAAAAAAAAATAATCATACTGATACATGTCCCCTAGAGCTGCACGATCCCGGCCAAAATGAGAATCACGTGCTTAGAATAAAGATCACGATTCTTGCGGCGTAAAATCTTTCACATTATACAAAAAAACATCTTTTTTTTAATTCATTAACCACTTCACCCCCGGACCGTTATGCAGGTAAAGGACCCGGCCCCTTTTTGCGATTCGGCACTGCGTCGCTTTAACTGACAATTGCGCGATCGTGCGACGCGGCTCCCAAACAAAATTGGCGTCCTTTTCCCCCCCACAAAGAGAGCTTTCTTTTGGTGGTATTTGATCGCCTCTGCGGTTTTTAGTTTTTGCGCTATAAACAAAAATAGAGCGACAATTTTGAAAAAAAAATCTATATTTTTTACTTTTTGCTCTAATAAATATTCCCCAAAAATATATATAAAATTTTTTTTTTTCCCTCAGTTTAGGCCGATACGTATTCTTCTACATATTTTTGGTAAAAAAAAAATCGCAATAAGCGTTTATCGGTTGGTTTGCGCAAAATTTATAGCGTTTACCATATAGGAGATAGTTTTATGGCATTTTTATTAATATATATATTTTTTTTACTACTAATGGCGACGATCAGCGATTTTTTTTCGTGACTGCGACATTAGGGCGGACACTTCGGAAACTTTTGACACATTTTTGGGACCATTGTCATTTTCACAGCGAAAAGTGCTATAAAAATGCACTGATAACTGTGAAAATGTCAATGGCAGTTTAGAAATTAACCACTAGGGGGCGCTGAAGGGGTTAATTGTGACATCATATGTGTTTTCTAACTGTAGGGGGGCGGGGCTGGACGTGTGACGTCAGTGATCGCCTTTTCCTATATCAGGGAACAGACGATCGGTGACACTGCCACAGAGAAGAACGGGGAAGGTTTGTTTACACTCACCTCTCCCCGTTCTTCAGCTCCTGTGACCGATCGCGGGACAACGGCTGCGGACGGGTCCACGGGTTCCGCGGGCACGGTCACGCTGGCGGCACGCTCGCGACCCCACGGCCATTCTGCCGACGTATATCGGCGTGAAGGGGTCCTTAAGTGGTTAAGGTAAAAAAAGTGTGACTATACGGGCCCCCCCCGTTATACGTACCTGACCCCTCCAAAGTCCCGCGCTCGGCCCCGACATCCTCTTCGCCGTTGGATTGGTTAGAGTCGATTGATTGAACGCAGCGCAGCCATTGGCTGGCGCTGCTGTCAATCACATCGAATGACGCGGCGCGCCAAGGGGGGCGGGGCCGAGTGATACAGTGAATCACCGCTGTATCACCGGAGCATGCCCACAAGGACTCCATACAATGCGAGCATACCTCCCAACCGTCCCGGATTTCGCGGTAAATACCACGGTCCCGCGATCACGGCTAAATTACCGCGATTACCCCCCCCGCACTCAACAACCCCCCCCCCCCCCCTCGCTCAACAACTTCGTTGGGGGGTATGCTCACTTGTCCCTCATTCTGAAGTTGAAAAGTTGGGAGGTATGTGCGAGCTCGCATTAATGTGAGGAGTTCTTGCGGAGAGGAGCCGAGACAGCTGCCGAGGGGCCCCAGAAGACCAGGTTCGGGGCCACTCTGTGCAAAACCAGCGGCACATGTTTGTTATTTTTATTTTATATAGTTATTTTTTATCAACCCCTTTAATTTGGTGAAATTTACAAAAGTACAATATGATTAATGAACACCAGAGGGCGCCAAGAAAAAAACGTCATAAGATTATATACAGTACAGACAACAAAAAAGAAAGTGAAAGTTCCATAAGAATCCACACGAGAGGTCGGTCGCTCAGTAAACCAGAAATCAGTTTTAGTGCCAAATTACTTCAAAAGCAGAGCTCCCAACTGTCCCTGATTTGGAGAAATGTCCCTGTGTCCCTCTTTCCTCCTCATGTGTCCCTCATGTTGGTCTGATCTCTATAGATATATATATAAAATGCACTTTTTATCTATCAAAAAGTCTTTCCCAGCGCAAAATCTGTCATCTGATTTCTAAATGGCCGCATTTGTAAATTCCAAAAGCCAATATGAAGGAACAGTAGAGGCGAAAAAGCACTTGTGAGTTTAACCAATTTCGTTGTTTTTTTGGTACAATTCTCCTTTAAGGGGGCGTGGCAAGGGGTGTGTCCCATGCCTGCATACTTTTGCTGATAGGTGTCCCTCATTCCCGACTCAAAAAGTTGGGAGGTGTGCAAAAAGGAGAGTTTAACCACTTGCCGACCGCCGCACGAACTTATACATCGACAGAATGGCACGGCTGTACAAATGGGCGTGTGTATACACGTCTCCTTTAATTTGCCAGTGTGTGGTCACGCGCACCGTGTGCGCTCCGATAGTGCTGTCAGCAGCGTGCCTCCCGCCAGCGCTAAGTACACCCCGCGCCCGCAGCTCTACTCCCCGTCCCCCGCACCCCGCGCCCGCAGCTCTTCCCCATCCCCCGCGCCAGCAGCTCTACTCCCCGTCCCCCGCACCCCGCGCCCGCAGCTCTACTCCCCGTCCCCCGCGCCCGCAGCTCTACTCCCCCGCTAATAGCGTAGACTCGCCCCGTTCCCTGAGCCTTAGCGGGGGAGTAGAGCTGCGGGCGCGGGGGACGGGGAAGAGCTGCGGGCGCGGGGGACGGGGAGTAGAGCTGCGGGCGCGGGGTGTACTTAGCGCTGGCGGGAGGCACGCTGCTGACAGCGCTATCGGGCTATCACAGGGAGAGGAGATCCTCTCCCTATGATAGCCTAGCTGTGACTGGTGTTTGCGTCAATACTTGACGTGACATGAGTGAGCCAATGGAATGTGATGGAGGCGGACCATCTCATTCCATGGCAAATCTCATTTCATGGCAATGCACCGGCATAAAGATAAACCACCAAAAAGATGGCGCATCCCAGGCAAAGGTATGAATGTCGGAACAGCCGTCGTTTACGTAAGACGTACGTAAATGCGCCTGGGCGTAAGTTACGCTCACATCGTAGGCAGTGTTCGACGTATCTTAGGCATTCTATCCGGCGTAATTCTGAGCATGCGCACTAGGATACGTTCATGGACGGCGCATGCGCCCTTCATTTACATGGGGTCGCGGTTCATTATAATACAACACGCCCACTACCTGCCTACTTTGAATTACGCGGGCTTAGGCCGGCCAATTTACGCTACGCCGCCGTAACTTAGGGAGCAAGCGCTTTGTGAATACGGCACTTGCCTCTCTATGTTGCGGCGGAGTAGCGCATATTCGATACGTTACGCCCGCCTAACGATACGCCGCCCTACCTGAATCTGGCCATATAACTTTTGCGCAAACCAATCAATATACACTTATTGCGATTTTTTTTTTACCAAAAATAGGTAGAAGAATACGTATCGGCCTAAACCGAGGAAATTATAATTTTTTAGATTTTTTTGGGGGATATTTATTGTAGCAAAAAGTAAAAATTATTACAAAAAAAATTGTCGCTCTATTTTTGTTTATAGCGCAAAAAATAAAAACCGCAGAGGTGATCAAATACCACCAAAAGAAATCTCTATTTGTAGGGAAAAAAGGACGCCAATTTTGTTTGGGAGCCACGTCGCACGACCGCGCAATTGTCAGTTAAAGCGACGCAGTGCCGAATCGCAAAAAGTGGCCCGGTCTTTGGCCAGCGAAATGGTCCGGATCTTAAGTGGTTAAATATAGCCTCAATAATCGGAAAAGGGGAGGTAATTAAAGCAACCCACACTTAGGGTCCTTTCACACGGAGCGGACCGTTTTTGTGTCCGCTCCGTGTGTGTCCGTCGGCTCAGCGGGGATCATCCGTAATCCCCGCTGAGCTGTCGGCGGACAGGGCGGTCCCCGCACACTGTGCAGAGACCGCCCTGTCTTTCCTCCGCTCTCCCCTATGGGGAATCGGATGAATACGGACCGTGTGTCCGTATTCATCCGAACAGAAAAAATAGGGTTTTGTTCCGTCCGAAAAACCGGGGCCCCAGCTGCATGGGGGGGCCCCCTGCACTTTCCCCAAAGCAGCTGGTCCTTGAGCCCACAATGCCCCGACATTTTCTCCATTGTAGGGGCCCCAGAGCATTACTTTGCCCAGGGGCCCATGATGCTATTAAGATGGCCCTGGGAGAGAGGGACAGAGGGACATTGTTCCAAATCAGGGACAGTTGGGAGCTATGAAGTCCTTCACCTATTTTAACTGTCTCTTTACTTCCTCTTTCCATTTGGCGGTGATATTCCCCAGTTCCTCCAGGGCGTTGGGTGATCCCGGGTCGTAAGACGCCCAGTCTTCTCTCCGAAGTAGAGTCACCACGAACTCCTCCTGCCTCTGCCTGGCTTGTTTCTGTAAGGTGTCCTCCGTGATCTGGAGCAAATTTTCTTCATTCTTCCTCCTAGACTTCTCTGATTCTGATTCAAATTTGCACCCAAATAACTGGAGGCAGGAGTTGATCTTCGATTCGCAGAAACAAGCCACAATGATTGCCACCAGAATCAGTAGAAGGCCAATAATCTGCATAGAGAGAGAAAAGTTTTGGGCATCAGTGGACCTTTCAGTCTTCTACACAGAAAAACGTGGAGATGTTTTTGTGGCTCTCCAAGGCCACGTCTTCAGTTCCTAGAGGGTCGGGAAGAGGCTGCAATTGGGAGGTTGGAAATTGTAACAGAATGGCCCGTGACACCCAGAGACTTTTGAGGGATGTGGGGTGCTCCTGTGCCGGCGTCACCAAGGACTCTTATGTCTAGGGTCACCTTATGTCCAATAGGGCCATAGGGTGACTGAGAAATATTCATTATAAATTACATGAGATGAGACATTACTGATAAATCATGTATTGCAGGATATCTTGAGATATTACAAGTGTTGGTTTATTCTGACCCTACCAGTCAATAAGAATGGCTCTTTCAATGCCCAGGCTATTGAGATGCTAAGTGAGTTGGGCTTTCATTGTGCGATCACACTGTTTAAAGCCCATTGATGATAGATGTGTTGTGACTCTAAAAGTTCAGACGTCTCTCTTCAGGGGTTAAGTGAGGCTGGCTCCTGAAAGACGTTCCATTGTCTATTGTATGATGCCAATACTGTGTTGTATCTATTGTAATTGATTAAGTCAATTATGTTTAGGGGAACTTGTCAAGCTATATGCGGAGCCAGGCTGTCTGGATAATGCATTCCGTTACAATTAGTAATTAGCTCAACTGGATGACATTATCTAAAAGAATGTGATTGAAGCCCCCCCCCCCCCCATGGTGTGATGTGTGGGTGGAGGGTTCATTGTTCCTGTGATTAACTTTAACATGCTGTACTGTATAAGAAAGCTAAGTGTACCATTAAAGCGTTCATTCATTTTGAAACCAGAGGATCATTTTCTGGGGAATTGATATGGATCGTGTCTGCTGGTTTGTCGGTGTGTCGGATAAGCTGTCTTGGGTTGATGGAAGGTCGTAAACGGTGGTGACCATTACAGAAAGCTTAACCCGGGGGGCCCAACTGCTGGCCCTCTGATGCACGTACACACCTACAGACACATGCATACACACATACAGCCACATGCATACACACACATACAGACACATGCATACACACACATACACGTACACACACATACAGACACATGCATACACACACATACACGTACACACACATAGAGACACATGCATACACACACATACAGACACATGCATACACACACATACACGTACACACACATAGAGACACATGCATACACACACATACAGACACATGCATACACACACATACAGACACATGCATACACACACATACACGTACACACACATAGAGACACATGCATACACACACATACAGACACATGCATACACACACATACACGTACACACACATAGAGACACATGCATACACACACATACAGACACATGCATACACACACATACAGACACATGCATACACACACATACACGTACACACACATACAGACACATGCATACACACACATACACGTACACACACATAGAGACACATGCATACACACACATACAGACACATGCATACACACACATACACGTACACACACATAGAGACACATGCACATACACAAATACAGACACATGCACGTACAGACACATGCATACACACACATACAGACACATGCATACACACACACATACAGACACATGCATACACACACATACAGACACATGCACGTACACACATACAGACACATGTATACACACATACAGCCACATGCATACACACACATACAGACACATGCATACACACACATACAGACACATGCATACACACACATACACGTACACACACATACAGACACATGCATACACACACATACACGTACACACACATAGAGACACATGCATACACACACATACAGACACATGCATACACACACATACACGTACACACACATAGAGACACATGCACATACACAAATACAGACACATGCACGTACAGACACATGCATACACACACATACAGACACATACACATACAGACACATGCATACACACACATACAGACACATGCACGTACACACATACAGACACATGCATACACACATACAGACACATGCATACACACACATACAGACACATGCATACACACACATACACGTACACACACATACAGACACATGCATACACACACATACACGTACACACACATAGAGACACATGCATACACACACATACAGACACATGCATACACACACATACATGTACACACACATAGAGACACATGCACATACACAAATACAGACACATGCACGTACAGACACATGCATACACACACATACAGACACATGCATACACACACACATACAGACACATGCATACACACACATACAGACACATGCACGTACACACATACAGACACATGCATACACACACATACACGTACACACACATACAGACACATGCATACACACATATACAGACACATGCACATACACAAATACAGACACATGCACGTACAGACACATGCATACACACAAACATACAGACACATGCATACACACACATACAGACACATGCATACACACACATACAGACACATGCACGTACACACACACATACAGACACAGGCATACACACATACATACAGACACATACATAGACACACATACAGACATATGCACATACACACATACAGACACATGCACATACACACATACAGACACATGCACGTACACACACATACAGACACATGCATACACACACATACAGACACATGCATACACACACATACAGACACATGCAGCTACACACATACACACACATACAGACACACACATACATACAGACACATACATAGACACACATACAGACATATGCAGATACACACATACAGACACATGCACGTACAGACACATACAGACACATGCATACACACATACAGACACATGCATACACACACATACATACATATGCACATACACACACATACAGACATATGCACATACACACATATGCAGGTATACACATACAGACACATACATATACAGACACATGCATACACACACATACAGACACATACATACAGACACATGCACACACATACATACAGACAAATTCATACACACAGACACATGTATAAAGCCCCTTTAAAACCTTTCCAGATTCCTCATTCAGCTGGGTACTGCACTCAGGGGGAAGCACAGCACACTCCCCTGCACTTTACTTTCACTTTTGAAGCTGACAGAGCTTCTAACAGTGCCAATGTACAGTTCAGCAGGAGATTGGGCTCATCTGATGGCCCTTCTCTCCCCTGACCCCGCGGCACACCTGAGAACCTCCGACGGCACACCTGTTGAGAAAGGCTGCCCTAGGCCATATGGGCATGGTATGCAGCCGCCTGAGTAACCTTACGGACGCCATGCTTTCAATCCAATACAAAGTGATAAGTGAAGATGAATTATCTCTTATACTGGACACACTCATATCTTTCCAACAAATTGCAATTCTAGCTCAGCGCAGCTGTCCCACTTTCCAAGCAAAGCAATATATTATTCTATATAAAAACCCTCCTGAGTCTTGTGGTTACCTGTGGTTCTTCACTGTGTATGCCTCAGTATTTCCTGTCTGTGATGATCCCCTAGACCAGGGGTCTTCAAATTACGGCCCTCCAGTTGTTTAGGAACTACAATTCCCATCATGTCCAGTCATGTCTGTGAATGTCAGAGTTTTACATTGCCTCATGGGATGTGTAGTTCCGCTACAGCTGGAGGGCCGTAGTTTGAGAATCCCTGCCCTAAACCCAGGGCAGCACTGGCAGGTGGCAGCGTATCCCCGACTATGACTCGGCCACTTGAGTGGGCGGGGCCAGCCCGTGTCGGATCTACACAACACAAGCAAGCTGGCAGCCAATGACTGGAGCGGGCGAGGCGGGCATCGCATTGGATGATCGGGCCAGGGTGAGGGGGGAGGGGACATCAGATGATAGACATCAGAATCTCAGAGACACAAAGAGCAGCCAGCGGACTCGGGAAAAAAGTCTTCAGCGTGGCGGTGGACCCTGCTGGCTGCTGCAACACCTTGACGATTCCAGGGGGGGGGCACTTGAGCCCCCTTTCCCCCTCCTGTGGACGCCCATGGCAACAGCTGATTCCCTCCAGTAACAATACACTCCTCCAGCAACATAACATCTCCCAAGCAGCAGTAGACCTCTCCAGCAACAAAAGCTCCCCTCAGCAACATAGCCCCCCCCACAGCAACAACAGAATACCCCAGCAATAGTAGATCCCCCTAGCAACAACAGAATACCCCAGCAATAGTAGATCCCCCTAGCAACAATAGACAAAAAAATTCACTTTCCATTATAGTCTACGATGTACTATGGAAGCGCGTGCACCGTGTTCTGTTGTGAATTGGCCCTAAGAATGATTGAACCTTCCGTTATAGAGTATGATATAGTTGGAACATTAGAGTGTAAGCTCCTCTGTACAGAGACTGATGTGATCAGCTAAGTGTCCTCTGTACAGCACTGCGGTATATGTCAGAGCTATATAAATGTATTATAATAATAGTATGTGACTGTAGGGTTAGGGGGTTAGGGTTAGGGTTAGAGGTAGGGTTTGGGGTAGGGCTAGGTTTAGGGGTAGGGGTTAGGGGTTACGTGTAGAGGTTAGGGGTAGGGGTAGGGGTTATGGGTAGGGTTAAGGAGTAGGGTTAGGGGTAGGGTTTGGGGTTACAGGTAGGGGTTAAGTGTAGGGTTAGGGGGTTAGGGTTAGAGTTAGGGTTAGGGCTAGGGTTAGAGGTTAGGGGGTAGGGGTATGGTTAGGGTTAGGATTAGGGGGTAGGGTTACGGGAGGGGTAAGGGGTAGGGTTAGGGGGATAGGGTTTGGGGTTACGGGTATGGGTTAGGTGTAGGGTTAGGGGGTAGGGTTAGCGTTAGAGTTAGGGTTATGGCTTAGGGGTAGGGTTAGGGGTAGAGTTAGGGGTAGGGGTTAGGGATAGGGTTAGGGGATAGAGGTATGGGTTAGGGGGTAGGGTTCGGGGTTACAGGAGGGGTTAGGGGTAGGGTTAGGGGTTATGGGTAGGGTTAAGGAGTAGGGTTAGTGGGTTAGGGGTAGGTTTAGGGGTTACGAGTAGGGGTTAGGTGTAGGTTAGGGGTTAGAGGGTAGTGTTAAGGGTTAGGAGTAGGGTTAAGGGTTAGGGGGTTAGGGTTATGGGTAGGGGTTAGGGTTAGAGGTAGGGGTTAGGGATAGGGTTAGTAGTTATGGGTAGGGTTAAGGTTAGAGTTAAGGGTTAGGGGTAGACCCCAGAGGTCAAAGGTCAGAAGGCAGGTTTTCCAGAGATCAAAGATCACGAGGCGTGGCTGACCCACCCCCACCAAAGTGTACCTCCTACCCCAACTAAGTTGGGGAATGAACAAATCGGGGAGAGTGTAAGCTCTTCTGCTACAGAGACTGATGTGATGTCTCAATATTCTCAGAGATTAGAAATGTCTTTACCTGGAACAAATGTATTAGGTAATTATCTCGTACTTCTGTCCATTTCAGCGGAGAGATATGAGAGGTATTTGAATTTTTTATTTCTTTTAATTCATCCACAGATTTCACGAGACAATCTCCGTATCGCCCGTCTGTCATTACAATCAGCACCCAAATCACGACTACTTTGATTACAAAAACACGACTCTTTATATTGGCGCAGCAGCCTCCGCTCTCTGCTTCCTCGGTACCGCCTTTGATTTCTGCGCCGTTCCCTCCTGTTGCGGTGTTGCTGCACTTCCCACCCGTGCTTATATAGCACGCCACAACTAAGACAATGGCAGTCGGTACGGCGAAGAACACCAAGCTGTAGACGATCGCCAGGGGTTTGTCCGCGGGGCACCGGAATTCCAGGTCCATGATTTTCTCCAACCCGAGAAGAACCATCACCAGAATGGAGTTCCCAACAATGTTGAAGTTTTCTTTGATGAAGGAGGCGACGTTCGGCATTTTACCTTTCCCTCCCGAGGACATTGTGGGGGGTGAATTTGCCCCCCTTCAGGAGGAACAACGGAGAATAGCGGCTGAGTTTCTCGTCCACTTTCACTGTTATGTATCTGTTGATTTCTCTGGATAGAACATTTAGTCATATTAATAATGCGAGAAGAATAAATGAGGGTGGAGCCAGCAATAAAAGATTACCAATGAAGGAGCATGGTGGTAATGAAGGACTTTTGTACACGTTGCAGGTAGATAACGTGCTTTTCATGTGCAGTTGTGTATTTTGTTTACTACTTAATTGCTCTTGGTTGTTATTTGTAAACATTAACCCCACCATAGTGGTGCCAACACATCATTAGCCTATTGCAGGGGTTCTTAATCATTTTACCCCAGACAAACCCTTTAAATAATTGTCAGGTGACAAGGAACCCCTGATAAGATTCGCTTAGAAGGGGACATGCAGTTGTGCTCATAAGTTTACATACCCTGGCAGATTTTACGATTTCTTGGCCGTTTTTTCAGAGAATAACTTTTCTCTCACTCATGGTTAGTGTTTGGCTGAAGCCATTTATAGTAGAACTTCGGATTACGAGTATAATCCCTTCCAGGAGAACGCTCGTAAATCCAAAGTACTCGCATATCAAAGCGAGTTTTCCCATTGAAGTCAATGGAAACATTATTCGACGCAGAAAACGATGGGAACGCCACCTAGCGGCCGGCGTAGTATTGCATTTAGGATCCGACGGTGTAAGTGCCTTACGCCAGTCGGATCCTAGCGTAATTCCGGCGTATCTTACGCAACCCATGAGGCGCAACCCATGCACAGGTATGGACCAGGGAACACAAGCCTACGTATTGGACGTCTGTGAATATGGGCCAACGTGGGTCTGGCTGGGCGCAGGTTACGTTCACGGCGTGCACAGTGATCCGGCGTATCTTAGGCAGTTGTTCCAACGTGGTTGTGCGCATGCGCACGGGGATACGTCCATGTCCCGACACATGCGCAGTTCGTTTTAAGTACTTGTCTGTAGCCCGACCCATCATTTGCATTGGGTCACGCTTCATTAGCATCGATCACGCCCACTTCCACTTATGCCAGCCTGCGCCTTCGAAATGTACGCTACGCCGACGCAGAGTTGGGAGCAATAGCTTGCTGAATTCAGTGCATGCCTCTCCACGCTGCGCCGGCGTAGCGTAAAAGAGATACGCTACAGTGGCATAAATGTGCACCGATGTCTGTGAACCCGGGCCACATAGTTAACTACTTCAGACCCGCGCTACCGTCAAATGACGGCAACAGCGCGGGTCTGAATAGCCAACATGCCGTCTTTTGACGGCCGCCCCTTTGGGCGTTCCCAGCGCGCACTGTAGAGCGCGCTGCGGGGAAGCCCTGTGTTGTCTGTGTCCCTTGGACACGGCCAATCACAGATCGCGACGAACGGCCAGTCAGAGTGGCCGTTTGCGATGCGATCTGTGGGCGAATGAAAGATGATCTCATAGATCATCTCTCATTGCCGTTTTTACACAGAGACAGCGTCCTGTCTCTGGAGGGGAGGAGCCCGATCTGTGTTCCTTGTACATAGGGACACAGATCGGTCACCCCCCCAGTCACCCCCCCTCCCCCCACAGTTAGAACACACCTAGGATACACATTTAACCCCTTCCTCACCCCCTAGTGTTAACCCCTTCAATGCCAGTCACATTTATACTGTAATTAGTGCATATTTATAGCACTAATCGCAGTATAAATGTGAATGGCGCCAAAAAAGTGTCAAAAGTGTCCGATGTGTCCGCCATAACGTCGCAGTTCCAATAAAATTCGCAGATCGCCGCCATTTCTAGTAAAAAAAAAATAATAAAAAAAAATAATTCTCTCCCCTATTTTGTAAGCGCTATAACTTTTGCGCAAACCAGACGCTTATTGCGATTTTTTTTTTTTTTTTTTTTTACCAAAAAAATGTAGAAGAATACGTATCGCCCTAAACTGAGGAAAAAAATTTGTTTTTTTTAAATTGGGATATTTATTATAGCAACAAGTAAAAAATATTGTATTTTTCTTAAAAATTGTCGCTCTTTTTTGTTTATAGCGCAAAAAATAAAAACCGCACAGGTGATCAAATACCACCAAAAGAAAGCTCTATGTGTGGGGAAAAAAGGACGTCAATTTTGTTTGGGAGCCACGTCGCACGACCGCGCAATTGCCAGTTAAAGCGACGCACTGCCGGAAGCTGAAATTTCACCTGGGCAGGAGGGGGGTGTATGTGCCCGGTAAGCAAGGGGTTAAAGGGTTAATCGAGGAAAAGTAAAGAAAAAAAAGAAAAGAAAAGGGAATACTACCAAGGGAAACATACATTCTACACGTTCACCTTTTTTTCTTTCTTCCTCCTTGGGAAGTGATCACAAAGACACAGTTAGGACATTAGAAAAGGACACATATATATGGAAAGAGAGTCTACGGAGAAGAAAGGGAATAATAAAACATAACACACTTTATATTCATAAATAGACACACGATTTATTATATTCCCTGTCTCCACCGCCCCCCTCCCCCCAACAGAAATCTTTATAGACTTTTATATCTTGAAAACATTTCTGGCTCCAGACTGAAAGCTGTATACAGATATTTATTCCGCACTTTAACCGCTTGCCGACCGGCTAACGCCGATATACGTCGGCAGAACGGCGCGGCTGGGCAGATTAACGTATATATACGTTGCCCTTTAAGACGCGGCATTGTGGGCGCGAGCTTTACGTGACCTGATGTCCCCGCGCTCGCCTAATGGAGAGGAAGAACGGGGAGATGCTGATGTAAAGAAGGCATTTCCCCGTTCTGCCTAGTGACAGGACACTGATCACAGCTCCCTGTCATCAAGAGCATCAGTGTCATGTCACACGTAGCCCACCCCACCCCCTCCCAGTTAGAATCACTACCTAGGATACACTTAACCCCTTCATCACCCCCTACTGGTTAACCCCTTCACTGCCAGTGTCATTTTTACAGTAATCAGTGCATTTTTATAGCACTCATCGGTGTAAAAATGACAACGGTCCCAAAAAAGTGTCAAAAGTGTCCCATGCGTCCGCCATAATGTTGCAGTCCCAATAAAAAACACAGATCGCCTCCATTACTAGTAAAAATAAATGATAATAATAATAAAAATGCCATAAAACTATCCCCTATTTTGTAGACGCTATAGACGCTATAAGCTATAACTTATTGCCATTTTTTTTTTTTTTTAACCATCACTATGTAGAAGAATACGTATCGGCCTAAACTGAGGGAAATTTTTTTTTTATATATTTTGGGGGATATTTATTAGAGCAAAAAGTAAAAAATATTGCTTTTTTTTCAAAATTGTCTCTCTATTTTTGTTTATAGCGCAAAAAATTTAAAACCGCAGAGGTGATCAAATACCACCAAAATAAATCTCTATTTGTGGGGGAAAAAGGACGCCAGTTTTGTTTGGGAGCCACGGCGCACGACCGCGCAATTGTCAGTTAAAGCGACGCAGCGCCAAACCGCAAAAAGTTCTCTGGTCTTTGGCCAGCCAAATGGTCCGGGGGCTGAAGTGGTTAAAGTGTCGAATATAAAAATGACTGCCTGGTCATAAAGGGAGGTAAAACATTCCCAAGGTCAAATGGTAATACAGGACTTTTGGGCTCCTCAGATGATCATTGGGTGCTCCTTTGGGCTCACTTATGAGTATAATTATCAAGTCTTTCGGTTTGGGGTTTCAGGGTTCAGCTGGAGGATGTGGAGGCAGCAGATCCTCCTTCCTTAGGGGTCCCCCATTTAGCATGGTCCCCAAGGAAGGTGCTTCTCCTGCCTTGGCCCAGTCCGGCCATGACCAGCTCAGCCCCGTACCTTCCAATTGTCTCTTTACTTCTTCTTTCCATTTGGCTGTGATCTTTTCCAGTTCCTCCAGGGCGTTGGGTGATCCCGGGTCGTAGGACGCCCAGTCTTCTCTGCTAAGTAGAGTCTCTACAAACTCCTTCTGCCTCTGCCTGGCTTCTTCCTGTAAGATGTCCTCAGTGATCTGGAGCAAATTGTCTTCATTCATCCTCCTATACCTCTCTGATTCTGATTCCGACCCACATTTGCACCCGAATGATGAGAGAATGGAGTA
The DNA here is from genome assembly GCA_029574335.1 of Rana kukunoris. Taxonomy (NCBI): domain Eukaryota; kingdom Metazoa; phylum Chordata; class Amphibia; order Anura; family Ranidae; genus Rana; species Rana kukunoris. The sequence continues at coordinate 21,197,991 of CM056055.1, read as the reverse complement.
GATCCTTGATTCGAAGAATACAATCACAATCATTACCAGCAGAATTACTATAAGGCCAACAATCTACAAAGAAAGAAAAGTTTACATTATCAATGCGCATTTCATCCCTCTACTCAGAAAAGTGTGAAGACCTTTTACTAGCTCACCAAGCCACTTCTAGTTTTGCTTTGTCTCTTTAAGGTTACTTTGCAGTAAAGCATGGAAGGAGAACTCTCTGTAGTATATTGTGTGCTTTCATTAAACGAGAACGCTATATATACAAACTACTTACAACTGTAAAGAAACAATACAAAACATACAGAGTATTACAGATATTGCATACAACACATGCACACACTACCTAACCTTTCTAGTAAATGAACATTGACAATGGTTTGTATGCTTATAGAGATAGTCTAAAAAGTTATTTGGCTTGGGTTATAGTTTGCAATTTTCCATAACAGAAACCAGGCAGTTTTATAGTGTCTAGGGACCCAGCAGGGAAGCGAGGGTGACTCTTGCAGTGCAGTCTTGTGTGCCAAGCCAGGGACCAAGCAGGCCAGTGGAGTGACGCTTAAGGAGTATCTGTGAATGCCAAGCTAGGGACCCAGCAGGGAAGATGGGGTGACTCTTGCAGAGCAGTCTTGTGTGCCAAGCCAGGGACCAAGCAGGCCAGTGGAGGTGACGCTTGAGGAGTATCTGTGAATGCCAAGCTAGGGACCCAGCAGGGAAGATGGGGTGACTCTTGCAGAGCAGTCTTGCGTGCCAAGCCAGGGACCAAGCAGGCCAGTGGAGGTGACGCTTGAGGAGTATCTGTGAATGCCAAGCTAGGGACCCAGCAGGGAAGATGGGGTGACTCTTGCAGAGCAGTCTTGTGTGCCAAGCCAGGGACCAAGCAGGCCAGTGGAGTGACGCTTAAGGAGTATCTGTGAATGCCAGGCTAGGGACCCAGCAGGGAAGCGGGGGTGATGCTTGAGGAAGATACTGAGTGAGAAGGTTGGAAGGGCTCAGGAGATCCGGTGGCAGTGGATAAACAAGTCTAGTGAAAGACTGGGAGCTCAGTTGAGTGAAAATCTACAGGAGGAGATTGTAGAGGAAGTAAAGAATCTTGTTACAACTTGTGTTAGGAACTGTTACGAGACTGTTGCCATAGGAGACAGCGATCCTGCTCATGCAGGTGTCTTGCTGGATGCCTTTCCCTGCACATGGCTGTCTGCCTTTAGAAGTCTTGGAATTTGCCAATTGACATTGCAACCACTTAAGGGTGTCCTGGCCCCAACCCTCTCTCCCACAGTTCTGGTTAGGGAGACAATAAATCTCTTTGCATTCAAGAAGTGCCTGGCGCCCATGAATCCTCCATGCCTTGTAACCCACTCAGGGCCGATCCTAGGGTCACAGGCGCCTGGGTGAAGAAATATCTCTGGCGCCCCCACATGGGCGTCGTCGTTTTACTAACTCCTCCCCTTTACAAATGTTTCAATGGCAATGGATCAACCACAGAGATGCTCCCTCAAGAAGTCTTCATTACCCCGGGATCCTTACATGATCTCTTAACAATAAACAAAATACAGAAAGAGAAGCAGAGTACTTTATTGGGACCTGGAGGGGGGCCTCTGTGATGGACACAGAGAGGGCTTCTGTTAGAGAGTCTGTTAGATGTTTGGCACCCACACCTCTAGAGGCGCCTGGGTGCAACGCACCCTGTGAACCCTGCCTAGGATCAGCCCTGAACCCACTCTACATAGAAGGATGTCAGCTAGTCCCTAACTCTAGAGGTCACCATTTGGCCTCTGGGGACCCTGAGACCTCGCTACATAATAATAATAGTGTGGTGTACTTACCTGGGACAAATGTATTAGGTAATTACTTCGTACCTCTGTCCAGCTCATCAGAAGTTCTCTATGAGAGATATTTGAATTTTTTATTTCTATCAGCTCATCCACGGACCTCACGAAGCAATCCCCGTATCGTCCGTCTGTGATTACAATCAGCACCCAAATCACGACCACCTTAATTTCAAAAAACCGACTCTGTACATTGGCGCAGCAGCACCCGCACTTTGCGCTCTCGGTTTCAGTCTTTGTTTCCACCATTTCCAGATTTTGGGAGAACTTTTTGGACTCGACGTTGATTGAGCTGTCGCCCTCCTCGGTACCGCCTCTGATCTCTGCGCAGTTCCCTCTTTTTCCGGTTTGGCAGCACATCCCTTCCGGGCTTAAGTAGCACGCCACAACCCCGACGATTATAGTCGGGACGACGAGGAACACCAAGCTGTAGACGATCGCCAGGGGTCTGTCAGAGGGACATCTAAATTCCAGGTCCATGAGCTTCTCCACCCCGAGAAGAACCATCACGAGAATGGAGTTCCCAACAATGTTGAAGTGTTCTTTGATGAAGGAGGCGATGTTCGTCGTTTTACCTTTCCCTCCCGAGGACATTGTGGGGGGTGGGGTCGTCCCCTTCAGGAGGAACATTGGAGCATAGCGGCTGAGGAGGCGTCAGGTTTTGGTCTGACTGTTATCGTCCACTTTCCCTTCTATGTATCTATTGATTTTGGTGGATAGAACAGTTAGTCATACTAATAAGATTGTGAGAAGAAGAATAAATAAGGGAGGAGCCGGTTAAAAAAGATTATCAATGAAGGAGCCGTGTGAGGAAACATACGTTGGGCAATGTAGGAATTTTGTACATGTGCCACCTAGAATATGTGCTTACATTGGTGATCAGTAAGAAGAATGTTCCTTACATTGGTGATCAGTGGGAAGAATGTCCCTTACATTGGTGATCAGTAAGAAGAATGTTCCTTACATTGGTGATCAGTGAGAAGAATGTTCCTTACATTGGTGATCAGTGGGAAGAATGTCCCTTACATTGGTGATTAGTGGGAAGAATGTTCCTTACATTGGTGATCAGTGAGAAGAATGTCCCTTACATTGGTGATCAGTGAGAAGAATGTCCCTTACATTGGGGATCAGTGAGAAGAATGTTCCTTACATTGGTGATCAGTGAGAAGAATGTTCCTTACATTGGTGATCAGTGAGAAGAATGTTCCTTACATTGGTGATCAGTGGGAAGAATGTCCCTTACATTGGTGATCAGTGAGAAGAATGTCCCTTACATTGGTGATCAGTGGGAAGAATGTCCCTTACATTGGTGATCAGTGGGAAGAATGTTCCTTACATTGGTGATCAGTGGGAAGAATGTTCCTTACATTGGTGATCGGTGGGAAGAATGTCCCTTACATTGGTGATCAGTGGGAAGAATGTTCCTTACATTGGTGATCAGTGAGAAGAATGTCCCTTACATTGGGGATCAGTGAGAAGAATGTTCCTTACATTGGTGATCAGTGGGAAGAATGTTCCTTACATTGGTGATCGGTGGGAAGAATGTCCCTTACATTGGTGATCAGTGGGAAGAATGTCCCTTACATTGGTGATCGGTGGGAAGAATGTCCCTTACATTGGTGATCAGTGGGAAGAATGTCCCTTACATTGGTGATCAGTGGGAAGAATGTCTCTTACATTGGTGATCAGTGAGAAGAATGTCCCTTACATTGGTGATCAGTGAGAAGAATGTCCCTTACATTGGTGATCAGTGAGAAGAATGTCCCTTACATTGGTGATCAGTGAGAAGAATGTGCCTTACATTGGTGATCAGTGGGAAGAATGTCCCTTACATTGGTGATCAGTGGGAAGAATGTCCCTTACATTGGTGATCAGTGAGAAGAATGTCCCTTACATTGGTGATCAGTGAGAAGAATGCCCCTTACATTGGTGATCAGTGAGAAGAATGTTCCTTACATTGGTGATCAGTGAGAAGAATGTTCCTTACATTGGTGATCAGTGAGAAGAATGTCCCTTACATTGGTGATCAGTGAGAAGAATGTCCCTTACATTGGTGATCAGTGAGAAGAATGCCCCTTACATTGGTGATCAGTGAGAAGAATGTTCCTTACATTGGTGATCAGTGAGAAGAATGTCCTTTACATTGGTGATCAGTGAGAAGAATGTTCCTTACATTGGTGATCAGTGAGAAGACTGTCCCTTACATTGGTGGTCAGTGAGAAGAATGTCCTTTACATTGGTGATCAGTGAGAAGAATGTTCCTTACATTGGTGATCAGTGAGAAGAATGTCCCTTACATTGGTGATCAGTGAGAAGAATGTCCCTTACATTGGTGATCAGTGAGAAGAATGTCCCTTACATTGGTGATCAGTGAGAAGAATGTCCTTTACATTGGTGATCAGTGAGAAGAATGTTCCTTACATTGGTGATCAGTGGGAAGAATGTCCTTTACATTGGTGATCAGTGAGAAGAATGTCCCTTACATTGGTGATCAGTGAGAAGAATGTCCTTTACATTGGTGATCAGTGAGAAGAATGTTCCTTACATTGGTGATCAGTGAGAAGAATGTCCTTTACATTGGTGATCAGTGAGAAGAATGTCCCTTACATTGGTGATCAGTGAGAAGAATGTCCCTTACATTGGTGATCAGTGAGAAGAATGTTCCTTACATTGGTGATCAGTGGGAAGAATGTCCCTTACATTGGTGATCAGTGAGAAGAATGTCCCTTACATTGGTGATCAGTGAGAAGAATGTTCCTTACATTGGTGATCAGTGAGAAGAATGTTCCTTACATTGGTGATCAGTGGGAAGAATGTCCCTTACATTGGTGATCAGTGAGAAGAATGTCCCTTACATTGGTGATCAGTGAGAAGAATGTTCCTTACATTGGTGATCAGTGAGAAGAATGTCCCTTACATTGGTGATCAGTGAGAAGAATGTTCCTTACATTGGTGATCAGTGAGAAGAATGTCCCTTACATTGGTGATCAGTGAGAAGAATGTCCCTTACATTGGTGATCAGTGAGAAGAATGTCCCTTACATTGGTGATCAGTGAGAAGAATGTTCCTTACATTGGTGATCAGTGAGAAGAATGTCCTTTACTTTGGTGATCAGTGAGAAGAATGTCCCTTACATTGGTGATCAGTGAGAAGAATGTCCCTTACATTGGTGATCAGTGAGAAGAATGTCCCTTACATTAGTAATCAGTGAGAAGAATGTCCCTTACATTGGTGATCGGTGAGAAGAATGTCCCTTACATTGGTGATCGGTGAGAAGAATGTCCCTTACATTGGTGATCAGTGAGAAGAATGTCCCTTACATTGGTAATCAGTGAGAAGAATGTCCCTTACATTGGTGATCAGTGAGAAGAATGTCCCTTACATTGGTGATCAGTGAGAAGAATGTTCCTTACATTGGTGATCAGTGGGAAGAATGTCCCTTACATTGGTGATCAGTGAGAAGAATGCCCCTTACATTGGTGATCAGTGGGAAGAATGTCCCTTACATTGGTGATCAGTGAGAAGAATGCCCCTTACATTGGTGATCAGTGAGAAGAATGTCCCTTACATTGGTGATCAGTGGGAAGAATGTTCCTTACATTGGTGATCAGTGAGAAGAATGTCCATTATATTGGTGATCAGTGGGAAGAATGTTCCTTACATTGGTGATCAGTGAGAAGAATGTCCATTATATTGGTGATCAGTGGGAAAGAATGGTCCTTACCTGACTTCTGACTTATTCTTGGTTTTCTGGGTCTACTGCCTGCCATGGGCTCTGGGTAGTATCATGGTATCTGTGTCCACTTCCTGCCCTGACTTCTGGCTTGTACCTGGTTATCCATGTCTGCTGCCTATCCTGACCTCTGGCTAATATCCTTGTATCTCTGTCCACTGCCTATCCTGACCTCTGGCTTGCATCCTGGTATCTGTGTCTGCTGCTACCATGACCTTTCCTCGTATTCTGGTATCTCTGTCCACTGCCTGCCCTGACCTCTGGCTTTTATCCTGGTATCTGTGGCCACTGCGTGCCCTGACTTCTGGCTTGTTCCTGGCTATCCATATCCACTTGTTATCCTGAACTCTGGCTTGTATCCCGGTATCTGTGTCCAATGGCACTGCCTATCCTGACCTCTGGCTTGTATGCCGGTATGTGTTTCCAGTGCCTATCCTGACCTCTATCTTGTATCCCAGTATCTGTGTCCACTGCCTATCCTGACCTCTGGCTTGCATCCTGGCATCTGTGTCCACGGCCCACTCTGACCTCTGGGCCCTTTAATAAAAACAAAAAATATACAGATAAAAAAGGGGGGGTTGCAATCAGGGGCCCTGGGGACCTCTGCGCCATTTAATAAAAACAAAAAATATATTTATATATATATATATAAAAAAGGGGGGGGTTGCCATCTGGGGCCGTAGGGACCTCTGGGCCCTTTAAGAAAAATAAAAAATAAAAATATATATATATAAAAAAAAAATTATTAAAAAAAGGGGGGTTGCCATTCAGGGCCCTGGGGACCTCCTGCCTGTACCCCCCTGATGGCTGCCCTGCCTACACCCACCTAACAACTATCTCCGAGCCACCCCCATCAAATTCTCTGCAGCTTTTACCTTTTGTACCCCCACCCCCTCCCCTTAGAATGTAAGCTCTTTGAGCCGGGCCCTCCTGTATCTTTTGTATTGAGCTGTACTGTAATTGTGTTTTCCCCCTATAAATTGTAAAGCGCTGTGTAAACTGTTGGCGCTATATAAATCGTGTATTATAATAATAATTATAAAACGTATAATATAAAAATCAACCTTATTATGATTTAGCTTCTGTTTTATAGATCTTTATTATTATAAAATCAGCTTTATTTGAATATGTGTAAAAGTGGTGTCTGGTTATAATACATTTCATTGTGATGTATATATGAGAAGATATATTTTGAAATGAATTGAACCAATATAAGAATTCATCTGTTTTTCAACCATTTTTATGTTTGTTTTGCAGCCCTGAAGAAGGGGGGGGGGTCTTTGTGCTCCCCAAATGTTTTCCTGTTATAAGCTAATACCAATATTAAAGATTTTGGACTCTCTGTCTTATTTCTGGCTGGGATCTCAATGGGGAGATTTTTCCTCACTTCCTCTCTTCCAAAACATGGAGGGTGGGGTTCTTTGCCATGCTCAAAAAAAACAAAAAACAATTGCACATGATAATATTGTATTACTCTTTAGCTTAGCATGCTTTTTTTCCGGTAGTGTAAGTAAATTGTTTGGCCCGGGTGGCAGCCCAGACTGATCAGACTGTACATTGTAACTAGAAGGAGGAAGAAGCATTTCCTCCCCCAGTGTTGTTTTATTTTTTTATTTTTTCTGCAACAGCTTTACTTTGAAATCACTGTTACAGGAGATTTCACTTGGGGGGGGGGGGACATTTTTTATGGAAGGTCCAGTTTGAAAAAAAACAATTAGGAATTATGACCTGTGAAAAAACACATGCAGCCTGTTATCACTGCAGTGCAGCCATTTTCAACCTAGGCAAAGATGTCCTTGAGCTCCAGTCAATGAATTTGCCTAGGTTGAAGTGATATCATCAGTCTACTGCAGGCAGGAGGAAGCATTTCCTCAGTCTACCCTCCCCGCAGTGATCAGACTGTACATTGTAGCTTTTTGTAGAGGGAGAAGGAAGCATTTCCTCTGTCTCTTCCACTAGTGATCAGACTGTACATTGTAATTTTTTTTTTTACAACAGCTTTACTTTTAAATCACTGTTACAGGAGATTTCAATGGGGGGGGGGGGGGGGGGGGATGGAAGATTCAATTTGAAAAAAAAAAAAAAATTAGGAATTATGACCCGTGAAAAAACACATGCAGCCTGTTATCACTGCTGTGCAGCCATTTTCAACCAGAGTTCTGTGCAACAGGATTTGATCTTAAAAAGTTGTCCTTGACCACTAGTCAGTGTCTTTGCCTAGGTTGAGATTATGTCATCAGTCTGCTGCAGGCAGGAGGAAGCATTTCCTCAGTCTACCCCCCCCCCCCCCCCAGTGATCAGACTGAAACACTGTAAATGTATAGCTAGTCAAGGGGAGAAGCTGCAGCAGGAGGTTGTTTTGTGACAAATATTTGCGAACACAGCCAGGAATTGAAAGGGCACCAGAATTTACATGACCGGTCTCATCTCTGAGCCGCTACTTGTGGAGAGAAAAGCATAAAAGTATTGTGTGGGGGAGGGCTGTGATCTCTGTGACAGCTTATTCAGGGCCATCTTAATGCAAGGGCACTCCTGGGCACTGCCCAGGTGCCCCAGGTACATGGGGGGGGGGGGCCACAATAAGCTTCCATTACATCATACTTACCAACTGTCCCAGGTTTGCTGGGACAGTCAAGCTTTTTACTAAACTGTCCCAATAGGGCCCTGTCCCTGGAAGCATCCCAGAACCTATACTGTGCCCTCCTGACCCCACTTGTACTGTGCCCTTCTGCATTCCCCCTGTACTGTGTCCTTTGTGTTGACTAGTCTTTGATTTATGGAATGTTTTCCTTTTTGTAAAATCGATTTGATTGGAAGTACAAATGAATAAGGCCGAGATTCACAGTGAGTGGGTGCACATTTGCGCAGCGCGGAGAGGCAAGCACTGCATTCAGCAAGCCATTGCTCACCAAGATGCGCCAGCGTAGAGTATTTTCGAAGGCGTAGGCCAGCGTAAGTGGAAGTAGGCGTGACCCCATGTAAATGAGGCGTGACCCCATGCAAATGATGGGCCGAGCGCCAAGACAAGTACGTATAACGAACTGCGCATGCGCCGTGCATGCTCACAGCCACGTCGGAACAACTGCCTAAGATACGCCGGATCACTGTGTACGCCGTTAACATAACCTACGCCCAGCCAGACGCACGTCCAACGTAAAATACGCCGGCTTGTGTTCCCTGGTGCAGACCTGAGCACGTCTGTTGCTGAGTTACACCTCCTTTATGGGGAATAACTTTACGCCAGACGTACAACTTACGTGCACCGCGCGTAGCCTGCGTCGGGCACACGTACGTTCGTGAATCGCCGTATTTACCTCATTTGCATGTTTGAATGGCTAATCAATGGGAGCGGCACCGTGCACCCAGCCTAAATGTACGCCCACCCTACGCCGGCGTAAGCAAGTTACGTCGGCGGGGTGTAGCCTGGTTTTAGGCGTATCTCTGTTTGTGGGTCTGGCGCACAGATACGACGGCGCACATTTGCACTTACGTCGGCGTAACTTGTTATACGTCGGTGTAAGTGCTCTGTGAATCCGGGCCTATGGGCCAGATTCATGAAGAGTTAGGCTGGCGGATCCAGTGATCCGCCAGCCTAACTGTCACTTTAAGCCGGCGTTTCTGTTTTCTATAACCAGAAAACAAGAAACGCCGGGTTGGAGTTCCGATGCGATCGGCGTAATTGAATTTCGCCATCGCATCGTTACTTCAACTTAAAAATGGCGCCGGGGGCGTTCCCGCCGATTTACGCTCAAAAAATATGTTAATGAGCGGGAATCGGCAATTCACGATCTTTTTCGGGCGCGACGCAGTGGGCCAGATTCAGGTAGATGGGAGCATCTTTGCTCTGGAGTAACGCTTCTCATTTACATTACTCTGCCGAAATTTTAGGAGCAAGTGCTGTTATTCAGGAAGCACTTGCTCCTAAAGTTGCGGCAGCGCATCGCAAATGAGCCAGCGGAATTCAAATTGGGCGGGTACGGGGCGTGTAGTATTCTAACTATGCGCGATCCCGCGGCGAACGTACTGCGCATGCGTCGAGTGTCAATGCATCCCAGTGCGCATGCTCCAAATTCTGTCAGTGAACGTCAATGACGTCACATTCCCATTCATGAATGTTTTACGCACGCGACGCGATTTGTTTTTTTCCCAACGCGATGACGACGCCTATACTTAACATAGGATACTCCACTAGGGGGCTGCTTTATCTATACGCCGCGTATCGCTTCCGGAAACGTCGTAAAGTCACTGCGTCGCGCCCGAAAAAGATCGTGAATTGCCGACTCCCGCTCATTAACATATTTTTATCGGCGGGAACGCCCCCGGCGCCATTTTTAAGTTGAAGTAACGATGCGATGGCGAAATTCAATTACGCCGATCGCATCGGAACTCCAACCCGGCGTTTCTTGTTTTCTGGTTATAGAAAACAGAAACGCCGGCTTAAAGTGACAGTTAGGCTGGCGGATCACTGGATCCGCCAGCCTAAGGCCCCTTTCACATTGAGGCGTTTTTCATGCGGTACAGCGCTAAAAATAGCGCTGCTATACCGCATGAAAAATCATGCCCTGTAGTGTTCAATGTGAAAGCCCGAAGGCTTTCACACTGAAGCGGTGCGCTAGCAGGAACGCTCCAAAAGTCCTGCTAGCCGCATCTTTACCGCGGTATAGGAGCGGTGTGTTCACCGCTCCTATAGCGCGCCTTCCCATTGGAATCAATGGGAAACCGCGGCAATAGCGCGGTAATACCGCCCGCAACGCGGGCGGTATTAACCCTTTTTCGGCCGCTAGCGGGGGTTAAAACCTCACCGCTAGCGCCCGAATATCGCGGTAAACACGACGGTATAGCGGCGCTACAAATAGCGCGGCTATACCGTCACCGCGGCTCCACGCCTCAATGTGAAAGGGGCCTTACTCTTCATGAATCTGGCCCTATATGTTTAATTCTATCAACTATTTATACTTTATTTCTTGAAAGTAGGTGTGCAAATTGAGGAAAGTTGGTAGGGGCCCCAGAGCATTACTTTGCCCAGGAGCCCATGATGCTATTAAGACGTCCCTGAGCTCATTTATACCTGGAAGCGTTACATTGACAAATTACTTAGCATGGCAATACATTTTTGATGGCAGGTCCACTTTCATTGGCGGAAAGTTATTGTGTTCAAGGCCTTGCTTTATGTTTTTTTGTCCCCCTATATTCCCAATGTTTTAGTCCCATTGCTTTCATTAGGTTTGTTGCCAGAATTTGGCTTTTCTGGGGTCAGCTTGGCGCTAATAACATCCTCCTTGTCCACCATGTACTTGGGGAGTCTCCGCTCCATGTACTCTCCATTGTGCATCAGAGCGTTCAGGAACTTCTCCTTCTCTTCCTTTTTCTCTTTCTCTGCTTTGTCTTCTACTAGAATACTCTCCACGTCCGCCAGCATCTGATAGGCCCGCCGGCTCCCCTCCAGACACATACAGGTGCACTTTGATACAAAATACCATAAGATGATCAGCAGGGTAATAGTCAGCATTCCGGTGGCCTGCAGATGAGATAAGAAGACCGGAAAGGGTTAAAGGTTGACTCCATATGAGGACCAGTGGCGGTGCATCTATAGAAGGTGCTGGAGCGCCGCCCCCTCTGGCTCTTGCATGAATGGATGTTATTGTTGCCGGCTGCCACTGGTCTATTCAGATGGCCGGACCTTGAGCACCGGCCACCTAAGGGCAGCTGGTTGGCTGTGCGGAATTGCCTATCAGAGCCAGGGGAGGACCATGCAAGAGGCTGGTTTTTCAATGCAGTCTCACCAGTGCCCATCAATCAGAGATGGTCAGAGACTGCAGACATGGTACAAGAGATGGTCAGAGACTGTAGACATGATACAAGAGATGGTCAGAGACTGCAGACATGGTACAAGAGATTGTCAGAGAATGCAGACATGGTACAGGAGATGGTCAGACTGCAGACATGGTACAAGAGATCAATGGAGCCTCACTGTGCCCATCAATGCAGCCTCACTGTGCCCATCAATGCAGGCTTACTGAACGTATGAATGCATTCTTACTGTCCATGAGAATGCAGCCCAGCCTTACTGTCCATGAATGCAGCCCAGCCCAGCCCAGCCTTACTGTCCATGAAAGCAACCCAGCCCAGCCTTACTGTCCATAAAAGCAGCCCAGCCCAGCCTTACTGTCCATGCATGCAGCCCAGCCTTACTATCCATGAAAGCAGCCCAGCCCAGCCTAATGCCGCGTACACACGGTCGTTTTTTGTGATGAAAAAAAACGACGTTTTCTGTGAAGTAAAAAACGACGTTTTTGAAACGTCACTTTTCAAAGACAATTTTGCATACACACCATCGTTTTTTCACAAAAAGCGAGGTTACGTTCACCACTCTTTTCCATTAAAGCTCGCTTCATAACTAGCTTCTGGGCATGCGCGGGTTGAAAAAACGTCGTTTTGAACGACGTTTTTGCTACACACGGTGACTTTTTGTGAAACAAAAAACGACGTTTTGAAAAACGACACAAAAAATTCAAGCATGTTGGAATTTTTTTTTTTGTTTGCCCACACACGATCAATTTAAATGACGTTTTAAAAAACGTCATTTTTTTTCATCGCAAAAAACGACCGTGTGTACGTGGCATTACTGTCCATGAATGCAGCCCAGCCCAGTCTTACTGTCCATGCATGCAGCCTTACTGAGCCCATCAATACTTGCCTGGATCACATATACATCAGGTATCTCCCGTGCTGTGTGTGAGATCTGGCTGGGTCTGTGTTTGGCTGTGCTGCCTGTAGGAAGGTCCAATCAGTGTTCCATGTTCCATCTACTATCACACAAGCAGGTCTAGAGGGGCGGGACCTTCCTACAGGCAGCACAGCCGAACACAGACCCAGCTCTTACACACAGCGTGGTAGATGCCCGATGTATATGACACATGGAGAGAGAGACAGCGAGGAAAGGGCCCGCTACATTCAGCTGCAGCTCAAAGCAGCCACAGGACAGGCAGCCTACCAGGAATTATCCCGGTATCCCGGTGGACCAGTCCGGCCCTGCCTACAATAGTGAGATTTCCCCATAAATACGTAGTCTCTCCTAAAATGAAGAGTTCCCTGTAGCAGCTGATGTCACCACTGGATTCCACAATTGGCCGAAGGACCAGAGCAATTTTTAAAAACAAGCAAGACATGCTGGTAGGTTAATTGGCTCCTGTCTAAATTGGCCCTAGTATATGTATGAATGTGAGTTAGGGACCTTAGGATGTAAGCTTAGGTTCAAGCGTGTCAAGATCCTACGGGGTAAATGACCACGCTATATCAAGATGCAACTCAACTCAAATTAGCATTGGATGATCGATAAGGTAGTAATTCCCGTGCTGATCTCTTGGCCTTCCACCAATAAATTCAACCTAATGCGGTAAATACAAAACACCACATGCTGTTTGTTGGCTCCCCGAACCCTTACCTCAGGGCCGATCCTAGGGTCACAGACGCCTGGGTGCAGAAATATTTCTGGCACCCCCACATGGGTCATCTTACTACCTCCTCCCCTTTACAAATGTTTCTATGGCTATGACTCAAACACAGAGATGCTCCCCTAAGAAGTCTTCATTAGTGTAACCCATCAGAGTCCCCCCCAGTAGATGTTCCATATCAGAGCCCCCCCAGCAGGTGTTCCCCATCAGAGCCCCCCCCACAGCAGGTGTCCCCCATCAGAGCCCCCCCACAGCAGGTGTCCCCCATCAGAGCCCCCCCACAGCAGGTGTCCCCCATCAGAGCCCCCCCACAGCAGGTGTCCCCCATCAGAGCCCCTCACAGCAGGTGTCCCCCATCAGAGCCCCCCTACAGCAGGTGTCCCCATTAGAGCCCCCCACATCAGGTGTCCCCATAGATAAGTACTTGTCCAATAAATCCCAGTACCTCGGGCGCGCTGGGAGCAGAAGCACATTACAGGGGGCGGGGCATACGTGACATCTTTGGTTACTTGGAGGATGGCACTCGGAGAGCATTTCTGGGAGTGCACGGGATGATTGGCAGCAGCTCTGGCCAACCCAGAAACCCATCACACCGCCTATGGGAGAAGAGCCGACACACGCAGAGGGGGCGGGGCAGACAGGAGACTGCTCCATGCACACCAGACAGAATTAATTAGTGGAGCCTAGTGCTGGAACGTGTTTTGGTACTAGGCTCCGCTGTGGTACCCAGCCCAGATTCCGGGGACAGCGGGAGGTAGGCGCTCTTGTCAGTTGCCAGCGGAGAGAGCAAGCGGGATGGGGAATCGCAGCACCCGCTACATGCGCCGCTACATCCGCCTCTGGACACAGACAAGGAGGAGGGAGGGGAGCACTTTGGAGCTTCGGCGCCCCCACCTCTGAGGCGCGTGGGTGCGGAGCACCCCGTGCACCCTGCCTAGGATCGGCCCGGCCTTACCTGAAATATCTGTAGATGATCTAATACCACCCAAAAAAAAGCTCTATTTGTGTGGGAAAAAATATATAAAAAGTAATTTGGGTACAGCATTGCATGACTGCGCAATTGCCAGTTAAAGTAGAGCAGTGCTGAATATCGAAACAAGGGGGCAACATTTTCTGGAATGTGTAAGTGCCTTTGCCAAGTCTTAAATGTGGTGCATTGAATGAACCCCTTACCTGAAATACGAATAAGTAAAAGTCGTGGTCTAGCTGATAACGAGAGGCCGCCATGACAAAGCAGGTTAGATACTTTCCATCTGTCATCGCAATCAGGAGCCAAATCATCGCAGGTTTGGCAACCTGCACGACGACGTAGATAAAAGCCCAATTGCCAGACCAACACGGGCAACAATCCTTCTTGTGGAAGCCAGGAAAATAGATCAATCCAAGGAAGATGGAGACAATGGCTGGGCCAAGGAAGAACGAGAGGCTGTAGATGCCTACAAGGACCACGCTGTATTTGTCCGATGGACATGCAAAGTTGGTGTCTAATATTGCTTCTATTCCAATAAGAGAGAAGGTCAGTAAAGCCGTATGCAGTTTGGAAGCTGAGGCACTGTATGCCCCAAATGCTCCAGCTATGGCCATGTTGCTCTGGTGGTTGGCTCGTAAAGTATTCTTGTAGTTACCACGAGGGTACTGTGCCTCTTTCTAGGTTTGAAGAATTTAACTCTGGTCAGAGCAGCCGTATGGAGAAGTCCTTGCCTGAGGTTCAGAAGGTTCAGTCCTTATATGAAAATGAGTGAGTTGGATCTGAAAGGTCTACTTTTTCAATGCTCGAGGAAACGTCCTGTCTTGCCGTTTTACGAATGTGTTAATTAAGCTCATTTGCCTGCCGGAAGAACTGGATAGACCTGCCACAAGACCGTCACCATATTAACTTCATCACGCCCAAATTTTGTAATGATGGCGAAACAGCAATCGTTATACGCATATATACTTATTTCAGTGAAAGTTTTGAGAATTCATTAGAGCGCGCCGAAGAGATTATCGGTGTTCGGAAACGAGTAACTTCCTTCAGAAGATCAAGTTCACACAAGACCTTTTCAAGGTTTGGCAATGGGAAACGTGAGCCTGGGACGATGCACACAACCACCTTGATGAACTTCACATCAGAAGCCCACCCATCACATCAGAGGTTCCTCTATCACACCACAGATCCCCCATCACATCAGAGGTTCCTCTATCACATCGGAGATCCCCCATCACATCAGAGGTTCCTCTATCACAACAGAGATCCCCATCACATCAGAGGTTCCCCTATCACACCAGAGATCCCCATCACATCAGAGGTTCCTCTATCACATCGGAGATCCCCCATCACATCAGAGGTTCCTCTATCACAACAGAGATCCCCATCACATCAGAGGTTCCTCTATCAAACCGGAGATCCCCCATCACATCAGAGGTTCCTCTATCACATCGGAGATCCCCCATCACATCAGAGGTTCCTCTATCACAACAGAGATCCCCATCACATCAGAGGTTCCTCTGTCACACCAGAGATCCCCATCACATCAGAGGTTCCTCTATCCAACCGGAGATCCCCCATCACATCAGAGGTTCCTCTATCACATCGGAGATCCCCCATCACATCAGAGGTTCCTCTATCAAACCGGAGATCCCCATCACATCAGAGGTTCCTCTATCACATCAGAGATCCCCATCACATCAGAGGTTCCTCTATCCAACCGGAGATCCCCCATCACATCAGAGGTTCCTCTATCACATCGGAGATCCCCCATCACATCAGAGGTTCCTCTATCAAACCGGAGATCCCCATCACATCAGAGGTTCCTCTATCACATCAGAGATCCCCATCACATCAGAGGTTCCTCTATCCAACCGGAGATCCCCCATCACATCAGAGGTTCCTCTATCACATCAGAGGTTCCTCTATCACAACAGAGATCCCCATCACATCAGAGGTTCCTCTATCAAACCGGAGATCCCCATCACATCAGAGGTTCCTCTATCACAACAGAGATCCCCATCACATCAGAGGTTCCTCCATCACACCAGAGATCCCCATCACATCAGAGGTTCCTCTATCACACCGGAGATCCCCCATCACATTAGAGGTTCCTCTATCACACCGGGGATCCCCATCACATCAGAGGTTCCTCTACCACACCGGAGATCCCCATCACATCAGAGGTTCCTCTATCACAACAGAGATCCCCATCACATCAGAGGTTCCTCCATCACACCAGAGATCCCCGTAACATCAGAGGTTCCTCTATCACACCGGAGATCCCCCATCACATTAGAGGTTCCTCTATCACACCGGGGATCCCCATCACATCAGAGGTTCCTCTACCACACCGGAGATCCCCCATCACATCAGAGGTTCCTCTACCACACCGGAGATCCCCATCACATCAGAGGTTCCTCTATCAAACCGGAGATCCCCATCACATCAGAGGTTCCTCTATCACATCAGAGATCCCCATCACATCAGAGGTTCCTCTATCCAACCGGAGATCCCCCATCACATCAGAGGTTCCTCTATCACATCGGATATCCCCCATCACATCAGAGGTTCCTCTATCAAACCGGAGATCCCATCACATCAGAGGTTCCTCTATCACATCAGAGATCCCCATCACATCAGAGGTTCCTCTATCCAACCGGAGATCCCCCATCACATCAGAGGTTCCTCTATCACATCGGAGATCCCCCATCACATCAGAGGTTCCTCTATCAAACCGGAGATCCCCATCACATCAGAGGTTCCTCTATCACATCAGAGATCCCCCTCACATCAGAGGTTCCTCTATCCAACCGGAGATCCCCCATCACATCAGAGGTTCCTCTATCACATCAGAGGTTCCTCTATCACAACAGAGATCCCCATCACATCAGAGGTTCCTCTATCAAACCGGAGATCCCCATCACATCAGAGGTTCCTCTATCACAACAGAGATCCCCATCACATCAGAGGTTCCTCCATCACACCAGAGATCCCCATCACATCAGAGGTTCCTCTATCACACCAGAGATCCCCATCACATCAGAGGTTCCTCTATCACAACAGAGATCCCCATCACATCAGAGGTTCCTCTATCACACCGGAGATCCCCATCACATCAGAGGTTCCTCTATCACACCAGACATCCACCATCACATCAGAGGTTCCTCTATCACACCATAGATCCCCCATCACATCAGAGGTTCCTCTATCAAACCGGAGATCCCCATCAAATCAGAGGTTCCTCTATCACAACAGAGATCCCCCATCACATTAGAGGTTCCTCTATCACACCGGGGATCCCCCATCACATCAGAGGTTCCTTTACCACACCGGAGATCCCCATCACATCAGAGGTCCCTGTATCACAACAGAGATCCCCATCACATCAGAGGTTCCTCTATCACACCAGAGATCCCCATCACATCAGAGGTTCCTCTATCACAACAGAGATCCCCATCACATCAGAGGTTCCTCTATCAAACCGGAGATCCCCATCACATCAGAGGTTCCTCTATCACATCAGAGATCCCCATCACATCAGAGGTTCCTCTATCCAACAGGAGATCCCCCATCACATCAGAGGTTCCTCTATCACATCGGAGATCCCCCATCACATCAGAGGTTCCTCTATCAAACCGGAGATCCCCATCACATCAGAGGTTCCTCTATCACATCAGAGATCCCCATCACATCAGAGGTTCCTCTATCCAACCGGAGATCCCCCATCACATCAGAGGTTCCTCTATCACATCGGATATCCCCCATCACATCAGAGGTTCCTCTATCAAACCGGAGATCCCCATCACATCAGAGGTTCCTCTATCACATCAGAGATCCCCATCACATCAGAGGTTCCTCTATCCAACCGGAGATCCCCCATCACATCAGAGGTTCCTCTATCACATCGGAGATCCCCCATCACATCAGAGGTTCCTCTATCAAACCGGAGATCCCCATCACATCAGAGGTTCCTCTATCACATCAGAGATCCCCATCACATCAGAGGTTCCTCTATCCAACCGGAGATCCCCCATCAAATCAGAGGTTCCTCTATCACATCAGAGGTTCCTCTATCACAACAGAGATCCCCATCACATCAGAGGTTCCTCTATCAAACCGGAGATCCCCATCACATCAGAGGTTCCTCTATCACAACAGAGATCCCCATCACATCAGAGGTTCCTCCATCACACCAGAGATCCCCATCACATCAGAGGTTCCTCTATCACACCAGAGATCCCCATCACATCAGAGGTTACTCTATCACAACAGAGATCCCCATCACATCAGAGGTTCCTCTATCACACCGGAGATCCCCCATCACATCAGAGGTTCCTCTATCACACCAGAGATCCACCATCACATCAGAGGTTCCTTTACCACACCATAGATCCCCCATCACATCAGAGGTTCCTCTATCAAACCGGAGATCCCCATCAAATCAGAGGTTCCTCTATCACAACAGAGATCCCCCATCACATTAGAGGTTCCTCTATCACACCGGGGATCCCCCATCACATCAGAGGTTCCTTTACCACACCGGAGATCCCCCATCACATCAGAGGTTCCTCTATCACAACAGAGATCCCCATCACATCAGAGGTTCCTCTATCACACCAGAGATCCCCATCACATCAGAGGTTCCTCTATCACAACAGAGATCCCCATCACATCAGAGGTTCCTCTATCAAACCGGAGATCCCCATCACATCAGAGGTTCCTCTATCACATCAGAGATCCCCATCACATCAGAGGTTCCTCTATGCAACCGGAGATCCCCCATCACATCAGAGGTTCCTCTATCACATCGGAGATCCCCCATCACATCAGAGGTTCCTCTATCAAACCGGAGATCCCCATCACATCAGAGGTTCCTCTATCACATCAGAGATCCCCATCACATCAGAGGTTCCTCTATCCAACCGGAGATCCCCCATCACATCAGAGGTTCCTCTATCACATCGGAGATCCCCCATCACATCAGAGGTTCCTCTATCAAACCGGAGATCCCCATCACATCAGAAGTTCCTCTATCACATCAGAGATCCCCATCACATCAGAGGTTCCTCTATCCAACCGGAGATCCCCCATCACATCAGAGGTTCCTCTATCACATCAGAGGTTCCTCTATCACAACAAAGATCCCCATCACATCAGAGGTTCCTCTATCAAACCGGAGATCCCCATCACATCAGAGGTTCCTCCATCACACCAGAGATCCCCATCACATCAGAGGTTCCTCTATCACACCAGAGATCCCCATCACATCAGAGGTTCCTCTATCACAACAGAGATCCCCATCACATCAGAGGTTCCTCTATCACACCGGAGATCCCCCATCACATTAATAGGTTCCTCTATCACACTGGGGATCCCCCATCACATCAGAGGTTCCTCTACCACACCGGAGATCCCCCATCACATCAGAGGTTCCTCTATCACACCAGACATCCACCATCACATCAGAGGTTCCTCTATCACACCATAGATCCCCCATCACATCAGAGGTTCCTCTATCAAACCGAGATCCCCATCAAATCAGAGGTTCCTCTATCACAACAGAGATCCCCCATCACATTAGAGGTTCCTCTATCACACCGGGGATCCCCCATGACATCAGAGGTTCCTTTACCACACCGGAGATCCCCCATCACATCAGAGGTTCCTCTATCACACCAGAGATCCACCATCACATCAGAGGTTCCTCTATCACACCATAGATCCCCCATCACATCAGAGGTTCCTCTATCACACCAGAGACCACCATCACATCAGAGGTTCCTCTATCACACCAGAGATCCCCATCACATCAGAGGTTCCTCTATCACACCAGAGATCCCCATCACATCAGAGGTTCCTCTATCACAACAGAGATTCCCCATCACATCAGAGGTATTAAGGTGCCTGGGACAGACCCGCAAAATCCGGGACAAGTGGTCACCCTAGGTCTTCGGGTGGGGGGAGCTTATTGGGGTCGGTTTTCTGAGGCCGGGGTCACACTAGTGAGGGGTTTCCCAGCATCCAATTAGCATGACAGGGGCTTGTTCCCAGCGCACAATGGAGAAGATTCGCACCTCCGGGTTCCTGTGCATCTTTGGCTCAGTTTCTGGTCCAAATTCAGGCAAAAATTCAGACCTGATTCCCCCCTGAAACAGAGAACAGAGACCCACCGCAAGCTGCAGCACAAGCCTACAACCAGAGAGAAGAGAATCCGGTGCAGCTCTGCGTAGAAACCAATCAGCTTCCAGGATTTATTTTTAGGGCAAAGCTTAATTGAAGAAGCTGAAGTCAGAAGCTGATTGGCTCCCAGGCACAGCGGCAACAGATTTTGCACCCTCCAGTGTTAGTAAATGACTTTGAGGAAAGTCGTCTTTTGCCCCCCCCCCCCCCCCCCCCCCCCTGCTGGTTGTGGTGAGTGGTGACATCCCAGCAGAGTGACGATGGACCCCCCCATGATCAGTCACCCCGGATCCACATTTCTTTCACTCTCTAATCAATTCTCAGTCCAGGTGACCCCTCCCTCCTGACTGGCCCCTCCCTCCTGACTGGCTACGCCCTCAGCAGACCTCCTATATAAGAAGAGGTAGAAGTGCAGATGATCACAAGTCTGTCTGATAAGGAAGCAGAATGGCAGAAAATTTGAGTATGAGCTCCGAAGCTGAATCAGTCCTGAATGCCCTTTGGGCTGGGCTGGGTTGGGCTGGGCTGGGTTGGGCTGGGCTGGGTTGGGCTGGGCTGGGTTCGGCTGGGCTGGGTTCGGCTGGGCTGGGTTCGGCTGGGTGGGGTTGGGTTGGGTAGGGGGAGTGCACAGCAGTTCAGCCTTCAGGTTTTTTTAGTGGTGCTGCATTGAAGGATATGGGGGGTGGGGGGGGATTGGAATGAACTCTCTGCCGAGTTCCCACACTGGCTGGGACTGGAGTTTTGCTGCTGTGTCCGGGTTTCTGTAGGACAGAACCCCGGGCACAAATGTCAAAACCTGGACTGTCCAGGTCAAAGTTACACAGGTGGTAACCCTATGTACATTACTAGCTTTGTGCTGATCATACATGACATGAACATTAGAAGTGAATATATATATATATATATTTAGTAGACATTTTGTGATCTGCTGGGGAAGGGCCGCCATCAGGGGGGTACAGGCAGTACACCTGTAAGGAGCCCGGATGGCAACCCCCCATTTTTTATTTTTATAAGGGGCCCGGATGGCAATGCCCCCTTTTTTTTTCCATAAAAAAAAAAAAATATTTTTTTTCATTAAAGGGCCCAAACGTCCCCAGGGGCCCGGAGGTCCTCAAGGCAACCCCCCCAATTTGTAGCACCTCCCCTTCTCAATTTTCTCAATTAGCCGCGGCACCTCCCCCCCACTTCTCAATTTAAGGCGGCAGAACCCCCGCCGCTCTCTGCTCCAGGGGGCCCATGGCTGAAGCTGTGTAAGGGGCCCCATAATTCCTGATGGGCGGCCCTAATCAGAGATGAACTTATCCAGCAACTTGGGGAAGCAGGGGTCCGCCTCCTCCTATCCTCCGTACCCCGATGTCATGGTGCAGACAAGCAGCAGGTGAGGAGGAACACGGACTGGGGAGAGACACACAGAGCGGCAGAGAGAGAGACAGAGCAACACAGAGAGAGAGAGACAGAGCAGTACAGAGAGAGAGACAGAGCAGCACAGAGAGGGAGAGAGGGACAGAGCGGCAGAGAGAGAGACATAGCAGTACAGAGAGAGAGACAGAGCAGCACAGAGAGGGAGAGAGGGACAGAGCGGCAGAGAGAGAGACATAGCAGTACAGAGAGAGAGACAGAGCAGCACAGAGAGGGAGAGAGGGACAGAGCGGCAGAGAGAGAGACAGAGCGGCAGACACAGAGACAGAGCAGTACACAGAGAGAGAGAGAGGCACAGAGAGAGAGACACAGAAAGAGAGATGGAGAGAGAGACAGAGAAGCAAAGTGAGAGGGAGGCCGAGGCAACATGAGAGAGAGTCAGAAGCAAAGTGAGAGAGAGGCAGAGAGAGAGCCAGGGGCAGAGAGAGATCCAGGGGCAGAGAGAGAGTCGGAGGCAGAGAAAGAGAGAGGCAGGGGCAGAGAGAGAGGCAGAGGCAGAGAGAGATAGGGTGACCACGTGTCCCGGACTGCCCGGGATTGTCCCGTAATTGATGGCTTTGTCCCTGATCCCGGGCACCTTCGTTCCGGGACAATACATTGTCCCGGAATTGCCTCCTTGGCCGATCTGATGCCCCCTAAAAATTGCCGCTGTCCCTCACTGCCGCTGGGCTAGTTCTGTCCAGCGAGAGATCACTTGATTTCCCCCAGACGCTGCCTGGCTCACTGCCAAAACAACTGGTTGCTAGGCATGGCCCGACTGGCGTCTAACAACCAGTGACGTCACGACGAGGAGGAGAGTGGAGCCCCAGCATTCCTCGCGCCTAAGCCCCGCCCCCGACTCCGCCCCCGACTCCGCTTCTTCCCTGGTGGCTGACTGGCTGTTCCTGCGCTGGAAGAAAGGTAAGTTAAATGCTCCCTGCACTGCCCTGACTGAGACTCATGGTCACTCTGCTCCACACTGCACCCCTCCAGTCATGCTGTACATTATACTGCCCTCCACTACTACCCGCTCCCATCATACTACCCCTCCTATTATACTGCCCTCCAATGCCAGTCTGCCACCCCTCCTATTATACTGCCCTTCACTACTACCCCCTCCCAACATACTCCACTGCACTGCCACCCCTGCTATTATACTGCCCTCCACTGCCACCCCTGCTATAGTACAACCCACAGCAGAATGTGACAGCAGGAGAGAGGTATGTGTACATCCTATCACTGAGCACCACTGTCCCTCCATCCACCCCACTGTCCCTCCATCCACCCATCCACCCCACTGTCCCTCCATCCACCCATCCACCCCACTGTCCCTCCATCCACTCCACTGTCCCTCCATCCACTCCACTGTCCCTCCATCCACTCCACTGTCCCTCCATCCACTCCACTGTCCCTCCATCCACCCTACTGTCTCTCCATCCACCCTACGGTCCCTCCATCCACCCTACGGTCCCTCCATCCACTCCACGGTCCCTCCATCCACTCCACTGTCCCTCCATCCACTCCACTGTCCCTCCATCCACCCTACTGTCCCTCCATCCACCCTACTGTCCCTCCATTCACCCCACGGTCCCTCCATCCACCCCACTGTCGCTCCATCCACCCCACTGTCGCTCCATCCACCCCACTGTCCCTCCATCCACCCCACTGTCCCTCTATTAACCCCACGGTCCCTCCATCCACCCCACTGTCCCCCATCCACCCCACTGTCCCTCTATCCACCCCACTGTCCCTTAATTCATCCCATTGTCTCTCTATCCCTCTATCCACCCCACTGTCCCTCCATCCATCCCACTGTCCCCCTGTCCCTCCATCCACCCCACTGTCCCTCCATCCACCCCACTGTCCCTCCATTCACCCCACTGTCCCTCTGTCCCTCCATCCACCCCACTGTCCCTCCATCCACCCCACTGTTCCCCTATCCACCCCACTGTTCCTCTATCCCTCCATCCACCCCACTGTCCCTCTATCCTTCCATCCACCCACTGTCCCTCTATCCCTCCATCCACCCCACTGTCCCTCTATCCCTCCATCCACCCCACTGTCCCTCCATCCACCCCACTGTCCCTCTATTCACCCCACTGTCCCTCTATTCACCCCACTGTCCCTCTATTCACCCCACTGTCCCTCCGTCCACCCCACTGTCCCTCTATTCACCCCACTGTCCCTCTATTCACCCCACTGTCCCTCCGTCCACCCCACTGTCCCTCTGTCTACACTAACTGTCCCTTTATCCATCCCACTGTCACACTGTCCCCCTATCCACCTCACTATGTACATATTACCCCCCGCCATACACTCTGCATTTCCTATTTAACATTACCACATTCTGTACTATATAAGTCATCCCAACCTCTCTTTAATAACACCCCCTTTAAGCCAACCTGTCCACTGTTCCCCACGACGCGCTTTGTGCAACAACTGCCCCAAAAGTCGAATTTCCCCCCCCAAAAAAATCACCTTTTTGGGGGGGGGGGGGGGGGTGTCCCTGAATGGCAATTTGGAGATGTGGTCACCCTAGAGAGAGAGCCAGGGGCAGAGAGAGAGCCAGGGGCAGAGAGAGAGCCAGGGGCAGGGAGAGAGAGCCAGGGGCAGAGAGAGAGAGCGTCGGAGGCAGAGAGAGAGAGACAAAGGCAAATAGAGAGACAGAGAGAGACAGAGGCAAAGAGAGAGAGACAGAGGCAAAGAGAGAGAGACAGAGGCAAAGAGAGAGAGAGAGGCAAGGAGAGAGAAAAAAAGACAGAGGCAAAGAGAGAGAGAAAGAGAGAGAGGCAAAGAGAGAGAGAAAAAAAGACAGAGGCAAAGAGAGAGACAGTGGCAAAGAGAGAGAGGCAGAGGCAAAGAGAGAGAGAGAGAGACAAAGAGAGAGACAGAGAGAGACAGAGGCAAAGAGAGAGACAGAGGCAAAGAGAGAGACAGAGAGAGACAGAGGCAAAGAGAGAGACAGAGGCAAAGAGAGAGACATAGGCAAAGAGAGAGACAGAGAGAGACAGAGGCAAAGAGAGAGACACAGGCAAAGAGAGAGAGAAAGACAGAGGCAAAGAGAGAGACAGTGGCAAAGAGAGAGAAAGACAGAAGCAAAGAGAGAGAGAGAGACAAAGAGAGAGACAGAGGCAAAGAGAGAGACAGAGGCAACGAGAGAGACAGAGAGAGACAGAGGCAAAGAGAGAGACACAGGCAAAGAGAGAGAGACAGAGAGAGACAGAGGCAAAGAGAGAGACACAGGCAAAGAGAGAGAGAAAGACAGAGGCAAAGAGAGAGAGAGTGGCAAAGAGAGAGAAAGACAGAGGCAAAGAGAGAGAGACAGAGGGGCAGAGAGAGAGAGAGAGAATGTTACTGTAGGCAGGACAGTATTTTTTTTTTTTTAAAGCCTATGGCGTGTGGAACACACCCAAAAAACTCCACCCGGTGCAGAAAAAATGTGCACACACAAAGAGTGTTCACAAAAACGTGCAGACGGGTGCAACGTCAAGTGGCTCCAGACGGGGACTGAGGTACTGCGGTCCGAGCAACCGAAGCCGACACGGACCAACTTCCTTGGAGGGACTGCCGAGACAGAACCCTCCAAGTACTAGGTGGGGCTCCCCCGAAGGGAGACCCCATGAGAGCAAGTGAACTAAGCCAGAAGGCCATGTCCACCCACTCCCAAGACGAGGACCGGCACCCTACTTGTCACACAGTGTACAAAACGTGCACAAACAAAAAACGTGACAAACATAGGCTTAAATTAAATAAAGTGGGGGAAAGGAATAGTGGAGAGGAGAGTGAAAGAAGTGGTCATTGTGGTGTACAATGACCAGGCCCTCCGGTCAGGAATAAAAAATTCCTCCGGTCCTGACCAAAAGGCCCGGCCCAGGAGGCAGGTGGTAAAATAAGCGTGTATCTGGTGCAGTGACCATGGTGTCCTTAAATCAAAGTGACCCTCGCTCAGTGATTCTCAGATACCCCTGGACTGCCACTCCAGGGGCACATGCACCATAGGCTTTTTGTTCCAAATCCAACCCCCCGACCAGCCAGTGCAGCCCTCCACCCCCACCAGATGGAGAGCCCTTCATGGTTTTCTTAGGGAGAGCTGCCCTGCGGATAGCAGCCTCCACCAATACTAGCCTTTCCAGGCCCCCATCAACCCGGCAGATTTGCATGGTTCTGCCCCGTCACATCCCAGGGCATTAGCAGCTCCTCCTACCGGATCGCTGACAGAGATAGCACTTACATCAGCCAGCCAGAAGGCCAGACTAGAACTCGGCAAAAAGACCTTGACCAAGCGCAGCCACCCATCCTCACCAGGAGCACCCATCCTCACCAGGAGCACCCATCCTCACCAGGAGCACCCATCCTTACCAGGAGCACCCATCCTCACCAGGAGCACCCATCCTCACCAGGAGCACCCATCCTTACCAGGAGCACCCTTACAGACTCTGCCGGCCCCCAGTATTCTGTCGGGCAGCCCCTACCGAAACCATCCTTCCAGGTGCAATGACATCATTGGATTACATCCACCCTCCACTTAGGAGGTGCTTCAGTGCTCCGCTGAAAACTGATAAGAACAGATACTACACTTGATCTTAGCCAAAAAGCCGAGAAGGCAGGACAGTATAGTGGACAGTGTGGTGTAGTGGTCAGTATAGGTATCAGCAGAGCTTTTTTTCTCAGAAAATAGGTGCAGGAACTCAACCACGACCCCGTTCAGATTTCACAAACAGTAGAAGAGTCTTAAAGGGGCATTAAATACCAGAATTGCACTACATACAGAGTGCAGAGTTCAGGGGGGTTACACACAGAGTGCAGAGCTGTCACTTGTAAATACAGAAACCAGACTTCTGTGTTTACAAGTGATTGTGGTGAGCGGGCACCAAAGGGTCTGGGCCAAAGGTGGTGGAACTGAGTTCCCCCAAGTTCCCCCAGAAAAAAAAGCCCTGGGTATCAGGTTGGTCATTACTATTGTATTTGAAGGGACTCGGGGAGTGCTAATTACTTGCCCTGCCCTGGGTGCTGACAACCCACGCTACGCCACTGGGTAGTTTGCAAGTTGGGTGCACACCTGGGTGTGGATTGGCAAAAAAACTTTTTTTTATATCTTTTTGGGGATATTTATTACAGCCAAAAGGAAAAAATATTCATTTTTTTTTTCAAAATTCTCGCTCTATTTTTGTTTATAGGGCAAAAACTAAAAACCGCAGAGGTGATTGATCAAATACCACCAAAATAAATCTCTATTTGTGGGGGGGGGGGAAAGGACGCCGATTTTGTTATGGAGCCACGTCGCACGACCGCGCAATTGTCAGTTAAAGCGACGCAGTGCCGAATCGCAGAAAGTGGCCAGGTCTTTGACCAGCAATATGGTCCGGGGGTAAAGTGGTTAAAAACAACAACGTTAAAAAACGCTGTGAAAAAATTCGAGCACGTTCGAAATTTTTAATGCCCGTTTTTTAGATCGTGAAAAATGCTCTGGAACCCACACACCATCGTTTTTAATGACATTAACCACTTGCTTACTGGGCACTTATACCCCCCTCCTGCCCAGGTGATATTTCAGCTTCCGGCACTGCGTCGCTTTAACTGACAATTGCGCGGTCGTGCGACGCGGCTCCCAAACAAAATTGACGTCCTTTTTTCCCCACAAGTAGAGCTTTCTTTTGGTGGTATTTGATCACCTCTGCGGTTTTTATTTTTTGCGCTATAAACAAAAAAGTGCGACAATTTTGAAAAAAATACAATATTTTTTACTTGTTGCTATAATAAATATCCCAATTAAAAAAAAAAAAAGTTTTTTTTTCTCAGTTTAGGGCAATGCGTATTCTTCTACATATTTTTGGTAAAAAAAAAAAATCGCAATAAGCGTCTGGTTTGCGCAAAATTTATAGTGCCTACAAAATAGGGGACAGAATTATTATTTTTTATTATTTTTTTTTTTACTAGAAATGGCGGCGATCTGCGATTTTTATTGGGACTGCGACGTTATGGCGGACACATCGGACACTTTTGACAAATTTTTGGCGTCATTCACATTTATACTGCGATCGGTGCTATAAAAATGCACTAATTACAGTATAAATGTGACTGGCATTGAAGGGGTTAACACTAGGGGGTGAGGAAGGGGTTAAATGTATTCCCTGCATAGTGTTCTAACTGTGGGGGGAGGGGGGGTGACTGGGGAGGTGACCGATCTGTGTCTCTATGTACAAGAGACACAGATCCGTCTCCTGCTCTCCAGAGACAGAACGCTGTCTCTATGTAAAACGGCAATGAGAGATGATCTATGAGATCATCTCTCATTGGCCGCACAGATCGCATCGCAAACGGCCACTCTGATTGGCCGTTCGCGGCGATCTGTGATTGGCTGTGTCCAAGGGACACGGGCAACACAGTGTTTCCCCGCAGCGCGCTCTGGAGCGCGCGCCGGGAAGCAGCTAGTGACAAGCCGTCAATTGACGGCTTGTTGGCAATTTAGATCTGCGCTAGAGCCGTCATTCGGCTGTAGCGCGGATCTCAAGTAGTTAAAAAAAAACGTCATTTTTTAGAACCCGAAAAACATTTGTTGACTTCTTAGGCCGCTTACACACGTACGAGAACCTCGTCGGGCTAAACACATCGTTCCGCCCGACGACGTTCCCGATGAGCGGTCGGAAAAGCTCGTCGAGCCAAAGTCCTCATTGAACAACGATGAAAAAGAGAGCGTGCTGTCTTTTTTGGCTCGACGACCTCCCCGGCGGGACGCTCGTCGGAAGTGTACACACGACCGAGAACCTCGGCAGAATATTGTCTCCCAGCGAGCTTCTCGCTGGATTCTGCCGAGAAGCTCTGTGGTGTGTACGGGGCCTTATGGTCCAGCAAGCTGACACTCTTCCGTCTCTTTTCTTGCAGATTTGCTTCCAGTTTGAGGAAGGAATAATCGTTGTACCTCATAGAAATCGTCACATCTTATTCCCAGTCCGCTTTCCCATAGAGGAGATCTCGTACTTGGCCGTGAAAGACATCGGGGCCAGATTCAGGTAGATGGGCGAATCTTTATGGTGGAGTAACGTTTCTCATTTACGTTACTCCGCCGAAACTTTAGGAGCAAGTACTGTTATTCACAAATCACTTGCTCCTAAAGTTGCGGCGGCGTAGCGAAAATGAGCCGGCGGAATTCAAATTGGGCGGGTAGGGGGCGTGTATTATTTAAACTAGGCGCGATCCCGCGGCGAACGTACTGCGCATGCGTCGACTGTCAGTGCGCATGCTCCAAATTCTGTCAGGGAACGTCAATGACGTCAATCCCCATTCACGGACGTTTTACGCAAACGACGCGGACATTTTTAAATTCGACGCGATGACGACGGCCATACTTAACATAGGATACTCCACTAGGGGGCTGGTTTTTCTTTACGCCGCGTATCGCTTACGGAAACGTCGGAAAGTCACTGCGTCGGGCCCGAATACGATCGTGAATTGCCGATTCTCGCTGATTAACATATTCTCGGCGTTAATCAGCGGGAACGACCCCGCGCGCCATTTTTAAAATTGCAGTTCCGATACGACGGCGAAATACAATTACGCCGCTCGTATAGGAACTCCAACCCGGCGTTTCTTGTTTTCTGCTTACAGAAAACAGAAACGCCGGCTCAAAGTGACAGTTATGCTGGCGAATCACTGATACTCCAGAGTAACTCTACCTGAATCTGGCCCATCAAGCTCAAGTCGTTCATATTAAAGTGAGGAATCAAATAAAATCCAATGAGCTCTATTGTGTCTGATCAATCATATTTATTTGGTGCTAATCTGGATTGGATTGATTTGGATTGTAGTTGATGGCAAATCACTGCCTGCTGCATAGCGCCCCCTGCTGGAGGTTTATTTGTATTACTTTTAAAGGGCGCACCGAAACCAACAGAGGGAGCTAATGCTACATTTTCTGCCTACAATACATAAGCCTCGTACACACGCATTAAATAAAGACAACCTACGGGTTTTTTGGAGGTGCGGCTGTCCATTCTTTTAGCCTCTACATTTTGCCTTGTGCTTTGCCTGTGTTGCCATATTCTGCTCCCTATCGCAGAATGCTACGGAAGCCAACGGCGCATGCGCGATGCGTTCCAACCACAAGTGCGATGCGTTCCAATAGATTTACGACAGTACACACCAGTGATACCCGGCATCCAGGGCGACGTGGAATTTAAGGAAAGTGGCCAGTCGGCCTCACGTCCTCGCTCCGCTCGCTCGGCCTCCTGGCTCTTTTTTTTTAACATCCTCCAATCCACGGTGATGTTAACCGCTTAACGACCGCCGCATGTAGATATACGTCCACAGAATGGCACGTCCATCTGCCTGTACGTGCCATTCTGTGGACGTATATCTACATGCGGCGGTCGTTAAGCGGTTAACATCACCGTGGATTGGAGGATGTTAAAAAAAAAGAGCCAGGAGGCCCTGCCTTCACGTGGGTCGGGGGTTCCGATCGGGACCCCCCCCCGTGCGCTAAATGTGGTGGTCGGTAAGCCTTTGGGAGCGATCCAGGATGAGGGGGCGGCTGTTCGTTTCTGTCCGCCCCTTCGCGATCGCTCCCAGATAATTCGCTTTCCCCCGCTCTGCCCCGCCCTCTACCTGTGTAATGTAAACACTGGCAGAGTCCAGGGTGGCCCCTGTACCCCCCCATATAAAGTTTTAACCCCTTGATCACCGCCCTAGTTAATCCTTTCACCCCCTATTGCCAGCGTCACTAAGCGATCGGTTTTCTGATCGCTGTAGTAGTGTCAATGTTGCCGCTAGGTAGCTAGTTTTTTTTTGATATTGCGATTTATTAATTTTTTTTACTAAAGACATGTGGCTGAATACATTTTTGGCCTAAATGTTTAACTAAAGTTTAGTTTATTCGATTTTTCTTATAACAAAAAGGGTCTTTTTCCGTTTATATCGCAAAAAATAAAAATCGCAGAGGCAATCAAATACCATCAAAAGAAAGCTCTATTTGTGGATCAATTCGCAGCACCCTCCTTCTCCATTCTTATGGATTTCAGTGACGGTATAAATAATGTGCGGTTGCCGTGGGGATGGATTCATTTTTTTAATATGATATTTAAATGATTTACAGGTGAGATAATTAAAGCGAATGTTTGCTGAATAGACAGGAGAAGAGCCGCCAGAGATCTCTGAGCACTAATTATAATTACATTGTATCCATGGCAGTCACCTCCCCTCCTACCTGCAGTCAGGTGAGCGGCGCCTTCACCTTTATTTATATTAGAATTGTATCAACCTGCCAAAAAAAATCAGAATACCCCCTTTTCACGTTAAGGTCCTCAGTCCCCCTTTTAAATTTACCGTCCTCAGCCCCCCTCTTCCCCCTCTTCACATTGGAGTCCTCGGCCCCCTCCCTCTTCACATTGGAGTCCTCAGCCCCCTCCCTCTTCACATTGGAGTCCTCAGCCCCCTCCCTATTCACATTGGAGTCCTCAGCCCCCTCCCTATTCACATTGGAGTCCTCAGCCCCCTCCCTCTTCACATTGAAGTCCTCAGACCCCTCCCTATTCACATTAAAGTCCTCGGCCCCCTCCCTCTTCACATTGGAGTCCTCAGCCCCCTCCCTCTTCACATTGGAGTCCTCAGCCCCCTCCCTCTTCACATTGGAGTCCTCAGCCCCCTCCCTATTCACATTGGAGTCCTCAGCCCCCTCCCTCTTCACATTGGAGTCCTCAGACCCCTCCCTATTCACATTAGAGTCCTCGGCCCCCTCCCTCTTCACATTGGAGTCCTCAGCCCCCTCCCTCTTCACATTGGAGTTCTCAGCCTCCTTCCTCTTCACATTGGAGTCCTCAGCCCCCTCTCTCTTCACATTGGAGTCCTCAGCCCCCTCTCTTTTCACATTGGAGTCCTCAGACCCCTCCCTATTCACATTAGAGTCCTCAGCCCCCTCCTTTTTCACATTAGAGTCCTCAGCCCCCTCCCTCTTCACATTGGAGTACTCAGCCCCCTCCCTCTTCACATTAGAGTCCTCAGCCCCCTCCCTCTTCACATTGGAGTCCTCAGACCCCTCCCTATTCACATTAGAGTCCTCAGCCCCCTCCCTCTTCACATTGGAGTTCTCAGCCTCCTCCCTCTTCACATTGGAGTCCTCAGCCCCCTCTCTCTTCACATTGGAGTCATCAGCCCCCTCCCCTTTCACATTAGAGTTCTCAGCCCCCCCCCTCTTTTTTTTAACAAGAGAACCTCAGCCCCCCTTTAAAATGATCGTCCTCAGCCCCCCCTTCTTCACATTGGAGTCCTCAGCCCCCTCCCTCTTCACATTGGAGTTCTCAGTCCCCTCCCTCTTCACATTGGAGTCCTCAGTCCCCTCCCTCTTTACATTGGAGTCCTCAGCCCCCTCCCTCTTCACATTGGTGTCCTCAGCCCCCTCCCTCTTCACATTGGAGTCCTCAGCCCCCTCCCCTTTCAAATTAGAGTTCTCAGCCCCCCCCCCTCTTTTTTTAACAAGAGAACCTCAGCCCCCCTTTAAAATGATCGTCCTCAGCTCCCTCCCTCTTTACATTGGAGTCTTCAGCCTCCTCCCTCTTCACATTGGAGTCCTCAGCCCCCTCCCTCTTCACATTGGAGTCCTCAGCCCCCTCCCCCTTCACATTGGAGTACTCAGACCCCTCCCTCTTCACATTGGAGTACTCAGACCCCTCCCTCTTCACCTTGGAGTTCTCATCCCCCTCCCTCTTCACATTGGAGTTCTCATCCCCCTCCCTCTTCACATTGGAGTTCTCATCCCCCTCCCTCTACACATTGGAGTCCTCAGCACGCTCCCTCTTTACATTGGAGTCTTCAGCCTCCTCCCTCTTCACATTGGAGTCCTCAGCCCCCTCCCTCTTCACATTGGAGTCATCACCCCCCTCCCTCTTCACATTGGAGTCCTCAGCCCCCTCCCTCTTCACATTGGAGTTCTCAGTCCCCTCCCTCTTCACATTGGAGTCCTCAGTCCCCTCCCTCTTTACATTGGAGTCCTCAGCCCCCTCCCTCTTCACATTGGTGTCCTCAGCCCCCTCCCTCTTCACATTGGAGTCCTCAGTCCCCTCCCTCTTCACATTGGAGTCCTCAGCCCCCTCCCCCTTCACATTGGAGTACTCAGACCCCTCCCTCTTCACATTGGAGTACTCAGACCCCTCCCTCTTCACCTTGGAGTTCTCATCCCCCTCCCTCTTCACATTGGAGTTCTCATCCCCCTCCCTCTTCACATTGGAGTTCTCATCCCCCTCCCTCTACACATTGGAGTCCTCAGCACGCTCCCTCTTAACATTGGAGTCTTCAGCCTCCTCCCTCTTCACATTGGAGTCCTCAGCCCCCTCCCTCTTCACATTGGAGTCATCAGCCCCCTCCCTCTTCACATTGGAGTCCTCAGCCCCCTCCCCTTTCACATTAAAGTTCTCAGCCCCACCTCTTTTTTTTAGCAAGAGAACCTCAGCCCCACTTTAAAATGATCATCCTCAGCTCCCTCCCTCTTCACATTGGAGTCCTCAGCACCCACCCTCTTCACATTGGAGTCCTGCCCCCTCTCCCTTCACATTGGAGTCCTCAGCCCCCTCCCTCTTCACATTGGAGTCCTCAGCCCCCTCCCTCTTCACATTGGAGTCCTCAGCCCCCTCCCTCTTTACATTGGAGTCCTCAGCCCCCTCCCTCTTTACATTGGAGTCCTCAGCCCCCTCCCTCTTCATATTGGAGTACTTAGCCCCCTCCCTCTTCACATTGGAGTCCTCAGCACCCTCCCTCTTCACATTGGAGTCCTGCCCCCTCTCCCTTCACATTGGAGTCCTCAGCCCCCTCCCTCTTCACATTGGAGTCCTCATCCCCCTCCCTCTTTACATTGGAGTCCTCAGCCCCCTCCCTCTTCATATTGGAGTACTTAGCCCCCTCCCTCTTCACATTGGTGTCCTCAGCACCCTCCCTCTTCACATTGGAGTCCTGCCCCCTCTCCCTTCACATTGGAGTCCTCAGCCCCCTCCCTCTTCACATTGGAGTCCTCAGCCCCCTCCCTCTTCACATTGGAGTCCTCAGCCCCTTCCCTCTTCACATTGGGGTCCTCAGCCACCTCCCACTTCACATTAGAGTCCTCAGCCCCCTCCCTCTTCACATTGGAGACCTCAGCCCCCTCCCTCTTCCCAGTCCTCAGCCTCATTGAGATCCTTTGATCTGAAACGTTTTGGCCATGTGGACCTTTACAGATGAGGCCAAGTCCACTATAAGACAGTGAGACTCGTTCTCTTTCTTTTTGTTACTTCTTTGAACCTTGACTGAATCCTGAAGAAGCCTATCGGTGAAACGTGTTGATGCACACGGGGCTCACTGTACAAATTGTATCATTTTACATGATTTTTTTTATCAATTTTGAACATTTTCCGATTATATCATGTACTTTTTTTTCAAATAAATTGT
The DNA here is from genome assembly GCA_029574335.1 of Rana kukunoris. Lineage (NCBI taxonomy): Eukaryota > Metazoa > Chordata > Amphibia > Anura > Ranidae > Rana > Rana kukunoris. Next base: position 21,164,028 of record CM056055.1, on the reverse strand, counting down.
TATTTTTCTAAACGTCCACATTGTTTTCCGTGCCTCTAAATTCCAGCCCAATGGTGACTTTTTAAACGCCGATCTTCTTATTTCTCCACCATTGTCACCAGGCTGTACTTCCCCAAAAGAGCCTACAGTGTTCTCTGTACAGCACTGCGGTATATGTCAGAGCTATATAAATGTATAATAATAATAGTGTGTGACTGTGGGGGGGGGACATTAGAGTGTAAGCTCCTCTGTACAGAGACTGATGTGACTGTAAGGGGAGGGAACATTAGAGTGTAAGCTCCTCTGTACAGAGACTGATGTGACTGTGGGGGGAGGGGACATTAGAGTGTAAGCTCCTCTGTACAGAGACTGATGTGACTGTGGGGGGAGGGGACATTAGAGTGTAAGCTCCTCTGTACAGAGACTGCTGTGACTGTGGGGGGAGGGGACATTAGAGTGTAAGCTCCTCTGTACAGAGACTGATGTGACTGTGGGGGAGGGGACATTAGAGTGTAAGCTCCTCTGTACAGAGACTGATGTGACTGTGGGGGAGGGGACATTAGAGTGTAAGCTCCTCTGTACAGAGACTGATGTGACTGTGTGGGGGGAGGGGACATTAGAGTGTAAGCTCCTCTGTACAGAGACTGATGTGACTGTGGGGGGAGGGGACATTAGAGTGTAAGCTCCTCTGTACAGAGACTGATGTGATTGTGGGGGGAAGGGGACATTAGAGTGTAAGCTCCTCTGTACAGAGACTGATGTGACTGTGGGGGGAGGGGACATTAGAGTGTAAGCTTCTCTGTACAGAGACTGATGTGACTGTGGGGGGAGGGGACATTAGAGTGTAAGCTTCTCTGTACAGAGACTGATGTGATTGTGGGGGGAAGGGGACATTAGAGTGTAAGCTCCTCTGTACAGAGACTGATGTGACTGTGGGGGGAGGGGACATTAGAGTGTAAGCTTCTCTGTACAGAGACTGATGTGATTGTGGGGGGAGGGGACATTAGAGTGTAAGCTCCTCTGTACAGAGACTGATGTGACTGTGGGGGGAGGGGACATTAGAGTGTAAGCTTCTCTGTACAGAGACTGATGTGATTGTGGGGGGAAGGGGACATTAGAGTGTAAGCTCCTCTGTACAGAGACTGATGTGACTGTGGGGGGAGGGGACATTAGAGTGTAAGCTGCTCTGTACAGAGACTGATGTGACTGTGGGGGGGAGGGGACATTAGAGTGTAAGCTCCTCTGTACAGAGACTGATGTGACTGTGGGGGGGAGGGGACATTAGAGTGTAAGCTCCTCTGTAAAGAGACTGATGTGACTGTGGGGGGAGGGGACATTAGAGTGTAAGCTCCTCTGATGAGACTGATGTGGCTGTGGGGGGAG